>CM029448.1:62081139-62561893 GCA_017140165.1 Eucalyptus shirleyi | reverse complement strand
TTTTCCTTTTCTCTTTGAGTGCGGGGCGAACTGGAGATTTCACTTTGAATTTCTCCATTGCCTTGGAGAGTTCTTGCGAGACATCTTCATTAACATTTTCAACCCTACCACCATCTTATCACACGGTCGAACACAAAATGTATGTGGCGGTTCAATGTTCGGGTGTCAAGATTTTGGTCACCCGACCAGGATAAGGCAATTGTCCTTTGTCTTTTGACAATGCTCGTACATATGGAAGAGAATAGTGTGCGGGAGAGAAAAACTTCCGTCCCGAGTTGATCGCATACATCAACTTTGCTTCGAGAAAGAGACACGAAGTCTTTGACGTAGACTTTGGTCCGAGACAGTTGACCACAATCTTATGAAGCACGATGTTGATGGCCTTCATTCTGGAATAGGTAATTTTCTTCTCTACGTCCCTATCTTTGACAAGATCCAGAGTAGTACGAGCAGGTGAGACTTTGATTGGGAGATAGCGTCCCCGTTCAACTCCAACTATGTCCGCCAACATATTCACATCTACCACGTAGACTTGGTCTTGAACACTGAATGAAATTCTATTCGCATCCAAAAAGCTAAGATTTGAATAGAAATAAGCGGTCAGTTGAGCATACCCGTCCGTTGAGTCAGAGCAAAAAGTCTCAAGTTGAAGCAAATTCAACGTCTCTCTTAAGTTCATGTTGATGGTGTCCAGGAAGTCAAAATCAACACTTCTAGGTTTATCACCCCTCTTTTCAACAGCCCGAAATACACTTTTCCCGATCCTTGGATTTAAACAAATCCATCCGATTTCCTTTCACCTTTGCTGCCACACCCATTCTAGGTTTAAATTCAAGGAACATTTTGTCATCATCGTTCCCGTCAATCAGATTTTGTCCCGGCATACGAGGATCACTTGGAATGTTCACAAGAGCCTCATCTCGCCCTTCCTTTCGGAGCAATCCCCAATTCCTCCATTCTCCGCAGAAAAAGATACTCATTCCCATAATTTTTGTCTTTAAGGAAGTCATCTATATATTTTAATGAAGAACCGGAGCTTTTCAACGCACGATAAAGCTTATAGATAAAGGAGGGTCTTTGGACTCTTACTGGGTTGGCTTCCTCGATTATCTCTTCTTCCAGATGTTGACTTGCACCTTGTGGGGCAGGAGGTGTTGAATGACGTGGAGGAAAGAGAATCGGACTTTGTCGCTGACTTGATAAGTCTTCTTCCTCAGTAAGATCGAAGTGAGTCGGTCCCTTCTCCATTCTTTGTGGTCCCCTGCTTGCGATTCTTGATGATTTCCTTGAAGACGACATCTTTCTTTGTCTATTGGAAGATTCCTTCACTTGCTTTTCCCAAGAAAAATGACCACTTTCTCGACGATGAACAAGAAGTAGAAACAGATCGGGAGGAGAGTGCCTTTTAGGGTTTTGAAAATTGGGCGAAGAAAAATCTGTATATATATATACCTCGGATTTGAAAAGAGAAGTTTAATCGGTACAAGGAAAGTGTACAAACACTTCTTTTCAAAATCAATAACTGCCAAAATTAATTCCTTGAAAAAGACAAATTTTCAAATTTCACACGAATTATATCTGAATGAAAGAACGTACCTTTTCGAGATAAAATAGCAACTTACGCGTCTTTTTAGCCAAGAATGTTTGAGTCTCATGATTTAAAGTCTGAGAGATCAGAGTCTTAGAAATGGTGAGTCTCTAGACTTTAACTTCTTCAAGCTTCAAAATGTTGAGTCTTGCACGGATAAAGTCGAATTGATTTTTCTCCAAAGGTTTTGTGAATATATCCGCTAGTTGACTCTTTGAATCAACAAATTGAATCGAGATTTCTCCATTTTGAATATGATCTCTAATAAAGTAATGTCGAATCTCAATATGCTTTGCTCTTGAATGAAGGATTGGATTTTTGGTGAGATTGATCGCGCTAGTGTTGTCACATCGATTTACGTGCATGAGTCTTCAATGCCAAAGTCTTGTAGCTGTTGTTTTATCCAAAGAATTTGCGAACAGCGGCTTCCAAGAGCTACATACTCGCTTACGTCGTTGAGAGAGCTACGGTGCTTTGCTTCCTTGAGAACCAAGACACCGTCCCGTTTCCAAGCGATTGACAAGTTCCGAAGTGTTCTTTCTATCGACTCTGCAACCGGCCAGATCTGCATCTGAGTATCCTAGAAGATTAAAGTCTCCCCTCTTTGGATACCAAAGACCGATGCTTGAAGATGAGGCAACGTATTTGATAATACGTTTCACGGCAATGAGATGTGATTCTTTAGGATCTGATTGAAACCTAGCAGATGCAAACACTCAACAAAATATCGTGTCTAGAAGCAGTAAGATAAAGAAGTGAACCGATCATGCTCCTGTACAACTTTTGATCTACTTTCTTCCCTTTTTCATCCTTGTCTATCTTCTGAGAACATGACATTGGTATGTCGGTCTTTTTGCACTTTCCCAATCCAAACCTTTTAATAAGATCATTCGCATATTTTTCTTAATGGATGAAAGTTCCTTCCTTCATTTGTTTCACTTGAAGTCCAAGAAAGAATGTTAACTCTCCCATCATACTCATTTCAAATTCGTCCTGCATAGACTTAGAAAATTTCTTGCAAAGACTTTCATTAGAGGATCCAAAAATAATGTCATCAACATATATTTGAACGAGTAAGAAACTTTTGTTTTCCTTTTTGATGAACAAGAGTAGTATCTACTTTACCTTTGACAAATCCGTTACGTAATAAGAACTTACTTAGTCTGTCGTACCAAGCTCGAGGTGCTTGCTTGCACCATACAGCCTTTTTCCCAAGACTGAGTCGGCTTCTTTGGGTCTTCAAATCCAGGCGGTTGTTCCACATAAACTTCCTCTTGGATAAATCCATTTAGGAAAGCACTTTTGACATCCATTTGGAATAACCTGAAATTTTTGTAACAAGCAAACGCAAGTAATAGACGAATAGCTTCTAACCTTGCTACTGGTGCGTAAGTCTCGTCATAGTCTATTCCTTCTTCTTGCGTATATCCTTTGGCCACGAGTCTTGCTTTATTTCGTATGACTTTTCCTTCTTCGTTCATCTTGTTCCCGAATACCCATTTAGCTCCAATAATGCTTTACCTTTTGGTTTAGATGTCAATTCCCGGACATCATTGATGTTGAACTGCCTCGACCTCTTCTTGCATAGCTTCGATCCAGCTTTCATCGATAAAGCTTCTTCTATGCTTTTTGGTTCAATTTCAGATATGAGAGCAACAGCACTAGACTCTTCACGCCTTTTTGATCTCGTGCGGATTCCTTCATTGATTTCGCCAATAATGAGATCTTTAGGATGACTGGATTTGTGTTTCCGATTCGGGTTGATTTGCTTGGTTGATGATCTCTTTCTTTATTTGAATCTTCATGAGCTTCTTGATGTTGGACTTCCGCAGTCCGAGATGCTTCTTGAGTTGAAGACTTTGGAAGGTCTAGAGTGAGTTCGGACTCTTCATATTGAGTCTCGGCTGGATTCATCTTGCGCTAAGTCTTGGAATTTAACATTCATTGATTCTTCCACAAAGAGACGGCTTTTCTTGTTATAGACTCTGTAGGCTTTGCTTGATGTAGAATATCCAAGGAAGATGCCTTCATCTGATCTTTCTTCAAACTTACCAACTCGATCATTTGCATTTTTCAAAATAAAGCATTTGCAACCAAACACATGAAAGTATGAAACAATAGGTTTCTTACCTTTGAATAGTTCATAAGGGGTTTTCTCAAGAATAGGTCTTAGGAAGACTCTATTGATGATATATCTGCCGTTGAAACAGCTTCAGCCCAAAATCGTGAAGAAATTTTGCTTTCAATTAAAAGTGTTCTAGCCATTTCTTGAAGAGATCTATTCTTTCTTTCCACAACTCCATTTTGCTGAGGAGTGTATGGAGAGGAGAATACATGTTTAAAACCAGATTCCTCACACAATTTTGTGAAATCTTGATTTTCAAATTCACCTCCATGATCTGTTCTTATACTTGCAATAGCACATCCTTTTTCATTTTGAACCTTTTTAGCAAACTTCTCAAAGTACGAAAAGGTTTCTGACTTACTTGCAAGAAAATATACCCAGGTAAAGCGAGAGTAACCGTCTACAATTACTAGACAATACTTCTTACCTCCAATGCTCTGGGTTCTTGTTGGTCCGAAGAGATCCATATGAAGCAACTGTAGTACATGATTAGTAGAGACATGATTTATTGGCTTAAATGAATTTCTTACCTGCTTTCCCAGAATGCATGGAGTGCAAGAATCAGACTTTTGGTATGGCAATTTAGGTAGTCCTCGAACAAGCTTCTTTGATGAGATTTTGGCTAATTGCTTCACGTTGACATGGCCAAGCTTTCTGTGCCATAAGACTGCTTCATCTTGAATTGAGATTAGGCATTGTGCTTCATTTGGTTTTACATCAAGAAGGTAGATGTTTCCATGCCTTTGACCCATGAAAGAGTCTTTACCGATTCCATAGCAAATTCCTTCTTGAAAGGAGATCTTGAAACCGGTATCACACAATTGGCTAATGCTGAGAAGGTTATAGTTGAGTCCTTCTACTAGAGAAACATTGCTTATTGTGAGATTTCCAATTCTCACAGTTCCAAATCCCACGATGCTTCCTTTGCCGTTTCCTCCAAATGAAACATTTCCGCCGTTTACTTGAACAAGCTTTACGAAGCACTTTGAGTCTCCTGTCATGTGTCTTGAGCATCCGCTGTCAAGATACCATTTTATTTTTTTCTTGACAGAGACCTGCATTCAAATGAGAGTCTCAAGCTTTCTTTGGTACCCAAATTTTCTTGGGTCCTTTGGAGTTAGTAGGATAAGCATTATTGGGCCATGCTTTCTTAACAGGTTTCCAAACCATAGGACAGTCTTTTTCAAAATGATCTAGACTGTTACACTTTGAACACCTTAGAGCATTTCGACCAACAGACTTTACGAAAACTTTCTTGAAATGATTTTTGTAAGCTTCTCTTGACGGTCTTTTCTTAATTCTTTCTTTAACTTTAGGAAAATTGATCAAGGGAATTGTTTCCGCTGTCATGCCTAACCCAGACTTATTGAAATAGGGTCTTTGAACTGAAAGCACTTTTTCAAGCTTTTCGGATCCTATCGAAAACTTCTTTGAAATATTTGATAAGTCTGTTTTTAAGAAAACATTTTCTTTCAAAAGATTATCTTCTTTTTCTTTAAGAGCAGAAACATTTAGGTCTAGACTTTTAACTCTTTCTTCTAAAATAACTTCCTTTTGTTTCAGAATTGAGTTTTCCTTTTTAAGTTCGGAAATTCTTTTGAGAGAAGTCTTAAGACTGAAACACAGTTCATCAATATATTTAGAGACTTTGACAGGAATTTTAAAATCACTTAAACCGGATGTCACACCCCGATCCTCGGGCACGCACACATCCTTCTCACTTGGTCGATTTTATAATGCGATATCCCAGGACTAGTATCGCCGACCCTTTCAGTTATTAAGCACATGCGGAAGCAATTAAAATCCCTGACAATAAAACAATGGGATAGAAAAGCAGGGCCATATTTTTCATATTGAAATTTATAACCAAACTTTTATACAAAACACAAAACCACTTCATAACTATTCACATCAAAAAGAGATCTCGAAAGAAGGTAGGATCTCAATCCATCCATGCCATACTCAAGGCCCATCTCGGTAATATCTTCTTCTTTCAAAATCCTTCCCTTCAAGTTTCACCTCCAAGATCTCCTTCCCAGACTTCTCCTCCTCAGCTCCTTATCGGGTCCTGAAATGTTTTTCCCCAAACTGGGATGAAACTACGTCTCAGTGAGTTCTACCCCACTAAGCCCGATTAGTAAACTACTATACTAAAGGCTGCCTAAACACGCACAGGACAGAGGACTTACCTTGGCCTCAGATCCCACCTGCAAGTCAGTACAATTCATAATAGGCACCCAAGCAATCATATCACCGATCGAAGCATCGATCAAATCGACCTAGTCGATTATATTCCAACAAGACCACTCACGGTCATTTCCATTCAGGCAATCAATTCACAACATCAAATCCAAGCATCGACCTAGTCGATTACATGCCAAACAAATCAATCCCCACTGTGGGATATTTAAAAGCTAGGCCACGTGTATTCTCCAGGATGACCTTCCAAGTCTCCGAGTCCACGTGCCTCGAACCTTGGGCCCACGTGCATTCTCTCAGGCGACCCTTTTCGCCAAAGTGATGCATCAAGTCACCGAGCCCACGTGCCCTTTTAGATGCCCGGGCCCACGTGCATTCTCTCAGGTGCATTTCACCAAAGCGATGCATCAAGTCGCCGAGCCCACGTGCCCTTTTAGATGCCTGGGCCCACGTGCATTCTCTCGGTGCATTTCACCAAAGCGATGCATCAAGTCGCCGAGCCCACGTGCCCTTTTAGATGCCCAACTCTGTCACCGAGCCCACGTGCATTCTCCAGAGTACATTCCGAGTCTCCGAGCCACGTGCATTCTCTCAGGCGACCTTTTCGCCAAGGTGACATATTCAACCACTGAACTCACGTGCATTCTCAAGGTGACACTCCAAATCACCGAGCCATGTGTCCTCTTTGCAGTGGTTACCCATTCACTTTCAATATCGACGACCAATGCCCAACGATTTCTCAATCAAATAATTAAATCAACTCAATAAAGCATTAAAATACTGAATAACATACTTGGCCGTTACCAATCAACAATTCAATCACAATCAATTCCAATCAATTTAGGGTAAATCCCTAAAATATCACAATTTAATTAATTCCATACAACGTAGAGCTCAAATAAATAAACGAACTGCGCCACGACGATCAGCACGAGATTTCGATCGTCAGCCATCAAAATCTTAATTTCCGAAAAATAAATAATTAATTATTAATTTCGAAAATTAATTAATTAATATTAAAAATTCAATTTAGCTCAAATAAAGCCCAATTAAATAAACGGGCTTCACCACGCTCATCAGCATATTTTTCCGGTTCCAAGCCATCTCAGTTGATTTTTCGGAAAATAAATAATTATTTAATTTAATTCCGAAAATTAATTAATATTAAAAATTCAATTTAGCTTAACATAAAGTCCGATTAAATAAACGGACTTCGCCACGATCATCAGCATAATTTTCCGGTTCTAGACCATCTCCCTTGAATTTTCGGAAAATAAATCATTATTTAATTTAATTCCGAAAATTAATATTTAAATACTAAAAAATCCACTTAGGCCTGAAAAGCCTAATTGGAGCCCACTAAGGGTCGGGAAAAATCCCGAGGCACTTCCAATAATTAGTAGACCACGTCTACTTGCTAATTACACAATCAAATTATCTAATTCGCATCACAATTAGCTAATAATTGCTAAGTAAATCTAATCTAACAACCTAACCATAATTAATTAAATCTAAACCAGCTTAAAGCATAATTAGCCACTAATCCTGGATTAGTGAGATTACTCACCAAATCGCGTACAAATCGGATCAATCCGACGGCGGCGACGCGAGGAACGATTCTTCCCAAAGCGACTCATGGATCCGGGGCGGAACGGCCCAAAACGAGCCCGAACCAGCTGGAAACCCATTTCGTGGGTTGCTGGTTTGCTGCGAAACAGAGGAAAATAGGGATGGTTAGGGGCAGAGAAGGGTTCGGGGAGCGGGCGGAACTCGGGGAGGGCCGGTGGAGGTCCGGCGAGCTCAAACGGCGGCCGGAGGTGGCCGGACGGGGTGGAACGAAGGCTGAGCAGAGGCCAAACGGCTGAACGGCGCACGGCGGAGACGACGAGGTGCGAAGGGGGCGGCGGCGGACGCGGGGCGTGCGCGGCGTGCACGGCGGCGGTGCGGTGGCGAGCTGCGACGGTGCGGTGAGCTGCTGTCCTTCCTCCGTTTCGGGTTCCACGAAGAAGAGAGAAGAAAGAAGGGGAAGAAGAGAGAGTGCGAGAGAGAGAGGGATGAGAGATGAGAGAGAGATTTTGACCGGTCAAAAGAAAAAGAATAAAATAAAAGAAAGCAAAGTGGAAGACAGCAAGGGGCGGTCGGCTGGGGAGGGTTTTTCGCACGAGGGGGAGGGGAGGAGAGAGGAGAGAGAGAAAAGAAAGAGAGAAAAGGGGGAGAGAGAGAAAAAGAAAAAGAACAATAATATTCTAAATTTTCTTTTTCTCTTTCCATTTCCCTTTCTAATGCCTTCCGGTCTTCGATTTTTCCTCCGATAATTTCTTTATTGAAATTTCGGACTCGTCAATAAATTGACGAGCGATGAGACGGGATCTTATTTATCCACCCAATTAAAACCCGAAAAACTGGATGTCACAATTCTTTCCCTCTTATAAAAATTTCGTCCTCGAAATTTAAACCTTTATCAATCCATAAACGAAAGGTGGGGGTATTGCCGTCTCATCGAGTCTCACTTTTCCACGCTGATCATTTGGTCTCGTGGTGTTGTCTAACCACTTTGACCAAGGAGATCATCTTTGTACACAAAATCTGCTCTTTCTGAACCAACAACTGAACTGAGCTTCTCACATAAGACGTTCTGTCATCCACATCTGATCTCTTTTTCTCGACTCCCTAATAAATCTTCGAACCTCAATGATTCCAAATTTCTGACAATTCTGAGCAGCCTTTACTTTGACACTGATCTAACAACTGCAAATACTTATCACGAGCCGACTGACTTGCGATTTTCTGATTTCTGATTTCATCTCAACCGATTGAAATCCTGTACACTCTGCTTTGCACTGATTAAAAAGAAACTATCTGACCGATCTCGCAAACTGGGAACCTCTGGTCAAGATCTAATATAACTCGCACTGATCTTGGCAACCGCAATCACTGACTACTGTACTGACTTTGGCCTGAAATCTTCTTCATTTTCTTTTCACCACCGAAATTCGTGCCCTCTTCTATAACACTGCTTAAGAAAGAACCATTTGAAAACTCGGCCAAACTTATAATCTCTGATCTAAATTTGAGATATAATTCATCATCGACACTCCATGTCGGTGAACTATCCGAGACACACACACTTCGATATACCCACTTTGTAACAAGATAGGAGCTTCGGTTTCGAAATCGAACTTAGATTTGCGGTTAATTTCACTCCGACACGCTTTTAGTGTGACCTAGGCTACCGGGTAGTGTTCGAGCTTTTTAAGACAAATGACCCGTGGTCGATTTTCTTCGAACCATAATGAACCCACTCAACACATTGGCGACCCTCGATTATCGTGAAAATCTCAAAGGTTCAAATACGGACACAGGGTACCAAAACGATAGAAACATCAAATTAGTACCGGTCGATGAGAATTTTCCAATTTAGTGGAGTCACCCACGATCGGTCATTCATCTCGCCGAGCCGATCTATATCTGATTTCAAATCGATTTTATATCGTGCCGCAATGATCTCTAAAGATGAGCACGGTCGAGAAGTCGATCCATGGTCGAATTCTCAAGTCTATTTGCCTTAAGGCCCTTAGTAACTCACCCAGCTAGTCTAGTTATCTCATGAGTGGCCAACTCGAGAGAAAAACACTGTAATCGCATCGAGGAAATGCCCAATTTATCTAATCGAAATCAAAGCCGAAATCTGATCACACACTCAAAACAAGATCTACTCATACCGTACCAAAGTAGACCAACTCCATCTATCGATCAACCACTATTCTCAAATGGTATCGGAATCCCCGAATCTTTAGCAAGCATATCACAATGTTCCATTGTGATATATTTCCATTTCCACTTGGGACTTTCGAGTGATGGTAAAATTTTCCCGATTCGCATTCCACTTACTGACACTTCTGACGCTTTCAACCTGCTTAGCTGTATTTATCTTCATATCAGCTTACTAATCTAGCTCATGCCGATTCTGATTTACTTGCACCATCTGGACAAAGCTGCAATACTATAGCGAACTTTTGACAAAATCTTTTCCCTGAGTGCTACACTGTCAGGTGCACTCAATTCCTCATGGAACCCAAACGTTCCATCCTCCGAAGTTTTAAAGTTAGATTCTTTCTTGCTAGTATTCTCTTATAAGATCTTCTGAACATCTCTGTCCTCCAACTAGGCGCCGATTCTAACTTGAACATTTGGTTCAATTTTGGGGCGGCTATAAAATTTAAAAGGTAGCCTACCTCAAATTTGAAAACCAAATTTCGAACCCTTTTTAAGTAAAGTCTATACTTTAGCCGAGTCTATGCACATTTGAAGACTCTCGGCTCAACACATAAATTACTTCTTTCATTCTCTCAAGATAATACCAGATAACATCATTATAGTTCTGCCAAAATTCTGATTCACGACATCAATCTGTTTCATGTTCAACTTGTTGGGTCTCAACTGGCGGGACGGTTATACAACAATCTTCTCATGTTGTATCAATACATATCCAGTCGTTGGCAAGACACATCACTAGAGATTTCATGCTTTTCTAGAGCCAAATGAAAAGTTTAGCACAAGTGTGATAGCCTAATTTTACTGAAGCTCTGGAAACTATCCTCGTACTTGTCTATGCCAATGAATTTCTCTTCTTTCTCAAGAGGTCAAGCCCATGATGATACCGATGCTGAAAATTCTTTCACAAACCTTCCGTAGTAATCTGTCCAATCCCCACAACTTCGATCTCTCGACATTGATGTCGGTCTCGGCCCATTAACAACTGATTCTATCTTGGCTGAATCCATGAAGATTCCTTTACTCAAAACCACACGACCATTCTTAGGGGCATCTCATGATTCTCAACACTTAATGAACACCCTATAATGTCGCTACACCACACGATCACCATTGATCTAGATATTCTTTGAACATTCTGTTTGTCAAATCTATGACAACAACCGGAGCGTTCGCCCGAAGCCAATCGATCTTACAATACTCTCGTAAAGATCATATCAAGTACGAACAGCTGTCTTTCGTACAACCTCCTCCATGGTTCGTAATCGATGACTTCCTAACCTCAAGTCGACCTTTAAAATATCGATACTCTTTATAACTAGTCACACCATTCATCGATCTTTGGCAAAGAACACTTGTCCTTGATCTTCACCTAATTGAGTTGACGATAGTCGATGCACACTCGCAACAAACTATCTTTCTTCTTCTCACAAACACAACCGATGTTTCCCCAAAGTGATGCATTGATATGCACAAATTCCTCATTCATCAATCCTCACATCTGCACCATTGGCTCTATCAATTCAGACAACAATAACTGGTAAGAAACTTTAGAGAATGGTTATATTCCGAGTGCTAGCTCGATCGTAAATTTTATCTCTTTCTCTCGGCGATACCGACTGTCCTTTTGGCAACACTTCCGAAATTCCTGGACTACGAGGAGTTCTCAATTTTTAATTCTTTAATCTGTCTTATCTAAGATCATTGCCCACTAATCTCGATAATTTCTGTCTGACAACCAGGTTACCTCAAGTGACGAGATCAAAGAAGTCAAGGACCCTTCTCAACCCTCGAAAACTCGATACTTCTACATGCGCTTGGAATAAGTCAAGGTTACTCTACCATAACAATTCATCACCATTAAATGCTCAAGAACCAATTCTTTCTACACTTGACGAATAAGTTATACACCAACAGCCAATCAAGTATAACTCTAGTCAATGGTTCTTTTCCTACAGCCTTAACAAACAACTGAAATTCCACACTTGCAATCCCAACATTCTCTCGGCACTATTCGATAAAATCACATCAAAATATTCTTTCATTGAATAAGGCATAGTCGGTTCCGTTCCTGTTCCTTTTGCCATCTTGCCGACGTTCTAACGGTAGTGCAGTAACAGTGTTGGTGTTCTTCTTAAACCCCAACTGATAGTCCCTCACTTGATGGCCGTGCTCACTACCATCAAAGCATGTTCTAATCATTCTCGAACACAGGATTAATCCATGCATTCCTTCCATACTTTCAGCACTCATCAGGTGAGTCTTCTATCCCCTGCCAAGTGACAGCACACACTCTTTTTCTCGGTTGTCCCATCGGTCCTGCTAGAACCGCTCTCGACTTCGATCTTTTCCCCGACCGATTTCCATTTCTCGCTCGAACCGGATCTCGTACCTTGACTTGGAAGTGATGGCTCGATCCCAGATCATATCCCCACTCTGGATCTCAACAGGTGTAGCAACAAAGACGCTTGCAACACTAACGGCAGTAGAGATAGCGACAACGACAACGGCTTGATCCTGAGCTTACTGGCTCATCCAGATTCCAAGGAACACTTGCATCAAAACGATCCTATCAAACTTAGGATCATTCGACGCGCTACACAAGTATCAACCTGCGGTGGTACTCTTACACTCGAGCTGGCCGAGCCAACACTCGCCACAACCATCTCGGGTACCGACATTTGTCGCTGCTTTATCCCGAGTCACGAGGACATTGTCCTCTTACTAGGAGTTCTTAGCTCTGCGCCGCTCATGGTTCAGTTTTTACACCGAAACCCGCCTTCCAAATCCACACTGGATTAAAAGATGAGCGATCCACACACAACCAACAATTTTAGCACTCAACTAACACAGACATGCATCGGCATGAATTTAAAGGCCTTTCCTACTAACTATCCCATGCTCAACGCTCCTTATCACTCCAATCTTCAACTTCGCTCGATACCACTTAAACCGGATGTCACACCCCGATCCTCGGGCACGCACATCCTTCTCACTTGGTCGATTTTATAATGCGATATCCCGTGACTAGTATCGCCGACCCTTTCAGTTATTAAGCACATGCGGAAGCAATTAAAATCCCCGACAATAAAACAATGGGATAGAAAAGCGGGCCATATTTTTCATATTGAAATTTATAACCAAACTTTTATACAAAACACAAACCACTTCATAACTATTCACATCAAAAAGAGATCTCGAAAGAAGGTAGGATCTCAATCCATCCATGCCATACTCAAGGCCCATCTCGGTAATATCTTCTTCTTTCAAAATCCTTCCCTTCAAGTTTCACCTCCAAGATCTCCTTCCCGAGACTTCTCCTCCTCGGCTCCTTATCGGGTCCTGAAATGTTTTTCCCCAAACGGGATGAGACTACGTCTCGCGAGTTCTACCCCACTAAGCCCGATTAGTAAACTACTATACTAAAGGCTGCCTAAACACGCACGGAGCGAGAGGACTTACCTTGGCCTCGATCCCACCGCAAGTCAAGTACAATTCATAATAGGCACCCAAGCAATCATATCACCGATCGAAGCATCGATCAAATCGACCTAGTCGATTATATTCCAACAAGACCACTCACGGTCATTTCCATTCAGGCAATCAATTCACAACATCAAATCCAAGCATCGACCTAGTCGATTACATGCCAAACAAATCAATCCCCACTGTGGGATATTTAAAAGCTAGGCCACGTGTATTCTCCAGATGACCTTCCAAGTCTCCGAGTCCACGTGCCTCGAACCTGGGCCCACGTGCATTCTCTCAGCGACCCTTTTCGCCAAAGTGATGCATCAAGTCACCGAGCCCACGTGCCCTTTTAGATGCCCGGGCCCACGTGCATTCTCTCGGTGCATTTCACCAAAGCGATGCATCAAGTCGCCGAGCCCACGTGCCCTTTTAGATGCCTGGGCCCACGTGCATTCTCTCGTGCATTTCACCAAAGCGATGCATCAAGTCGCCGAGCCCACGTGCCCTTTTAGATGCCCAACTCGTCCACCGAGCCCACGTGCATTCTCCAGAGTACATTCCGAGTCTCCGAGCCACGTGCATTCTCTCGAGCGACCTTTTCGCCAAGGTGACATATTCAACCACCGAACTCACGTGCATTCTCAAGGTGACACTCCAAATCACCGAGCCATGTGTCCTCTTTGCGTGTTACCCATTCACTTTCAATATCGACGACCAATGCCCAACGATTTCTCAATCAAATAATTAAATCAACTCAATAAAGCATTAAAATACTGAATAACATACTTGGCCGTTACCAATCAACAATTCAATCACAATCAATTCCAATCAATTTAGGGTAAATCCCTAAAATATCACAATTTAATTAATTCCATACAACGTAGAGCTCAAATAAATAAACGAACTGCGCCACGACGATCAGCACGAGATTTCGATCGTCAGCCATCAAAATCTTAATTTCCGAAAAATAAATAATTAATTATTAATTTCGAAAATTAATTAATTAATATTAAAAATTCAATTTAGCTCAAATAAAGCCCAATTAAATAAACGGGCTTCACCACGCTCATCAGCATATTTTTCCGGTTCCAAGCCATCTCAGTTGATTTTCGGAAAATAAATAATTATTTAATTTAATTCCGAAAATTAATTAATATTAAAAATTCAATTTAGCTTAACATAAAGTCCGATTAAATAAACGGACTTCGCCACGATCATCAGCATAATTTTCCGGTTCTAGACCATCTCCCTTGAATTTTCGGAAAATAAATCATTATTTAATTTAATTCCGAAAATTAATATTTAAATACTAAAAAATCCACTTAGGCCTGAAAAGCCTAATTGGAGCCCACTAAGGGTCGGGAAAAATCCCGAGGCACTTCCAATAATTAGTAGACCACGTCTACTTGCTAATTACACAATCAAATTATCTAATTCGCATCACAATTAGCTAATAATTGCTAAGTAAATCTAATCTAACAACCTAACCATAATTAATTAAATCTAAACCAGCTTAAAGCATAATTAGCCACTAATCCTGGATTAGTGAGATTACTCACCAAATCGCGTACAAATCGGATCAATCCGACGGCGGCGACGCGAGGAACGATTCTTCCCAAAGCGACTCGGATCCGGGGCCGGGAAACGGCCCAAAACGAGCCCGAACCAGCTGGAAACCCATTTCGTGGGTTGCTGGTTTGCTGCGAAACAGAGGAAAATAGGGATGGTTAGGGGCGGAGAAGGGTTCGGGAGCGGGCGGAACTCCGGGAGGGCCGGTGGAGGTCCGCGAGCTCAAACGGCGGCCGGAGGTGGCCGGACGGGGTGGAACGAAGGCTGAGCAGAGGCCAAACGGCCTGAACGGCGCACGGCGGAGACGACGAGGTGCGAAGGGGCGGCGGCGGACGCGGGGCGTGCGCCCGCGTGCACGGCGGCGGTGCGGTGGCGAGCCGCGACGGTGCGGTGAGCCGCTGTCCTTCCTCCGTTTCGGGTTCCACGAAGAGAGAAGAAAGAAGGGGAAGAAGAGAGAGTGCGAGAGAGAGAGGGATGAGAGATGAGAGAGGGATTTTGACCGGTCAAAAGAAAAAGAATAAAATAAAAGAAAGCAAAGTGGAAGACAGCAAGGGGCGGTCGGCTGGGGAGGGTTTTCGCACGAGGGGAGGGGAGGAGAGAGGAGAGAGAGAAAAGAAAGAGAGAAAAGGGGGAGAGAGAAAAAAGAAAAAGAACAATAATATTCTAAATTTTCTTTTTCTCTTTCCATTTCCCTTTCTAATGCCTTCCGGTCTTCGATTTTTCCTCCGATAATTTCTTTATTGAAATTTCGGACTCGTCAATAAATTGACGAGCGATGAGACGGGATCTTATTTATCCAGTCCAATTAAAACCCGAAAAACTGGATGTCACAATTCTTTCCTCTTATAAAAATTTCGTCCTCGAAATTTAAACCTTTATCAATCCATAAACGAAAGGTGGGGGTATTGCCGTCTCATCGAGTCTCACTTTTCCACGCGATCATTTGGTCTCGTGGTGTTGTCTAACCACTTTGACCAAGGAGATCATCTTTGTACACAAAATCTGCTCTTTCGAACCAACAACCGAACCGAGCTTCTCACATAAGACGTTCGTCATCCACATCTGATCTCTTTTTCTCGACTCCCTAATAAATCTTCGAACCTCAATGATTCCAAATTTCTGACAATTCGAGCAGCCTTTACTCGACACCGATCTAACAACGCAAATACTTATCACTGAGCTGACTCTGGACTTGCGATTTTCTGATTTCTGATTTCATCTCAACCGATTGAAATCCTGTACACTCGCTTTGCACTGATTAAAAAGAAACTATCTCGACGATCCGCTTAAAAACCGGGAACCTCGGTCAAGATCTAATATAACTCGCACCGATCTTGGCAACCGCAATCACGACTACTATACCGATTTTGGCCTGAAATCTTCTTCATTTTCTTTTCACCACTGAAATTCTGTACCCTCTTCTATAACACTGCTTAAGAAAGAACCATTTGAAAACTCGGCCAAACTTATAATCTCTGATCTAAATTTGAGATATAATTCATCATCGACACTCCATGTCGGTGAACTATCCGAGACACACACACTTCGATATACCCACTTTGTAACAAGATAGGAGCTTCAGTTTCTGAAATCGAACTTAGATTTGCGGTTAATTTCACTCCGACACGCTTTTAGTGTGACCTAGGCTACCGGGTAGTGTTCAGAGCTTTTTAAGACAAATGACCCGTGGTCGATTTTCTTCGAACCATAATGAACCCACTCAACACATTGGCGACCCTCGATTATCGTGAAAATCTCAAAGGTTCAAATACGGACACGGGGTACCAAAACGATAGAAACATCAAATTAGTACCGGTCGATGAGAATTTTCCAATTTAGTGGAGTCACCCACGATCGGTCATTCATCTCGCCGAGCCGATCTATATCTGATTTCAAATCGATTTTATACTTGTGCCGCAATGATCTCTAAAGATGAGCACGGTCGAGAAGTCGATCCATGGTCGAATTCTCAAGTCTATTTGTCTTAAGGCCCTTAGTAACTCACCCAAATAGTCTAGTTATCTCATGAGTGGCCAACTCGAGAGAAAAACACCGTAATCGCATCGAGGAAATGCCCAATTTATCTAATCGAAATCAAAGCCGAAATCTGATCACACACTCAAAACAAGATCTACTCATACCGTACCAAAGTAGACCAACTCCATCTATCGATCAACCACTATTCTCAAATGGTATCGAATCCCCTCTTTAGCAAGCATATCACAATGTTCCATTGTGATATATTTCCATTTCCACTTGGGACTTTCGAGTGATGGTAAAATTTTCCCGATTCGCATTCCACTTTCGACACTTCGACGCTTTCAACCTGCTTAGCTGTATTTATCTTCATATCAGCTTACTAATCTAGCTCATGCCGATTCGATTTACTTGCACCATCTGGACAAAGCTGCAATACTATAGCGAACTTTTGACAAAATCTTTTCCCGAGTGCTACACATCGTCGTGCACTCAATTCCTCATGGAACCCAAACGTTCCATCCTCCGAAGTTTTAAAGTTAGATTCTTTCTTGCTAGTATTCTCTTATAAGATCTTCCCGAACATCTCTCGTCTCCGTCAACTAGGCGCCGATTCTAACTTGAACATTTGGTTCAATTTTGGGGCGGCTATAAAATTTAAAAGGTAGCCTACCTCAAATTTGAAAACCAAATTTCGAACCCTTTTTAAGTAAAGTCTATACTTTAGCCAGTCTATGCACATTTGAAGACTCTCGGCTCAACACATAAATTACTTCTTTCATTCTCTCAAGATAATACCAGATAACATCATTATAGTTCTGCTAAAATTCTGATTCACGACACTGTTTCATGTTCAACTTGTTGGGTCTCAATCGGCGGGACGGTTATACAACAATCTTCTCATGTTGTATCAATACATATCCAGTCGTTGGCAAGACACATCACTAGAGATTTCATGCTTTTCTAGAGCCAAATGAAAAGTTTAGCACAAGTGTGATAGCCTAATTTACTTGAAGCTCGGAAACTATCCTCGTACTTGTCTATGCCAATGAATTTCTCTTCTTTCTCAAGAGGTCAAGCCCATGATGATACTGATGCTGAAAATTCTTTCACAAACCTTCCGTAGTAATCTGTCCAATCCCCACAACTTCTGATCTCTGACATTGATGTCGGTCTCGGCCCATTAACAACTGATTCTATCTTGGCTGAATCCATGAAGATTCCTTTACCTGAAACCACACGACCATTCTTAGGGGCATCTCATGATTCTCAACACTTAATGAACACCCTATAATGTCGCTACACCACACGATCACCATTGATCTAGATATTCTTTGAACATTCTGTTTGTCAAATCTATGACAACAACTGGAGCGTTCGCCAGGCCAATCGATCTTACAATACTCTCGTAAAGATCATATCAAGTACGAACAGCTGTCTTTCGTACAACCTCCTCCATGGTTCGTAACTGATGACTTCCTAACCTCAAGTCGACCTTTAAAATATCGATACTCTTTATAACTAGTCACACCATTCATCGATCTTTGGCAAAGAACACTTGTCCTTGATCTTCACCTAATTGAGTTGACGATAGTCGATGCACACTCGCAACAAACTATCTTTCTTCTTCTCACAAACACAACTGATGTTTCCCCAAAGTGATGCATTGATATGCACAAATTCCTCATTCATCAATCCTCACATCTGCACCATTGGCTCTATCAATTCAGACAACAATAACTGGTAAGAAACTTTAGAGAATGGTTATATTCCGAGTGCTAGCTCGATCGTTAATTTTATCTCTTTCTCTGGCGACAGTCTGACTGTCCTTTTGGCAACACTTCCAGAAATTCCTGGACTACTGAGGAGTTCTCAATTTTTAATTCTTTAATCTGTCTTATCTAAGATCATTGCCCACTAATCTCGATAATTTCTGTCTGACAACCAGGTTACCTCAAGTGACGAGATCAAAGAAGTCAAGGACCCTTCTCAACCCTCAGTAAAACTCGATACTTCTACATGCGCTTGGAATAAGCTGGGTTACTCTACCATAACAATTCATCACCATTAAATGCTCAAGAACCAATTCTTTCTACACTTGACGAATAAGTTATACACCAACAGCCAATCAAGTATAACTCTAGTCAATGGTTCTTTTCCTACAGCCTTAACAAACAACTGAAATTCCACACTTGCAATCCCAACATTCTCTGGCACTATTCTGATAAAATCACATCAAAATATTCTTTCATTGAATAAGGCATAGTCGGTTCCGTTCCTGTTCCTTTTGCCATCTTGCCGACGTTCTAACGGTAGTAACAGTGTTGGTGTTCTTCTTAAACCCCAACTGATAGTCCCTCACTTGATGGCCGTGCTCACTACCATCAAAGCATGTTCTAATCATTCTCGAACACAGGATTAATCCATGCATTCCTTCCATACTTTCGGCACTCATCAAGTGAGTCTTTTATCTCATGCCAAGTGACAGCACACACTCTTTCTGGTTGTCCCATCGGTATGCTAGAACCGCTCTCGACTTCGATCTTTTCCCTGACCGATTTCCATTTCTGCCTGAACTGGATCTGTACCTTAACTTGGAAGCAATGGGTTGATCCCAGATCATATCCCCACTCTGGATCTCAACAGGTGAAGCAACAAAGGCGCTTGCAACACTAACGGCAGTAGTGATAGCGACAACGACAACGGCTTGATCTTGAGCTTACTAGCTCATCCAGATTCCAAGGAACACTTGCATCAAAACGATCCTATCAAACTTAGGATCATTCGACGCCGTTACACAAGTATCAACCTGCGGTGGTACTCTTACACTCGAGCCGGCCGAGCCAACACTCGCCACAACCATCTCGGTACCGACATTTGTCAGTGCTTTATCCCGAGTCACAGAGGACATTGTCCTCTTACTAGGAGTTCTCAGCTCCTGCTCGCTCATGGTTCAGTTTTTACACTGAAACCGCCTTCCAAATCCACACTGGATTAAAAGATGAGCGATCCACACACAACCAACAATTTTAGCACTCAACTAACACAGACATGCATCGGCATGAATTTAAAGGCCTTTCCTACTAACTATCCCATGCTCAACGCTCCTTATCACTCCAATCTTCAACTTCGCTCCGATACCACTTAAACCGGATGTCACACCCGATCCTCGGGCACGCACATCCTTCTCACTTGGTCGATTTTATAATGCGATATCCCAGGACTAGTATCGCCGACCCTTTTCAGTTATTAAGCACATGCGGAAGCAAATAAAATCCCCGTGCACAATAAAACAATGGGATAGAAAAGCAGGGCCATATTTTTCATATTGAAATTTATAACCAAACTTTTATACAAAACACAAACCACTTCATAACTATTCACATCAAAAAGAGATCTCGAAAGAAGGTAGGATCTCAATCCATCCATGCCATACTCAAGGCCCATCTCGGTAATATCTTCTTCTTTCAAAATCCTTCCCTTCAAGTTTCACCTCCAAGATCTCCTTCCCGGACTTCTCCTCCTCAGCTCCTTATCGGGTCCTGAAATGTTTTTCCCCAAACCGGGATGAGACTATGTCTCAAATGAGTTCTACCCCACTAAGCCCGATTAGTAAACTACTATACTAAAGGCTGCCTAAACACGCACAGACAGAGGACTTACCTTGGCCTCGCATCCCACCTGCAAGTCAGTACAATTCATAATAGGCACCCAAGCAATCATATCACCGATCGAAGCATCGATCAAATCGACCTAGTCGATTATATTCCAACAAGACCACTCACGGTCATTTCCATTCAGCAATCAATTCACAACATCAAATCCAAGCATCGACCTAGTCGATTACATGCCAAACAAATCAATCCCCACTGTGGGATATTTAAAAGCTAGGCCACGTGTATTCTCCAGGATGACCTTCCAAGTCTCCGAGTCCACGTGCCTCGAACCTTGGGCCCACGTGCATTCTCTCGAGCGACCCTTTTCGCCAAAGTGATGCATCAAGTCACCGAGCCCACGTGCCCTTTTAGATGCCCGGGCCCACGTGCATTCTCTCGGTGCATTTCACCAAAGCGATGCATCAAGTCGCCGAGCCCACGTGCCCTTTTAGATGCCTGGGCCCACGTGCATTCTCTCGGTGCATTTCACCAAAGCGATGCATCAAGTCGCCGAGCCCACGTGCCCTTTTAGATGCCCAACTCGTCACCGAGCCCACGTGCATTCTCCGAGTACATTCCGAGTCTCCGAGCCACGTGCATTCTCTCGTGCGACCTTTTCGCCAAGGTGACATATTCAACCACTGAACTCACGTGCATTCTCAAGGTGACACTCCAAATCACCGAGCCATGTGTCCTCTTTGCAGTGGTTACCCATTCACTTTCAATATCGACGACCAATGCCCAACGATTTCTCAATCAAATAATTAAATCAACTCAATAAAGCATTAAAATACTGAATAACATACTTGGCCGTTACCAATCAACAATTCAATCACAATCAATTCCAATCAATTTAGGTAAATCCCTAAAATATCACAATTTAATTAATTCCATACAACGTAGAGCTCAAATAAATAAACGAACTGCGCCACGACGATCAGCACGAGATTTCGATCGTCAGCCATCAAAATCTTAATTTCCGAAAAATAAATAATTAATTATTAATTTCGAAAATTAATTAATTAATATTAAAAATTCAATTTAGCTCAAATAAAGCCCAATTAAATAAACGGGCTTCACCACGCTCATCAGCATATTTTTCCGGTTCCAAGCCATCTCAGTTGATTTTTCGGAAAATAAATAATTATTTAATTTAATTCCGAAAATTAATTAATATTAAAAATTCAATTTAGCTTAACATAAAGTCCGATTAAATAAACGGACTTCGCCACGATCATCAGCATAATTTTCCGGTTCTAGACCATCTCCCTTGAATTTTCGGAAAATAAATCATTATTTAATTTAATTCCGAAAATTAATATTTAAATACTAAAAAATCCACTTAGGCCTGAAAAGCCTAATTGGAGCCCACTAAGGGTCGGGAAAAATCCCGAGGCACTTCCAATAATTAGTAGACCACGTCTACTTGCTAATTACACAATCAAATTATCTAATTCGCATCACAATTAGCTAATAATTGCTAAGTAAATCTAATCTAACAACCTAACCATAATTAATTAAATCTAAACCAGCTTAAAGCATAATTAGCCACTAATCCTGGATTAGTGAGATTACTCACCAAATCGCGTACAAATCGGATCAATCCGACGGCGGCGACGCGAGGAACGATTCTTCCCAAAGCGACTCGCGGATCCGGGGGCCGGGAAACGGCCCAAAACGAGCCCGAACCAGCTGGAAACCCATTTCGTGGGTTGCTGGTTTGCTGCGAAACAGAGGAAAATAGGGATGGTTAGGGGCAGAGAAGGGTTCGGGGAGCGGGCGGAACTCCGGGGAGGGCCGGTGGAGGTCCGCGAGCTCAAACGGCGGCCGGAGGTGGCCGGACGGGGTGGAACGAAGGCTGAGCAGAGGCCAAACGGCCTGAACGGCGCACGGCGGAGACGACGAGGTGCGAAGGGGCGGCGGCGGACGCGCGGGCGTGCGCGCGTGCACGGCGGCGGTGCGGTGGCGAGCTGCGACGGTGCGGTGAGCTGCTGTCCTTCCTCCGTTTCGGGTTCCACGAAGAAGAGAGAAGAAAGAAGGGGAAGAAGAGAGAGTGCGAGAGAGAGAGGGATGAGAGATGAGAGAGGGATTTTGACCGGTCAAAAGAAAAAGAATAAAATAAAAGAAAGCAAAGTGGAAGACAGCAAGGGGCGGTCGGCCGGGGAGGGTTTTCGCACGAGGGGGAGGGGAGGAGAGAGGAGAGAGAGAAAAGAAAGAGAGAAAAGGGGGAGAGAGAGAAAAAGAAAAAGAACAATAATATTCTAAATTTTCTTTTTCTCTTTCCATTTCCTTTCTAATGCCTTCCGGTCTTCGATTTTTCCTCCGATAATTTCTTTATTGAAATTTTGGACTCGTCAATAAATTGACGAGCGATGAGACGGATCTTATTTATCCAGTCCAATTAAAACCCGAAAAACTGGATGTCACAATTCTTTCCTCTTATAAAAATTTCGTCTCGAAATTTAAACCTTTATCAATCCATAAACGAAAGGTGGGGGTATTGCCGTCTCATCGAGTCTCACTTTTCCACGCTGATCATTTGGTCTCGTGGTGTTGTCTAACCACTTTGACCAAGGAGATCATCTTTGTACACAAAATCTGCTCTTTCGAACCAACAACCGAACCGAGCTTCTCACATAAGACGTTCGTCATCCACATCTCGATCTCTTTTTCTCGACTCCCTAATAAATCTTCGAACCTCAATGATTCCAAATTTCGACAATTCGAGCAGCCTTTACTCCGACACCGATCTAACAACCGCAAATACTTATCACCGAGCCGACTCGGACTTGCGATTTTCTGATTTCGATTTCATCTCAACCGATTGAAATCCCGTACACTCTCGCTTTGCACCGATTAAAAAGAAACTATCCGACCGATCCGCAAATCCGGGAACCTCGGTCAAGATCTAATATAACTCTGGCACTGATCTTGGCAACTGCAATCACTGACTACTATACTGATTTTGGCCTGAAATCTTCTTCATTTTCTTTTCACCACTGAAATTCTGTACCCTCTTCTATAACACTGCTTAAGAAAGAACCATTTGAAAACTCGGCCAAACTTATAATCTCTGATCTAAATTTGAGATATAATTCATCATCGACACTCCATGTCGGTGAACTATCCGAGACACACACACTTCGATATACCCACTTTGTAACAAGATAGGAGCTTCAGTTTCTGAAATCGAACTTAGATTTGCGGTTAATTTCACTCCGACACGCTTTTAGTGTGACCTAGGCTACCGGGTAGTGTTCAGAGCTTTTTAAGACAAATGACCCGTGGTCGATTTTCTTCGAACCATAATGAACCCACTCAACACATTGGCGACCCTCGATTATCGTGAAAATCTCAAAGGTTCAAATACGGACACAGGGTACCAAAACGATAGAAACATCAAATTAGTACCGGTCGATGAGAATTTTCCAATTTAGTGGAGTCACCCACGATCGGTCATTCATCTCAGTCGAGCCGATCTATATCTGATTTCAAATCGATTTTATACTGTGCCGCAATGATCTCTAAAGATGAGCACGGTCGAGAAGTCGATCCATGGTCGAATTCTCAAGTCTATTTGCCTTAAGGCCCTTAGTAACTCACCCAGCTAGTCTAGTTATCTCATGAGTGGCCAACTCAGAGAAAAACACTGTAATCGCATCGAGGAAATGCCCAATTTATCTAATCGAAATCAAAGCCGAAATCTGGATCACACACTCAAAACAAGATCTACTCATACTGTACCAAAGTAGACCAACTCCATCTATCGATCAACCACTATTCTCAAATGGTATCGCAATCCCCTGAATCTTTAGCAAGCATATCACAATGTTCCATTGTGATATATTTCCATTTCCACTTGGGACTTTCGAGTGATGGTAAAATTTTCCCGATTCGCATTCCACTTACTGACACTTCTGACGCTTTCAACCTGCTTAGCTGTATTTATCTTCATATCAGCTTACTAATCTAGCTCATGCCGATTCTGATTTACTTGCACCATCTGGACAAAGCTGCAATACTATAGCGAACTTTTGACAAAATCTTTTCCCTGAGTGCTACACTGTCAGGTGCACTCAATTCCTCATGGAACCCAAACGTTCCATCCTCCGAAGTTTTAAAGTTAGATTCTTTCTTGCTAGTATTCTCTTATAAGATCTTCTGAACATCTCTGTCTGTCAACTAGGCGCCGATTCTAACTTGAACATTTGGTTCAATTTTGGGGGCGGCTATAAAATTTAAAAGGTAGCCTACCTCAAATTTGAAAACCAAATTTCGAACCCTTTTTAAGTAAAGTCTATACTTTAGCCAGTCTATGCACATTTGAAGACTCTCGGCTCAACACATAAATTACTTCTTTCATTCTCTCAAGATAATACCAGATAACATCATTATAGTTCTGCCAAAATTCTGATTCACGACACTGTTTCATGTTCAACTTGTTGGGTCTCAACTGGCGGGACGGTTATACAACAATCTTCTCATGTTGTATCAATACATATCCAGTCGTTGGCAAGACACATCACTAGAGATTTCATGCTTTTCTAGAGCCAAATGAAAAGTTTAGCACAAGTGTGATAGCCTAATTTTACCGAAGCTCGAAACTATCCTCGTACTTGTCTATGCCAATGAATTTCTCTTCTTTCTCAAGAGGTCAAGCCCATGATGATACTGATGCTGAAAATTCTTTCACAAACCTTCCGTAGTAATCTGTCCAATCCCCACAACTTCGATCTCGACATTGATGTCGGTCTCGGCCCATTAACAACTGATTCTATCTTGGCTGAATCCATGAAGATTCCTTTACCGAAACCACACGACCATTCTTAGGGGCATCTCATGATTCTCAACACTTAATGAACACCCTATAATGTCGCTACACCACACGATCACCATTGATCTAGATATTCTTTGAACATTCGTTTGTCAAATCTATGACAACAACTGGAGCGTTCGCTCAAAGGCCAATCGATCTTACAATACTCTCGTAAAGATCATATCAAGTACGAACAAATGTCTTTCGTACAACCTCCTCCATGGTTCGTAATCGATGACTTCCTAACCTCAAGTCGACCTTTAAAATATCGATACTCTTTATAACTAGTCACACCATTCATCGATCTTTGGCAAAGAACACTTGTCCTTGATCTTCACCTAATTGAGTTGACGATAGTCGATGCACACTCGCAACAAACTATCTTTCTTCTTCTCACAAACACAACCGATGTTTCCCCAAAGTGATGCATTGATATGCACAAATTCCTCATTCATCAATCCTCACATCTGCACCATTGGCTCTATCAATTCAGACAACAATAACTGGTAAGAAACTTTAGAGAATGGTTATATTCCGAGTGCTAGCTCGATCGTAAATTTTATCTCTTTCTCTGCGATACCGACAATCCTTTTGGCAACACTTCCAGAAATTCCTGGACTACGAGGAGTTCTCAATTTTTAATTCTTTAATCTGTCTTATCTAAGATCATTGCCCACTAATCTCGATAATTTCTGTCTGACAACCAGGTTACCTCAAGTGACGAGATCAAAGAAGTCAAGGACCCTTCTCAACCCTCGCAAAAAACTCGATACTTCTACATGCGCTTGGAATAAGTCAAGTTACTCTACCATAACAATTCATCACCATTAAATGCTCAAGAACCAATTCTTTCTACACTTGACGAATAAGTTATACACCAACAGCCAATCAAGTATAACTCTAGTCAATGGTTCTTTTCCTACAGCCTTAACAAACAACTGAAATTCCACACTTGCAATCCCAACATTCTCGGCACTATTCTCGATAAAATCACATCAAAATATTCTTTCATTGAATAAGGCATAGTCGGTTCCGTTCCTGTTCCTTTTGCCATCTTGCCGGCGTTCCAACGGTAGTAACAGTGTTGGTGTTCTTCTTAAACCCCAACCGATAGTCCCTCACTTGATGGCCGTGCTCACTACCATCAAAGCATGTTCTAGTCATTCTCGAACACAGGATTAATCCATGCATTCCTTCCATACTTTCAGCACTCATCAGGTGAGTCTTCTATCTCCTGCCAAGTGACAGCACACACTCTTTCTGGTTGTCCCATCGGTCTGCTAGAACTGCTCTCGACTTCGATCTTTTCCCCGACCGATTTCCATTTCGCCGAACTGATCTGTACCTTGACTTGGAAGTGATGGCTCGATCCCAGATCATATCCCCACTCTGGATCTCAACAGGTGTAGCAACAAAGACGCTTGCAACACTAACGGCAGTAGAGATAGCGACAACGACAACGGCTTGATCCTGAGCTTACTGGCTCATCCAGATTCCAAGGAACACTTGCATCAAAACGATCCTATCAAACTTAGGATCATTCGACGCTGCTACACAAGTATCAACCTGCAGTGGTACTCTTACACTCGAGCTGGCCAGAGCCAACACTCTGCCACAACCATCTCGGGTACCGACATTTGTCAGTGCTTTATCCCGAGTCACAGAGGACATTGTCCTCTTACTAGGAGTTCTCAGCTCCTGCTCGCTCATGGTTCAGTTTTTACACTGAAACCTGCCTTCCAAATCCACACTGGATTAAAAGATGAGCGATCCACACACAACCAACAATTTTAGCACTCAACTAACACAGACATGCATCGGCATGAATTTAAAGGCCTTTCCTACTAACTATCCCATGCTCAACGCTCCTTATCACTCCAATCTTCAACTTCGCTCGATACCACTTAAACCGGATGTCACACCCCGATCCTCGGCACGCACACATCCTTCTCACTTGGTCGATTTTATAATGCGATATCCCAGGACTAGTATCGCCGACCCTTTCGCTATTAAGCACATGCGGAAGCAATTAAAATCCCCAGACAATAAAACAATGGGATAGAAAAGCAGGGCCATATTTTTCATATTGAAATTTATAACCAAACTTTTATACAAAACACAAACCACTTCATAACTATTCACATCAAAAAGAGATCTCGAAAGAAGGTAGGATCTCAATCCATCCATGCCATACTCAAGGCCCATCTCGGTAATATCTTCTTCTTTCAAAATCCTTCCCTTCAAGTTTCACCTCCAAGATCTCCTTCCCGCACTTCTTCTCCTCAGCTCCTCATCAAGGTCCTGAAATGTTTTCCCCAAACTGGGATGAGACTACGTCTCAGCGAGTTCTACCCCACTAAGCCCGATTAGTAAACCATTATACTATAAGCTGCCTAAACACGCACAAGGTAGAGGACTTACCTGGGCCTCAGATCCCACCCGCAAGTCAGTACAATTCATAATAGTCACCCAAGCAATCATATCACCGATCGAAGCATCGATCAAATCGACCTGGTTGATTATATGCCAACAAGACTACTCACGGTCATTTCCATTCAGTCAATCAATTCACAACATCAAATCCAAGCATCGACCTAGTCGATTACATGCCAAACAAATCAATCCCCACCGTGGATATTTAAAAGCTAGGCCACGTGTATTCTCCAGGGATGACCTTCCAAGTCTCCGAGTCCACGTGCCTCGAACCTTGGGCCCACGTGCATTCTCTCAGCGACCCTTTTCGCCAAAGTGATGCATCAAGTCACCGAGCCCACGTGCCCTTTTAGATGCCCGGGCCCACGTGCATTCTCTCGGGTGCATTTCACCAAAGCGATGCATCAAGTCGCCGAGCCCACGTGCCCTTTTAGATGCCGGGCCCACGTGCATTCTCTCGTGTGCATTTCACCAAAGCGATGCATCAAGTCGCCGAGCCCACGTGCCCTTTTAGATGCCCAACTCTGTCACCGAGCCCACGTGCATTCTCCAGGAGTACATTCCGAGTCTCCGAGCCACGTGCATTCTCTCAGGCGACCTTTTCGCCAAGGTGACATATTCAACCACCGAACTCACGTGCATTCTCAAGGTGACACTCCAAATCACCGAGCCATGTGTCCTCTTTGCGTGGTTACCCATTCACTTTCAATATCGACGACCAATGCCCAACGATTTCTCAATCAAATAATTAAATCAACTCAATAAAGCATTAAAATACTGAATAACATACTTGGCCGTTACCAATCAACAATTCAATCACAATCAATTCCAATCAATTTAGGGTAAATCCCTAAAATATCACAATTTAATTAATTCCATACAACGTAGAGCTCAAATAAATAAACGAACTGCGCCACGACGATCAGCACGAGATTTCGATCGTCAGCCATCAAAATCTTAATTTCCGAAAAATAAATAATTAATTATTAATTTCGAAAATTAATTAATTAATATTAAAAATTCAATTTAGCTCAAATAAAGCCCAATTAAATAAACGGGCTTCACCACGCTCATCAGCATATTTTTCCGGTTCCAAGCCATCTCAGTTGATTTTTCGGAAAATAAATAATTATTTAATTTAATTCCGAAAATTAATTAATATTAAAAATTCAATTTAGCTTAACATAAAGTCCGATTAAATAAACGGACTTCGCCACGATCATCAGCATAATTTTCCGGTTCTAGACCATCTCCCTTGAATTTTCGGAAAATAAATCATTATTTAATTTAATTCCGAAAATTAATATTTAAATACTAAAAAATCCACTTAGGCCTGAAAAGCCTAATTGGAGCCCACTAAGGGTCGGGAAAAATCCCGAGGCACTTCCAATAATTAGTAGACCACGTCTACTTGCTAATTACACAATCAAATTATCTAATTCGCATCACAATTAGCTAATAATTGCTAAGTAAATCTAATCTAACAACCTAACCATAATTAATTAAATCTAAACCAGCTTAAAGCATAATTATCCACTAATCCTGGATTAGTGAGATTACTCACCAAATCGCGTACAAATCGGATCAATCCGACGGCGGCGACGCGAGGAACGATTCTTCCCAAAGCGACTCGCGGATCCGGGCCGGGAAACGGCCCAAAACGAGCCCGAACCAGCTGGAAACCCATTTCGTGGGTTGCTGGTTTGCTGCGAAACAGAGGAAAATAGGGATGGTTAGGGGCGGAGAGAAGGGTTCGGGGAGCGGGCGGAACTCCGGGAGGGCCGGTGGAGGTCCGGCGAGCTCAAACGGCGGCCGGAGGTGGCCGGACGGGGTGGAACGAAGGCTGAGCAGAGGCCAAACGGCCTGAACGGCGCACGGCGGAGACGACGAGGTGCGAAGGGGCGGCGGCGGACGCGGGGCGTGCGCGGGCGGCACGGCGGCGGTGCGGTGGCGAGCTGCGACGGTGCGGTGAGCTGCTGTCCTTCCTCCGTTTTGGTCGGGTTCCACGAAGAAGAGAGAAGAAAGAAGGGGAAGAAGAGAGAGTGCGAGAGAGAGGGGATGAGAGATGAGAGAGAGATTTTGACCGGTCAAAAGAAAAAGAATAAAATAAAAGAAAGCAAAGTGGAAGACAAAGAAGGGGCGGTCGGCTGGGGAGGGTTTTCGCACGAGGGGGAGGGGAGAGAGAGAGAGAGAGAAAAGAAAGAGAAAAAAGGGGGAGAGAGAGAAAAAGAAAAAGAACAATAATATTCTAAATTTTCTTTTTCTCTTTCCATTTCCCTTTCTAATGCCTTCCGGTCTTCGATTTTTCCTCCGATAATTTCTTTATTGAAATTTCGGACTCGTCAATAAATTGACGAGCGATGAGACGGATCTTATTTATCCAAATCAATTAAAACCCGAAAAACTGGATGTCACAATTCTTTCCTCTTATAAAAATTTCGTCCTCGAAATTTAAACCTTTATCAATCCATAAACGAAAGGTGGGGGTATTGCCGTCTCATCGAGTCTCACTTTTCCACGCTGATCATTTGTTCTCGTGGTGTTGTCTAACCACTTTGACCAAGGAGATCATCTTTGTACACAAAATCTGCTCTTTCTGAACCAACAACTGAACTGAGCTTCTCACATAAGACGTTCTGTCATCCACATCTGATCTCTTTTTCTCGACTCCCTAATAAATCTTCGAACCTCAATGATTCCAAATTTCTGACAATTCTGAGCAGCCTTTACTCTGACACTGATCTAACAACTGCAAATACTTATCACTGAGCTGACTCTGGACTTGCGATTTTCTGATTTCTGATTTCATCTCAACCGATTGAAATCCTGTACACTCTGCTTTGCACTGATTAAAAAGAAACTATCTGACTGATCTGCCGAAACTGGGAACCTCTGGTCAAGATCTAATATAACTCTGGCACTGATCTTGGCAACTGCAATCACTGACTACTATACTGATTTTGGCCTGAAATCTTCTTCATTTTCTTTTCACCACTGAAATTCTGTACCCTCTTCTATAACACTGCTTAAGAAAGAACCATTTGAAAACTCGGCCAAACTTATAATCTCTGATCTAAATTTGAGATATAATTCATCATCGACACTCCATGTCGGTGAACTATCCGAGACACACACACTTCGATATACCCACTTTGTAACAAGATAGGAGCTTCAGCTTCTGAAATCGAACTTAGATTTGCGGTTAATTTCACTCCGACACGCTTTTAGTGTGACCTAGGCTACCGGGTAGTGTTCAGAGCTTTTTAAGACAAATGACCCGTGGTCGATTTTCTTCGAACCATAATGAACCCACTCAACACATTGGCGACCCTCGATTATCGTGAAAATCTCAAAGGTTCAAATACGGACACAAGGTACCAAAACGATAGAAACATCAAATTAGTACCGGTCGATGAGAATTTTCCAATTTAGTGGAGTCACCCACGATCGGTCATTCATCTCAGTCGAGCCGATCTATATCTGATTTCAAATCGATTTTATACTGTGCCGCAATGATCTCTAAAGATGAGCACGGTCGAGAAGTCGATCCATGGTCGAATTCTCAAGTCTATTTGCCTTAAGGCCCTTAGTAACTCACCCAGCTAGTCTAGTTATCTCATGAGTGGCCAACTCAGAGAAAAACACCGTAATCGCATCGAGGAAATGCCCAATTTATCTAATCGAAATCAAAGCCGAAATCTGGATCACACACTCAAAACAAGATCTACTCATACTGTACCAAAGTAGACCAACTCCATCTATCGATCAACCACTATTCTCAAATGGTATCAGTAATCCCCTGAATCTTTAGCAAGCATATCACAATGTTCCATTGTGATATATTTCCATTTCCACTTGGGACTTTCGAGTGATGGTAAAATTTTCCCGATTCGCATTCCACTTACTGACACTTCTGACGCTTTCAACCTGCTTAGCTGTATTTATCTTCATATCAGCTTACTAATCTAGCTCATGCCGATTCTGATTTACTTGCACCATCTGGACAAAGCTGCAATACTATAGCGAACTTTTGACAAAATCTTTTCCCTGAGTGCTACACTGTCAGTGCACTCAATTCCTCATGGAACCCAAATGTTCCATCCTCCGAAGTTTTAAAGTTAGATTCTTTCTTGCTAGTATTCTCTTATAAGATCTTCTCGAACATCTCTGCCCGTCAACTAGGCGCCGATTCTAACTTGAACATTTGGTTCAATTTTGGGGCGGCTATAAAATTTAAAAGGTAGCCTACCTCAAATTTGAAAACCAAATTTCGAACCCTTTTTAAGTAAAGTCTATACTTTAGCCAGTCTATGCACATTTGAAGACTCTCGGCTCAACACATAAATTACTTCTTTCATTCTCTCAAGATAATACCAGATAACATCATTATAGTTCTGCCAAAATTCTGATTCACGACACCGTTTCATGTTCAACTTGTTGGGTCTCAACTCGGGACGGTTATACAACAATCTTCTCATGTTGTATCAATACATATCCAGTCGTTGGCAAGACACATCACTAGAGATTTCATGCTTTTCTAGAGCCAAATGAAAAGTTTAGCACAAGTGTGATAGCCTAATTTTACTGAAGCTCTGGAAACTATCCTCGTACTTGTCTATGCCAATGAATTTCTCTTCTTTCTCAAGAGGTCAAGCCCATGATGATACTGATGCTGAAAATTCTTTCACAAACCTTCCGTAGTAATCTGTCCAATCCCCACAACTTCTGATCTCTGACATTGATGTCGGTCTCGGCCCATTAACAACTGATTCTATCTTGGCTGAATCCATGAAGATTCCTTTACCTGAAACCACACGACCATTCTTAGGGGCATCTCATGATTCTCAACACTTAATGAACACCCTATAATGTCGCTACACCACACGATCACCATTGATCTAGATATTCTTTGAACATTCTGTTTGTCAAATCTATGACAACAACTGGAGCGTTCGCCAGGCCAATCGATCTTACAATACTCTCGTAAAGATCATATCAAGTACGAACAGCTGTCTTTCGTACAACCTCCTCCATGGTTCGTAACTGATGACTTCCTAACCTCAAGTCGACCTTTAAAATATCGATACTCTTTATAACTAGTCACACCATTCATCGATCTTTGGCAAAGAACACTTGTCCTTGATCTTCACCTAATTGAGTTGACGATAGTCGATGCACACTCGCAACAAACTATCTTTCTTCTTCTCACAAACACAACTGATGTTTCCCCAAAGTGATGCATTGATATGCACAAATTCCTCATTCATCAATCCTCACATCTGCACCATTGGCTCTATCAATTCAGACAACAATAACTGGTAAGAAACTTTAGAGAATGGTTATATTCCGAGTGCTAGCTCGATCGTAAATTTTATCTCTTTCTCTCGAGCGCGACCGATCGGCCCGACAATCCTTTTGGCAACACTTCCAGAAATTCCTGGACTACCGAGGAGTTCTCAATTTTTAATTCTTTAATCTGTCTTATCTAAGATCATTGCCCACTAATCTCGATAATTTCTGTCTGACAACCAGGTTACCTCAAGTGACGAGATCAAAGAAGTCAAGGACCCTTCTCAACCCTCGCAAAAACTCGATACTTCTACATGCGCTTGGAATAAGCTGGGTTACTCTACCATAACAATTCCTCACTACAAAATGCTCTAGAGCCAATTCTTTCCACACTTAACGATAGAGTTATACACCAACAGCCAATAAAGTACAACTTTAGTCAATGGTTCTTTTCCTATAGCCTTAATAAACAACTGAAATTCCACACTTGCAATCCCAACATTCTCTGGCACTATTCTGATAAAATCATCTCAAAATATTCTTTCATTGAATAAGGCATAGTCAGTTCCATTCCTGTTTCTTTTGCCATCTTGCTGGCGTTCCAACGGTAGTAATAGTGTTGGTGTTCTTCTTAAACCCAAACCGATAGTCCCTCACTTGATGGCCGTGCTCATTACCATCAAAGCATGTTCTAGTCATTCTCGAACACTAGATTTATCCATGCTTCCATCTACAATTCTGACACCTATCAGGTGAGTCTTCTATCTCCTGCCAAGTGACAGCACACACTCTTTCTGGTTGTCTCATCGGTCTGCTAACACCACTCTCGACCTCGATCTTTTCCCTGACCGATTTTCATTTCTGCTTGGACTAGATATGTACCTTGACTTGGAAGGGATGGCTTGATCCTAGATCATATCCCCACTCTGGATCTCAACAGGTGTAGCAACAAAGGCGCTTGCAATACTAACGGCAGTAGAGATAGCGACAACGACAACGGCTTGATCCTGAGCTTACTGGCTCATCCAGATTCCAAGGAACACTTGCATCAAAACGATCCTATCAAACTTAGGATCATTCGACGCTGCTACACAAGTATCAACCTGCAGTGGTACTCTTACACTCGAGCTGGCCAGAGCCAACACTCTGCCACAACCATCTCGGGTACCGACATTTGTCAGTGCTTTATCCCGAGTCACGAGGACATTGTCCTCTTACTAGAGTTCTCGCTCCCGCTCGCTCATGGTTCAGTTTTTACACCGAAACCTGCCTTCCAAATCCACACTGGATTAAAAGATGAGCGATCCACACACAACCAACAATTTTAGCACTCAACTAACACAGACATGCATCGGCATGAATTTAAAGGCCTTTCCTACTAACTATCCCATGCTCAACGCTCCTTATCACTCCAATCTTCAACTTCGCTCTGATACCACTTAAACCGGATGTCACACCCCGATCCTCGGGCACGCACACATCCTTCTCACTTGGTCGATTTTATAATGCGATATCCCAGGACTAGTATCGCCGACCCTTTCAGTTATTAAGCACATGCGGAAGCAATTAAAATCCCCAGACAATAAAACAATGGGATAGAAAAGCAGGGCCATATTTTTCATATTGAAATTTATAACCAAACTTTTATACAAAACACAAACCACTTCATAACTATTCACATCAAAAAGAGATCTCGAAAGAAGGTAGGATCTCAATCCATCCATGCCATACTCAAGGCCCATCTCGGTAATATCTTCTTCTTTCAAAATCCTTCCCTTCAAGTTTCACCTCCAAGATCTCCTTCCCAGACTTCTCCTCCTCAGCTCCTTATCGGGTCCTGAAATGTTTTTCCCCAAACTGGGATGAGACTACGTCTCAGCGAGTTCTACCCCACTAAGCCCGATTAGTAAACTACTATACTAAAGGCTGCCTAAACACGCACAGGACAGAGGACTTACCTTGGCCTCAGATCCCACCTGCAAGTCAGTACAATTCATAATAGGCACCCAAGCAATCATATCACCGATCGAAGCATCGATCAAATCGACCTAGTCGATTATATTCCAACAAGACCACTCACGGTCATTTCCATTCAGGCAATCAATTCACAACATCAAATCCAAGCATCGACCTAGTCGATTACATGCCAAACAAATCAATCCCCACTGTGGGATATTTAAAAGCTAGGCCACGTGTATTCTCCAGGATGACCTTCCAAGTCTCCGAGTCCACGTGCCTCGAACCTTGGGCCCACGTGCATTCTCTCAGGCGACCCTTTTCGCCAAAGTGATGCATCAAGTCACCGAGCCCACGTGCCCTTTTAGATGCCCGGGCCCACGTGCATTCTCTCAGGTGCATTTCACCAAAGCGATGCATCAAGTCGCCGAGCCCACGTGCCCTTTTAGATGCCCAACTCTGTCACCGAGCCCACGTGCATTCTCCAGGAGTACATTCCGAGTCTCCGAGCCACGTGCATTCTCAAGGTGACACTCCAAATCACCGAGCCATGTGTCCTCTTTGCAGTGGTTACCCATTCACTTTCAATATCGACGACCAATGCCCAACGATTTCTCAATCAAATAATTAAATCAACTCAATAAAGCATTAAAATACTGAATAACATACTTGGCCGTTACCAATCAACAATTCAATCACAATCAATTCCAATCAATTTAGGGTAAATCCCTAAAATATCACAATTTAATTAATTCCATACAACGTAGAGCTCAAATAAATAAACGAACTGCCACGACGATCAGCACGAGATTTCGATCGTCAGCCATCAAAATCTTAATTTCCGAAAAATAAATAATTAATTATTAATTTCGAAAATTAATTAATTAATATTAAAAATTCAATTTAGCTCAAATAAAGCCCAATTAAATAAACGGGCTTCACCACGCTCATCAGCATATTTTTCCGGTTCCAAGCCATCTCAGTTGATTTTTCGGAAAATAAATAATTATTTAATTTAATTCCGAAAATTAATTAATATTAAAAATTCAATTTAGCTTAACATAAAGTCCGATTAAATAAACGGACTTCACGATCATCATCAGCATAATTTTCCGGTTCTAGACCATCTCCCTTGAATTTTCGAAAATAAATCATTATTTAATTTAATTCCGAAAATTAATATTTAAATACTAAAAAATCCACTTAGGCCTGAAAAGCCTAATTGGAGCCCACTAAGGGTCGGGAAAAATCCCGAGGCACTTCCAATAATTAGTAGACCACGTCTACTTGCTAATTACACAATCAAATTATCTAATTCGCATCACAATTAGCTAATAATTGCTAAGTAAATCTAATCTAACAACCTAACCATAATTAATTAAATCTAAACCAGCTTAAAGCATAATTAGCCACTAATCCTGGATTAGTGAGATTACTCACCAAATCGCGTACAAATCGGATCAATCCGACGGCGGCGACGCGAGGAACGATTCTTCCCAAAGCGACTCGGGATCCGGGCCGGGAAACGGCCCAAAACGAGCCCGAACCAGCTGGAAACCCATTTCGTGGGTTGCTGGTTTGCTGCGAAACAGAGGAAAATAGGGATGGTTAGGGGCGAGAGAAGGGTTCGGGAGCGGGCGGAACTCCGGGGAGGGCCGGTGGAGGTCCGGCGAGCTCAAACGGCGGCCGGAGGTGGCCGGACGGGTGGAACGAAGGCTGAGCAGAGGCCAAACGGCCTGAACGGCGCACGGCGGAGACGACGAGGTGCGAAGGGGGCGGCGGGGACGCGGGCGTGCGCGGCGTGCACGGCGGCGGTGCGGTGGCGAGCTGCGACGGTGTGGTGAGCTGCTGTCCTTCCTCCGTTTCTGGGTTCCACGAAGAAGAGAGAAGAAAGAAGGGGAAGAAGAGAGAGTGCGAGAGAGAGAGGGATGAGAGATGAGAGAGAGATTTTGACCGGTCAAAAGAAAAAGAATAAAATAAAAGAAAGCAAAGTGGAAGACAGCAAGGGGCGGTCGGCCGGGGAGGGTTTTCGCACGAGGGGAGGGGAGGAGAGAGGAGAGAGAGAAAAGAAAGAGAGAAAAGGGGAGAGAGAGAAAAAGAAAAAGAACAATAATATTCTAAATTTTCTTTTTCTCTTTCCATTTCCCTTTCTAATGCCTTCCGGTCTTCGATTTTTCCTCCGATAATTTCTTTATTGAAATTTCGGACTCGTCAATAAATTGACGAGCGATGAGACGGGATCTTATTTATCCAGTCCAATTAAAACCCGAAAAACTGGATGTCACAATTCTTTCCCTCTTATAAAAATTTCGTCCTCGAAATTTAAACCTTTATCAATCCATAAACGAAAGGTGGGGGTATTGCCGTCTCATCGAGTCTCACTTTTCCACGCTGATCATTTGGTCTCGTGGTGTTGTCTAACCACTTTGACCAAGGAGATCATCTTTGTACACAAAATCTGCTCTTTCTGAACCAACAACTGAACTGAGCTTCTCACATAAGACGTTCTGTCATCCACATCTGATCTCTTTTTCTCGACTCCCTAATAAATCTTCGAACCTCAATGATTCCAAATTTCTGACAATTCTGAGCAGCCTTTACTCTGACACTGATCTAACAACTGCAAATACTTATCACTGAGCTGACTCTGGACTTGCGATTTTCTGATTTCTGATTTCATCTCAACCGATTGAAATCCTGTACACTCTGCTTTGCACTGATTAAAAAGAAACTATCTGACTGATCTGCCGAAACTGGGAACCTCTGGTCAAGATCTAATATAACTCTGGCACTGATCTTGGCAACTGCAATCACTGACTACTATACTGATTTTGGCCTGAAATCTTCTTCATTTTCTTTTCACCACTGAAATTCTGTACCCTCTTCTATAACACTGCTTAAGAAAGAACCATTTGAAAACTCGGCCAAACTTATAATCTCTGATCTAAATTTGAGATATAATTCATCATCGACACTCCATGTCGGTGAACTATCCGAGACACACACACTTCGATATACCCACTTTGTAACAAGATAGGAGCTTCAGGTTTACGAAATCGAACTTAGATTTGCGGTTAATTTCACTCCGACACGCTTTTAGTGTGACCTAGGCTACCGGGTAGTGTTCGAGCTTTTTAAGACAAATGACCCGTGGTCGATTTTCTTCGAACCATAATGAACCCACTCAACACATTGGCGACCCTCGATTATCGTGAAAATCTCAAAGGTTCAAATACGGACACGTGGTACCAAAACGATAGAAACATCAAATTAGTACCGGTCGATGAGAATTTTCCAATTTAGTGGAGTCACCCACGATCGGTCATTCATCTCGATTCGAGCCGATCTATATCTGATTTCAAATCGATTTTATACTGTGCCGCAATGATCTCTAAAGATGAGCACGGTCGAGAAGTCGATCCATGGTCGAATTCTCAAGTCTATTTGCCTTAAGGCCCTTAGTAACTCACCCAGCTAGTCTAGTTATCTCATGAGTGGCCAACTCAGAGAAAAACACTGTAATCGCATCGAGGAAATGCCCAATTTATCTAATCGAAATCAAAGCCGAAATCTGGATCACACACTCAAAACAAGATCTACTCATACTGTACCAAAGTAGACCAACTCCATCTATCGATCAACCACTATTCTCAAATGGTATCAGTAATCCCCTGAATCTTTAGCAAGCATATCACAATGTTCCATTGTGATATATTTCCATTTCCACTTGGGACTTTCGAGTGATGGTAAAATTTTCCCGATTCGCATTCCACTTACTGACACTTCTGACGCTTTCAACCTCGCTTTAGCTGTATTTATCTTCATATCAGCTTACTAATCTAGCTCATGCCGATTCTGATTTACTTGCACCATCTGGACAAAGCTGCAATACTATAGCGAACTTTTGACAAAATCTTTTCCCTGAGTGCTACACTGTCAGTGCACTCAATTCCTCATGGAACCCAAACGTTCCATCCTCCGAAGTTTTAAAGTTAGATTCTTTCTTGCTAGTATTCTCTTATAAGATCTTCTGAACATCTCTGTCTGTCAACTAGCGCCGATTCTAACTTGAACATTTGGTTCAATTTTGGGGGCGGCTATAAAATTTAAAAGGTAGCCTACCTCAAATTTGAAAACCAAATTTCGAACCCTTTTTAAGTAAAGTCTATACTTTAGCCAGTCTATGCACATTTGAAGACTCTCGGCTCAACACATAAATTACTTCTTTCATTCTCTCAAGATAATACCAGATAACATCATTATAGTTCTGCCAAAATTCTGATTCACGACACTGTTTCATGTTCAACTTGTTGGGTCTCAACTGGCGGGACGGTTATACAACAATCTTCTCATGTTGTATCAATACATATCCAGTCGTTGGCAAGACACATCACTAGAGATTTCATGCTTTTCTAGAGCCAAATGAAAAGTTTAGCACAAGTGTGATAGCCTAATTTTACTGAAGCTCTGGAAACTATCCTCGTACTTGTCTATGCCAATGAATTTCTCTTCTTTCTCAAGAGGTCAAGCCCATGATGATACTGATGCTGAAAATTCTTTCACAAACCTTCCGTAGTAATCTGTCCAATCCCCACAACTTCTGATCTCTGACATTGATGTCGGTCTCGGCCCATTAACAACTGATTCTATCTTGGCTGAATCCATGAAGATTCCTTTACCAAACCACACGACCATTCTTAGGGGCATCTCATGATTCTCAACACTTAATGAACACCCTATAATGTCGCTACACCACACGATCACCATTGATCTAGATATTCTTTGAACATTCTGTTTGTCAAATCTATGACAACAACTGGAGCGTTCGCCAGGCCAATCGATCTTACAATACTCTCGTAAAGATCATATCAAGTACGAACAGCTGTCTTTCGTACAACCTCCTCCATGGTTCGTAACTGATGACTTCCTAACCTCAAGTCGACCTTTAAAATATCGATACTCTTTATAACTAGTCACACCATTCATCGATCTTTGGCAAAGAACACTTGTCCTTGATCTTCACCTAATTGAGTTGACGATAGTCGATGCACACTCGCAACAAACTATCTTTCTTCTTCTCACAAACACAACTGATGTTTCCCCAAAGTGATGCATTGATATGCACAAATTCCTCATTCATCAATCCTCACATCTGCACCATTGGCTCTATCAATTCAGACAACAATAACTGGTAAGAAACTTTAGAGAATGGTTATATTCCGAGTGCTAGCTCGATCGTAAATTTTATCTCTTTCTCCGCGACACCGACAATCCTTTTGGCAACACTTCCAGAAATTCCTGGACTACGAGGAGTTCTCAATTTTTAATTCTTTAATCTGTCTTATCTAAGATCATTGCCCACTAATCTCGATAATTTCTGTCTGACAACCAGGTTACCTCAAGTGACGAGATCAAAGAAGTCAAGGACCCTTCTCAACCCTCAGTAAAACTCGATACTTCTACATGCGCTTGGAATAAGCTGGGTTACTCTACCATAACAATTCATCACCATTAAATGCTCAAGAACCAATTCTTTCTACACTTGACGAATAAGTTATACACCAACAGCCAATCAAGTATAACTCTAGTCAATGGTTCTTTTCCTACAGCCTTAACAAACAACTGAAATTCCACACTTGCAATCCCAACATTCTCGGCACTATTCTCGATAAAATCACATCAAAATATTCTTTCATTGAATAAGGCATAGTCGGTTCCGTTCCTGTTCCTTTTGCCATCTTGCCGACGTTCTAACGGTAGTAACAGTGTTGGTGTTCTTCTTAAACCCCAACTGATAGTCCCTCACTTGATGGCCGTGCTCACTACCATCAAAGCATGTTCTAATCATTCTCGAACACAGGATTAATCCATGCATTCCTTCCATACTTTCAGCACTCATCAGGTGAGTCTTCTATCCCCTGCCAAGTGACAGCACACACTCTTTCTGGTTGTCCCATCGGTCTGCTAGAACTGCTCTCGACTTCGATCTTTTCCCTGACCGATTTCCATTTCTGCCTGAACTGGATCTGTACCTTGACTTGGAAGTGATGGCTCGATCCCAGATCATATCCCCACTCTGGATCTCAACAGGTGTAGCAACAAAGACGCTTGCAACACTAACGGCAGTAGAGATAGCGACAACGACAACGGCTTGATCCTGAGCTTACTGGCTCATCCAGATTCCAAGGAACACTTGCATCAAAACGATCCTATCAAACTTAGGATCATTCGACGCTGCTACACAAGTATCAACCTGCAAGGTGGTACTCTTACACTCGAGCTGGCCGAGCCAACACTCGCCACAACCATCTCGGGTACCGACATTTGTCGCTGCTTTATCCGAGTCACGAGGACATTGTCCTCTTACTAGGAGTTCTCAGCTCCTGCTCGCTCATGGTTCAGTTTTTACACCGAAACCTGCCTTCCAAATCCACACCGGATTAAAAGATGAGCGATCCACACACAACCAACAATTTTAGCACTCAACTAACACGGACATGCATCGGCATGAATTTAAAGGCCTTTCCTACTAACTATCCCATGCTCAACGCTCCTTATCACTCCAATCTTCAACTTCGCTCTGATACCACTTAAACCGGATGTCACACCCCGATCCTCGGGCACGCACACATCCTTCTCACTTGGTCGATTTTATAATGCGATATCCCAGGACTAGTATCGCCGACCCTTTCAGTTATTAAGCACATGCGGAAGCAATTAAAATCCCCAGACAATAAAACAATGGGATAGAAAAGCAGGGCCATATTTTTCATATTGAAATTTATAACCAAACTTTTATACAAAACACAAACCACTTCATAACTATTCACATCAAAAAGAGATCTCGAAAGAAGGTAGGATCTCAATCCATCCATGCCATACTCAAGGCCCATCTCGGTAATATCTTCTTCTTTCAAAATCCTTCCCTTCAAGTTTCACCTCCAAGATCTCCTTCCCGAGACTTCTCCTCCTCAGCTCCTTATCGGGTCCTGAAATGTTTTTCCCCAACTGGGATGAGACTACGTCTCGGCGAGTTCTACCCCACTAAGCCCGATTAGTAAACTACTATACTAAAGGCTGCCTAAACACGCACAGGACAGAGGACTTACCTTGGCCTCGATCCCACCCGCAAGTCAGTACAATTCATAATAGGCACCCAAGCAATCATATCACCGATCGAAGCATCGATCAAATCGACCTAGTCGATTATATTCCAACAAGACCACTCACGGTCATTTCCATTCAGGCAATCAATTCACAACATCAAATCCAAGCATCGACCTAGTCGATTACATGCCAAACAAATCAATCCCCACTGTGGGATATTTAAAAGCTAGGCCACGTGTATTCTCCAGGATGACCTTCCAAGTCTCCGAGTCCACGTGCCTCGAACCTTGGGCCCACGTGCATTCTCTCAGGCGACCCTTTTCGCCAAAGTGATGCATCAAGTCACCGAGCCCACGTGCCCTTTTAGATGCCCGGGCCCACGTGCATTCTCTCAGGTGCATTTCACCAAAGCGATGCATCAAGTCGCCGAGCCCACGTGCCCTTTTAGATGCCTGGGCCCACGTGCATTCTCTCAGGTGCATTTCACCAAAGCGATGCATCAAGTCGCCGAGCCCACGTGCCCTTTTAGATGCCCAACTCTGTCACCGAGCCCACGTGCATTCTCCAGGAGTACATTCCGAGTCTCCGAGCCACGTGCATTCTCTCAGGCGACCTTTTCGCCAAGGTGACATATTCAACCACCGAACTCACGTGCATTCTCAAGGTGACACTCCAAATCACCGAGCCATGTGTCCTCTTTGCGGTGGTTACCCATTCACTTTCAATATCGACGACCAATGCCCAACGATTTCTCAATCAAATAATTAAATCAACTCAATAAAGCATTAAAATACTGAATAACATACTTGGCCGTTACCAATCAACAATTCAATCACAATCAATTCCAATCAATTTAGGGTAAATCCCTAAAATATCACAATTTAATTAATTCCATACAACGTAGAGCTCAAATAAATAAACGAACTGGCGCCACGACGATCAGCACGAGATTTCGATCGTCAGCCATCAAAATCTTAATTTCCGAAAAATAAATAATTAATTATTAATTTCGAAAATTAATTAATTAATATTAAAAATTCAATTTAGCTCAAATAAAGCCCAATTAAATAAACGGGCTTCACCACGCTCATCAGCATATTTTTCCGGTTCCAAGCCATCTCAGTTGATTTTTCGGAAAATAAATAATTATTTAATTTAATTCCGAAAATTAATTAATATTAAAAATTCAATTTAGCTTAACATAAAGTCCGATTAAATAAACGGACTTCGCCACGATCATCAGCATAATTTTCCGGTTCTAGACCATCTCCCTTGAATTTTCGGAAAATAAATCATTATTTAATTTAATTCCGAAAATTAATATTTAAATACTAAAAAATCCACTTAGGCCTGAAAAGCCTAATTGGAGCCCACTAAGGGTCGGGAAAAATCCCGAGGCACTTCCAATAATTAGTAGACCACGTCTACTTGCTAATTACACAATCAAATTATCTAATTCGCATCACAATTAGCTAATAATTGCTAAGTAAATCTAATCTAACAACCTAACCATAATTAATTAAATCTAAACCAGCTTAAAGCATAATTAGCCACTAATCCTGGATTAGTGAGATTACTCACCAAATCGCGTACAAATCGGATCAATCCGACGGCGGCGACGCGAGGAACGATTCTTCCCAAAGCGACTCGCGGATCCGGGGCCGGAAACGGCCCAAAACGAGCCCGAACCAGCTGGAAACCCATTTCGTGGTTGCTGGTTTGCTGCGAAACAGAGGAAAATAGGGATGGTTAGGGGCAGAGAAGGGTTCGGGGAGCGGGCGGAACTCCGGGAGGGCCGGTGGAGGTCCGCGAAGCTCAAACGGCGGCCGGAGGTGGCCGGACGGGGTGGAACGAAGGCTGAGCAGAGGCCAAACGGCCTGAACGGCGCACGGCGGAGACGACGAGGTGCGAAGGGGCGGCGGCGGACGCGGGCGTGCGCGGCGTGCACGGCGGCGGTGCGGTGGCGAGCTGCGACGGTGTGGTGAGCTGCTGTCCTTCCTCCGTTTCGGGTTCCACGAAGAAGAGAGAAGAAAGAAGGGGAAGAAGAGAGAGTGCGAGAGAGAGAGGGATGAGAGATGAGAGAGATTTTGACCGGTCAAAAGAAAAAGAATAAAATAAAAGAAAGCAAAGTGGAAGACAGCAAGGGCGGTCGGCTGGGGAGGGTTTTCGCACGAGGGGGAGGGGAGGAGAGAGGAGAGAGAGAAAAGAAAGAGAGAAAAGGGGGAGAGAGAGAAAAGAAAAAGAACAATAATATTCTAAATTTTCTTTTTCTCTTTCCATTTCCCTTTCTAATGCCTTCCGGTCTTCGATTTTTCCTCCGATAATTTCTTTATTGAAATTTCGGACTCGTCAATAAATTGACGAGCGATGAGACGGGATCTTATTTATCCAGTCCAATTAAAACCCGAAAAACTGGATGTCACAATTCTTTCCTCTTATAAAAATTTCGTCCTCGAAATTTAAACCTTTATCAATCCATAAACGAAAGGTGGGGGTATTGCCGTCTCATCGAGTCTCACTTTTCCACGCGATCATTTGGTCTCGTGGTGTTGTCTAACCACTTTGACCAAGGAGATCATCTTTGTACACAAAATCTGCTCTTTCTCGAACCAACAACCGAACCGAGCTTCTCACATAAGACATTCTGTCATCCACATCTGATCTCTTTTTCTCGACTCCCTAATAAATCTTCGAACCTCAATGATTCCAAATTTCTGACAATTCTGAGCAGCCTTTACTCTGACACTGATCTAACAACTGCAAATACTTATCACTGAGCTGACTCTGGACTTGCGATTTTCTGATTTCTGATTTCATCTCAACCGATTGAAATCCTGTACACTCGCTTTGCACTGATTAAAAGAAACTATCCGATCGATCTCGCAAATCGGGAACCTCGGTCAAGATCTAATATAACTCGCACGATCTTGGCAACCGCAATCACGACTACTATACGATTTTGGCCTGAAATCTTCTTCATTTTCTTTTCACCACCGAAATTCTGCCCTCTTCTATAACACTGCTTTAAGAAAGAACCATTTGAAAACTCGGCCAAACTTATAATCTCTCGATCTAAATTTGAGATATAATTCATCATCGACACTCCATGTCGGTGAACTATCCGAGACACACACACTTCGATATACCCACTTTGTAACAAGATAGGAGCTTCGCTTTCTGAAATCGAACTTAGATTTGCGGTTAATTTCACTCCGACACGCTTTTAGTGTGACCTAGGCTACCGGGTAGTGTTCGAGCTTTTTAAGACAAATGACCCGTGGTCGATTTTCTTCGAACCATAATGAACCCACTCAACACATTGGCGACCCTCGATTATCGTGAAAATCTCAAAGGTTCAAATACGGACACAGGTACCAAAACGATAGAAACATCAAATTAGTACCGGTCGATGAGAATTTTCCAATTTAGTGGAGTCACCCACGATCGGTCATTCATCTCAGTCGAGCCGATCTATATCTGATTTCAAATCGATTTTATACTGTGCCGCAATGATCTCTAAAGATGAGCACGGTCGAGAAGTCGATCCATGGTCGAATTCTCAAGTCTATTTGCCTTAAGGCCCTTAGTAACTCACCCAGCTAGTCTAGTTATCTCATGAGTGGCCAACTCGTAGAGAAAACACCGTAATCGCATCGAGGAAATGCCCAATTTATCTAATCGAAATCAAAGCCGAAATCTGGATCACACACTCAAAACAAGATCTACTCATACCGTACCAAAGTAGACCAACTCCATCTATCGATCAACCACTATTCTCAAATGGTATCGGTAATCCCCTGAATCTTTAGCAAGCATATCACAATGTTCCATTGTGATATATTTCCATTTCCACTTGGGACTTTCGAGTGATGGTAAAATTTTCCCGATTCGCATTCCACTTACCGACACTTCGACGCTTTCAACCTGCTTTAGCTGTATTTATCTTCATATCAGCTTACTAATCTAGCTCATGCCGATTCTGATTTACTTGCACCATCTGACAAAGCTGCAATACTATAGCGAACTTTTGACAAAATCTTTTCCCGAGTGCTACACCGGTGCACTCAATTCCTCATGGAACCCAAACGTTCCATCCTCCGAAGTTTTAAAGTTAGATTCTTTCTTGCTAGTATTCTCTTATAAGATCTTCTGAACATCTCTGTCTGTCAACTAGGCGCCGATTCTAACTTGAACATTTGGTTCAATTTTGGGGGCGGCTATAAAATTTAAAAGGTAGCCTACCTCAAATTTGAAAACCAAATTTCGAACCCTTTTTAAGTAAAGTCTATACTTTAGCCAGTCTATGCACATTTGAAGACTCTCGGCTCAACACATAAATTACTTCTTTCATTCTCTCAAGATAATACCAGATAACATCATTATAGTTCTGCCAAAATTCTGATTCACGACACTGTTTCATGTTCAACTTGTTGGGTCTCAATCAAGCGGGACGGTTATACAACAATCTTCTCATGTTGTATCAATACATATCCAGTCGTTGGCAAGACACATCACTAGAGATTTCATGCTTTTCTAGAGCCAAATGAAAAGTTTAGCACAAGTGTGATAGCCTAATTTTACTGAAGCTCGGAAACTATCCTCGTACTTGTCTATGCCAATGAATTTCTCTTCTTTCTCAAGAGGTCAAGCCCATGATGATACCGATGCTGAAAATTCTTTCACAAACCTTCCGTAGTAATCTGTCCAATCCCCACAACTTCTGATCTCGACATTGATGTCGGTCTCGGCCCATTAACAACTGATTCTATCTTGGCTGAATCCATGAAGATTCCTTTACTCGAAACCACACGACCATTCTTAGGGGCATCTCATGATTCTCAACACTTAATGAACACCCTATAATGTCGCTACACCACACGATCACCATTGATCTAGATATTCTTTGAACATTCTGTTTGTCAAATCTATGACAACAACTGGAGCGTTCGCCAGGCCAATCGATCTTACAATACTCTCGTAAAGATCATATCAAGTACGAACATTTGTCTTTCGTACAACCTCCTCCATGGTTCGTAACTGATGACTTCCTAACCTCAAGTCGACCTTTAAAATATCGATACTCTTTATAACTAGTCACACCATTCATCGATCTTTGGCAAAGAACACTTGTCCTTGATCTTCACCTAATTGAGTTGACGATAGTCGATGCACACTCGCAACAAACTATCTTTCTTCTTCTCACAAACACAACTGATGTTTCCCCAAAGTGATGCATTGATATGCACAAATTCCTCATTCATCAATCCTCACATCTGCACCATTGGCTCTATCAATTCAGACAACAATAACTGGTAAGAAACTTTAGAGAATGGTTATATTCCGAGTGCTAGCTCGATCGTAAATTTTATCTCTTTCTCTGGCGACAGTCTGACTGTCCTTTTGGCAACACTTCCAGAAATTCCTGGACTACTGAGGAGTTCTCAATTTTTAATTCTTTAATCTGTCTTATCTAAGATCATTGCCCACTAATCTCGATAATTTCTGTCTGACAACCAGGTTACCTCAAGTGACGAGATCAAAGAAGTCAAGGACCCTTCTCAACCCTCAGTAAAACTCGATACTTCTACATGCGCTTGGAATAAGCTCAAGTTACTCTACCATAACAATTCATCACCATTAAATGCTCAAGAACCAATTCTTTCTACACTTGACGAATAAGTTATACACCAACAGCCAATCAAGTATAACTCTAGTCAATGGTTCTTTTCCTACAAAACCTTAACAAACAACTGAAATTCCACACTTGCAATCCCAACATTCTCTCGGCACTATTCTGATAAAATCACATCAAAATATTCTTTCATTGAATAAGGCATAGTCGGTTCCGTTCCTGTTCCTTTTGCCATCTTGCCGACGTTCTAACGGTAGTAACGGTGTTGGTGTTCTTCTTAAACCCCAACTCGATAGTCCCTCACTTGATGGCCGTGCTCACTACCATCAAAGCATGTTCTAATCATTCTCGAACACAGGATTAATCCATGCATTCCTTCCATACTTTCAGCACTCATCAGGTGAGTCTTCTATCCCCGCCAAGTGACAAAGACACACTCTTTCTGGTTGTCCCATCGGTCTGCTAGAACGCTCTCGACTTCGATCTTTTCCCTGACCGATTTCCATTTCTGCCTGAACTGGATCTGTACCTTGACTTGGAAGTGATGGCTCGATCCCAGATCATATCCCCACTCTGGATCTCAACAGGTGTAGCAACAAAGACGCTTGCAACACTAACGGCAAGTAGAGATAGCGACAACGACAACGGCTTGATCCCGAGCTTCGGCTCATCCAGATTCCAAGGAACACTTGCATCAAAACGATCCTATCAAACTTAGGATCATTCGACGTTGCTACACAAGTACCAACCTGCAGTGGTACTCTTACACTCGAGCTGGCCAGAGCCAACACTCTGCCACAACCATCTCGGGTACCGACATTTGTCGGTGCTTTATCCCGAGTCACAGAGGACATTGTCCTCTTACTAGGAGTTCTCAGCTCCTGCTCGCTCATGGTTCAGTTTTTACACTGAAACCTGCCTTCCAAATCCACACTGGATTAAAAGATGAGCGATCCACACACAACCAACAATTTTAGCACTCAACTAACACAGACATGCATCGGCATGAATTTAAAGGCCTTTCCTACTAACTATCCCATGCTCAACGCTCCTTATCACTCCAATCTTCAACTTCGCTCTGATACCACTTAAACCGGATGTCACGCCCCGATCCTCGGGCACGCACACATCCTTCTCACTTGGTCGATTTTATAATGCGATATCCCAGGACTAGTATCGCCGACCCTTTCAATTAATTAAGCACATGCGGAAGCAGTTAAAATCCCCAGACAATAAAACGATGGGATAGAAAAGCAGGGCCATATTTTTCATATTGAAACTTTTAACCAAACTTTTATACAAAACACAAATCACTTCATAACTATTCACATCAAAATGGAGATCTCAAAAGAAGGTAGAATCTCAATCCATCCATGCCATACTCAAGGCCCATCTCGGTAATATCTTCTTCTTTCAAAATCCTTCCCTTCAAGTTTCACCTCCAAGATCTCCTTCCCGAGACTTCTCCTCCTCAGCTCCTTATCGGGTCCTGAAATGTTTTTCCCCAAACTGGGATGAGACTACGTCTCAGCGAGTTCTACCCCACTAAGCCCGATTAGTAAACTACTATACTAAAGGCTGCCTAAACACGCACAGGACAGAGGACTTACCTTGGCCTCAGATCCCACCTGCAAGTCAGTACAATTCATAATAGGCACCCAAGCAATCATATCACCGATCGAAGCATCGATCAAATCGACCTAGTCGATTATATTCCAACAAGACCACTCACGGTCATTTCCATTCGTGCAATCAATTCACAACATCAAATCCAAGCATCGACCTAGTCGATTACATGCCAAACAAATCAATCCCCACTGTGGGATATTTAAAAGCTAGGCCACGTGTATTCTCCAGGATGACCTTCCAAGTCTCCGAGTCCACGTGCCTCGAACCTTGGGCCCACGTGCATTCTCTCGAAGCGACCCTTTTCGCCAAAGTGATGCATCAAGTCACCGAGCCCACGTGCCCTTTTAGATGCCCGGGCCCACGTGCATTCTCTCGGTGCATTTCACCAAAGCGATGCATCAAGTCGCCGAGCCCACGTGCCCTTTTAGATGCCTGGGCCCACGTGCATTCTCTCAGGTGCATTTCACCAAAGCGATGCATCAAGTCGCCGAGCCCACGTGCCCTTTTAGATGCCCAACTCTGTCACCGAGCCCACGTGCATTCTCCAGGAGTACATTCCGAGTCTCCGAGCCACGTGCATTCTCTCAGGCGACCTTTTCGCCAAGGTGACATATTCAACCACTGAACTCACGTGCATTCTCAAGGTGACACTCCAAATCACCGAGCCATGTGTCCTCTTTGCAGTGGTTACCCATTCACTTTCAATATCGACGACCAATGCCCAACGATTTCTCAATCAAATAATTAAATCAACTCAATAAAGCATTAAAATACTGAATAACATACTTGGCCGTTACCAATCAACAATTCAATCACAATCAATTCCAATCAATTTAGGGTAAATCCCTAAAATATCACAATTTAATTAATTCCATACAACGTAGAGCTCAAATAAATAAACGAACTGCATGCCACGACGTCATCAGCACGAGATTTCGATCGTCAGCCATCAAAATCTTAATTTCCGAAAAATAAATAATTAATTATTAATTTCGAAAATTAATTAATTAATATTAAAAATTCAATTTAGCTCAAATAAAGCCCAATTAAATAAACGGGCTTCACCACGCTCATCAGCATATTTTTCCGGTTCCAAGCCATCTCAGTTGATTTTTCGGAAAATAAATAATTATTTAATTTAATTCCGAAAATTAATTAATATTAAAAATTCAATTTAGCTTAACATAAAGTCCGATTAAATAAACGGACTTCGCCACGATCATCAGCATAATTTTCCGGTTCTAGACCATCTCCCTTGAATTTTCGGAAAATAAATCATTATTTAATTTAATTCCGAAAATTAATATTTAAATACTAAAAAATCCACTTAGGCCTGAAAAGCCTAATTGGAGCCCACTAAGGGTCGGGAAAAATCCCGAGGCACTTCCAATAATTAGTAGACCACGTCTACTTGCTAATTACACAATCAAATTATCTAATTCGCATCACAATTAGCTAATAATTGCTAAGTAAATCTAATCTAACAACCTAACCATAATTAATTAAATCTAAACCAGCTTAAAGCATAATTAGCCACTAATCCTGGATTAGTGAGATTACTCACCAAATCGCGTACAAATCGGATCAATCCGACGGGCGGCGACGCGAGGAACGATTCTTCCCAAAGCGACTCATGGATCCAGGGCCGGAAACGGCCCAAAACGAGCCCGAACCAGCTGGAAACCCATTTCGTGGGTTGCTGGTTTGCTGCGAAACAGAGGAAAATAGGGATGGTTAGGGGCAGAGAAGGGTTCGGGGGAGCGGGCGGAACTCCGGGGAGGGCCGGTGGAGGTCCGGCGAGCTCAAACGGCGGCCGGAGGTGGCCGGACGGGGTGGAACGAAGGCTGAGCAGAGGCCAAACGGCCTGAATGGCGCACGGCGGAGACGACGAGGTGCGAAGGGGCGGCGGCGGACGCGGGGCGTGCGCGGCGTGCACGGCGGCGGTGCGGTGGCGAGCTGCGACGTGCGGTGAGCTGCTGTCCTTCCTCCGTTTCGGGTTCCACGAAGAAGAGAGAAGAAAGAAGGGGAAGAAGAGAGAGTGCGAGAGAGAGAGGGATGAGAGATGAGAGAGAGATTTTGACCGGTCAAAAGAAAAGAATAAAATAAAAGAAAGCAAAGTGGAAGACAGCAAGGGGCGGTCGGCTGGGGAGGGTTTTCGCACGAGGGGGAGGGGAGGAGAGAGGAGAGAGAGAAAAGAAAGAGAGAAAAGGGGGAGAGAGAGAAAAAAGAAAAAGAACAATAATATTCTAAATTTTCTTTTTCTCTTTCCATTTCCCTTTCTAATGCCTTCCGGTCTTCGATTTTTCCTCCGATAATTTCTTTATTGAAATTTCGGACTCGTCAATAAATTGACGAGCGATGAGACGGGATCTTATTTATCCAGTCCAATTAAAACCCGAAAAACTGGATGTCACACCTCAAATTCACTGTCTGAGTCTGAACCAGAATCTGAGTCTGAGTCTAAATGTGCCATCAAACATATGTTGGCATATTCATTATCACTCTCTTCACATTCTGTATCACTCCAGGTTTCGGCTTTGAGAGCCTTTCGAAACTTCTCAGCTTTTCCTCTTTTCTTTTTTAGAAGAGGACAGTTGGGTCCGATGTGTCCCTTCTTTTACATTCGAAGCAAACTACATCTTTGTTTGGTTCCTCATCATCAACGTACTTGGTCTCGCTGTCTCCGAAAACTTTGTTTCTTTGGGATGAACCTTCTGCCTTTTCTATTCAGTTTTCTGAATCTTCTTATCATGAGGGCGAGCTCCTCATCATCCATATCATCTTCAGAATCTGCATCATCAGAATCATCATTTGATTTTAATGCAATAGATTTCTTACCTCTTGGATCTTCGTCTTCACTAATTCGTTCCACTTCGTAAGACTGAAGAGTTCCAATCAGCTCGTCTACAGATAATGGCATGATTCTTTGCGTCTCTCTTATTGAAGTCTTTATATGATTCCAATCCTTGGAGAGTCCATGCAGAAGCTTGTTCACCTTCATGGGATCAGAAATTTTTTGTCCTTGGTTCTCAAGACCATTGACAATATCTGTAAAACGACTAAACATGTCAGTTATAGATTCTCCTGGTTTCATTTTGAAGGCCTCATATTGACCGAGGAGAATGTTAATTCTGGTCTCCTTTACTCGATCTGTCCCTTCATAGGTGATGTGTAATCTATCCCATACTTCTTTTGCTGTAACACAAGAAGATATTCTGTTATATTCAGTTGGAGATAAAGCACAATATAAAGAGTAAATTGCTTTTGCATCGAGTGCTTGTCTCTTGTTTATTTCTTCCTGAGCCATTCCGCTGGTTTCAATAGTGTCTTTCCCTCTTTCAGAGATTGATGTAGCAGCAGGAGTGATTCCTCTTTCCACAACGTCCCATTCCAGAGGATCCTTTGATCGTAGGAAAGCTTTCATCTTGTTCTTCCAGATGTTGTAATCCTTTCCATCGAAGTAGGGAGGTCTGGTATTGCTTTTCCCTTCCATCAGCCCCGGTGCTAGCATACTAGCCATGGATCTTTTACTCTGAAGTAAAACACTTCAAACAAAGTAAGAACACGGGCTCTGATACCAATTGATATTGCTAGTATGAGTACCTAGAGGGGGGTGAATAGGTATACAAAGATTTTTCTTGAAGATTGCACAATACTTTAGACAGTTGAAGAATTTGCAATAATTAAAAAACCAATCGTGAGACTGAGAAAGGGAAAGAGAGAATTGGACACTCGGTTTATAGTGGTTCGGCTTGATTCAAGCCTACGTCCACTCTTCTGCACTGACAGCCAATTGGCTGGATTCCACCATGAACAAAGAGATGTTACAATGTTGATCTTCCTTGATTTCTTGGCGTAGATGATCTACCACACTCACTCAAGGTATCACCAAGTACAAACACTCTCTGTGTATACAATTTCGCTCAAACAGTCTCAACTAACAATCAAGGTTCTTCAGACTCTGGAATTTCTCTATCGATCACACACTTAAAACAACTAGAACGTCTTCCTTTTATACTCCTTTATGCCATCATAGCCGTTGGCACTTACCAAAGGAATTCCTCCAATCTACCCGTTGGACGGAATCAATCAAGAAGATCATCCGAGCTATTTAAGGAATCGATGATAGCCCATCAATCTCGTTCGCCCATACAATTAGGATCTTGGTTTCCAAGAATAGAACATTCCAAGATTATTTCGTCGACCATCGGATCTTCAATCGATCTTAGATAAGAATTAAAGAATCCGAAATGATTATCCAACCAAAGAATCTGTTCCAGAGGATAGGATCGAATCCTCAACCATATACCTCGGCTTTAGATTTCCTTCGTCACTGGATGAGAAAGACTGTCAGTGAGAATAGACTTAAGTCTTGAGTCTTGAGTCTTAAGTCTTGAGTCTTGAGTCTTGAGTCTTAAGAATACAAAGTCTTCAGACTTTAAACTGTCGGTCTCCGAACATCCAGACTTAGACTGATAGAAACGTTTTGTCAGCTTCAAAATATTCTGGAAAGATTTCTCCAACATTGTTCACCTTAGGTAGGCATCGAGTGCCACGTTGGACGACAAGCTAACACTTCAATAGCATTCATCAACTAACCAAGATATACAATCATCAATTATATATATATATATATATATATATATATATATATATATATGTATATGTATATGTATATGTAGCCACTATCATGTAATTGCTAATTTGGTGGTAAGGTCCATGGTTCATGTAGAGAACGTAAATTTATTACATTGCACCAGTGCCAAAACAAGAACCGAGGCAACTAATAAAAAGAGGAAATATTTCATGAGCAAAATGGTGGCAAAACCTAGCTAGCTCAATTAATTGTTCCCCAATTGAGAAACAGATGAATAGGGAACATTTCTGGGAATCAAATTAGTCTATGATCTGTTGATAAGGATTAATGAGGAATACATGTCAACATCCCATAACTAGTAATATTCACATATTGGGAATCAAATTAGTCCATGATTTATTGATTAGCTTAATGAGGAATACACTTCAACATCGCATAACCAGTAATATTCATATATATATAGAGAGAGAGAGACACACACACACACACACGCATGTACTTACTCAAAGGTCACTTCTCAAGAATTAGTAGAGACAAATTGCCAGACATACTTCTTATAAATAGCTTTTGGGTTTCTTCAAATCAGGAAAAAATAGCAAGCAGCTCTGATACATACGCAAGCAAGCTATATTTATGAATCCGTATCCCGTTGTCTTCACCTATTAAGGTCAAATAAACAAATAAATAAACAAGTGGATTAATTTAATCGATTACCAACAATGAAATATTTACGGTCGCTGAAGGTTGCTGCAAGTTTGTTTCTTTAGGGCAATTTCGATATATACGTCGTAATTTGTTAGGGAGTATTATGATTCTTTCCACATAACCTACTCATGGACTTCGCAAGTTTTTTTCTCCTATTTATAGTAAATTACCTCATTGATCCTAATTTCCTTTTGTACATCTTAACGTTCTTCCAATTATGGTAATTTATATATATATATATATAGAGTTCTAGACTCATCGTAATTATCCCCAAGTGAAGGTAATTATCCTCATTTTCTCGTAAAATTTGTGTTCCTATCATTCTTAACTTTCCCCTAAACATAGTCAACTTCCTCAACGGTAAGTTTCCCTCCCCTGTTCGGTAGCAAATTACTTCGTTCATCGTAACTTTCCTTTAACTTTCCTTGTTGTCCTCATTATTAGTAATTTACTAGTTAGATATCCTTTCGTAACTTTTCCTTAAAGGACATAATCTCCAGTTCGTCTTCGTGATATAGGTCCTATAGCTTGTATCCATAGAAAATAGTAATCTACCTCCGTTAACAGTAAATTTTCTATTTGTTTGTAATCTACCCAATCAATTATAACTTTCATCTGGCATTCCTAATTATCCTTTTACATTTGAGATAAGTTCCTTCTTTGCAAGAATTTGGAGGCCTTTCTCCCTCATATGATCGAGCTCTTGTGCCATAGATCAGGCGTTACTGCTTCCCCCACGTCATGAATATGGTCCTTGCAGACCTTAGCTCTTGTGCGGTAAAGAGCACAACTCTTCCTCCTCATTGCTATATTGGGCAAGCACTCGACAAGCTTTTTAGTCCCATTCAAAAACCGACTATGCAATTCGTCATTGTCTAATTTTCTGGTACAATTTGAGTTCAACCGAAGGTCCACAGTATGCCCTCCCATGCTCGAGCATTAGTTTCTAGCCCAAGCTAATTTGAACACAAACATCACCAATCCGCACAATTTTCGCAACATCATATCGATCCATCTTCGCAGAGAAATCAACACAAATATTATCTCAGGTAGACAAACCAAACAAGTCTTCTTGGGAACTTACCTCGGTTGTGTCATTCTCCTCATGCTTGGCATTTACTTGTACTTTCTTCTTTTTGAGGATCGATACTCTTTCTTCATGTGGCCAGGCTTACCATAGTTTCCACAATTATGCCTTTTCTTGACTTGGTTCTATCACGGTCGTAGAAGTCTCGAGATCTAATCCTTTCTCTAAGTTTTGAGACAAGAAGTTGTGGTTGAATGGAGTCCCACGCCTCTCTTCCGAGTCTCATATTCGAGCAAGCCAGATTTCGGAGCATCCAACTTTTCCTATTATCTAGATGCTGATGGGATGAGAGTTGTCACCACCATCCCATAACTATCTTGAAGCAAACCAAGGAAGAACAATGCCTGTCGATCTGTGTAATCAGGCTTAGCCTCGTCACTTGCTATGGTACCATGCATTTCCTTGCGATAAAAGCAAATCAAGCATCTTGCCTTTCCATGTGCTGTAGTGGGCATTATTTAGGATGACCATTAAACTGGTATTCACGTCAATACTTCCCCAAAGACTTTTCAAAAACACCAAGTGTTCACCGAACCTTGTCACTCTCTCCATTATGCAAAACTACGGAGCACTATGATTTATCCAATTCTGCACCATTGGTGATATTTCGTTTTGTGCCATAACCTAAAAGTACTCTCCTGTTGTCTTAACGATATATCTCCCATACTAATTTCATTGCGAATTCGCAACTGTAAGTCCATTGTACAATTGTCTAGCAAGCGCTAACACAGCTAATGTTAGTCTTGCAAGGGTAGCCATCCGTCAGTTGGTAAACAAATAAAATTTTGCTGAGCTCTTGGATCTCTGCTGACACATGAGATAGACAATTCTCCATTCTTTCTAATTAAATAGACCTTTAGAAAATGGCCAATTCAGCAAAGGATCGCGACATGACCAAAAAAGAGAGAGTAAAGGATCGCGTCACTAGCAGTGGCGTTTCTTATTGCTTAGGGATTCGACAGTTTTTTTTTTTTTTGTCCTCCCTCAAGAAATGAAGTGAGGTTATTAGTATTGGTTATGCATATTTGATCAAATCAAGCAAATATAAATTGAGATGTCATCAGGTCCACGTCCAGCGATAAGAAAAGTGAGATCATCGCAATATTTAATCTAATTTTCGTCATATATCCTCATTTACAAATGAACTTAGTTAATAATCTTTTCTCCTAATTATTGATAGGAGGGGACATGTGTTGATTAGATGGAAAACTTGGGCTGGGATTCGCTAGTTTTAGGTAATAAAAGGAAAAATCCATTTCAAAAGCTAATGTGATGTGAAATGGCCGAAGCGGGAAATAAATGCAAACAATTGAGCGAGAAATAAAAGCAGAAAATAAACTTGACATAAATGTTTAATGTAGTTCGGCTGACCATGTCTACTCCATGAAGAGAAATCAACGAGTTGTTTTTTCATAATCAACCAAAGGAGACTCCAATCGCTCAGAGCAAACAATTGTCAAGTGTAAAAAAGACTCCAATTACACTCAAAAGATCTCACAAACTCAAACTATCTCCTTTGAAACACAACCCAATGTTTATTGTCCCTAACTTACAGTTTTTATAAGTTTTAAGACTCAATTATACTTCCGTGATAAATTTTAGGACTTTCAGTGAACATATCTAGTGAAACATTTACACTTGTTTTTCTTTACTTTGGACATTATAAGATCTTACAAATGTCTATATAAAATAAAAATTGATAGCTAAATTAAAAAACCTACTCTATAAGAAACTCCCATTGATGTGGTAATTTGGTAAATTTAGGGAAACGGCAGTTGGGCAAGTATGGGAAAGGGTAAATAACACATTTGTGGGAGATAGAAGGGCTCAATAGCCTATTTGCATAAAATATTGCAAAAATATATTGGGTTCTCTTACTTAAAAATTGCTTTTATTCTAGTTTTCAGGCAATGAGAATTTATTTCTTTCATAGATTCATGAAATTCTCGGCACCTTAAATTCAGTTATACGGAGACTTTACCCTCTACATTCAATGTAAATATGGAAATATTTATTAATTCCAGCCCACCAATAACAAAGGGCTAATTCAGCACGACCTGTTTGAAAGAAAATGGCATACTAAAACCACATCCGCGTCCGAGAGAATCCTGAACACTCGTCCAATCCACGGACATGGATCAGCTGACACGTGTCCAGTGAAAGCTTCGAGAGAGGGAACTTGCTGGGGCGGTGAAAATGCGAGCTCCGTATTTGGGTTTTAATGAATTTTGTAGGCCTTATGTTTTAACCTTTCTCTAGTGGCCCCAATACCTTAATAGAAGTGGAAGGGCTTCGGACGTCGTCTTCTCCTTCAACCCGCCACCTACTTGTATTCTCTCGTCAGTTCCCAATTTTGTGCTTCCTTTTGAATTTCTATTCACTTGTACGAGTATGCATGAGCATAAGCTCTTGACTCGTCTCTCATTTTTCATGATGCATTTTTAAAATGTGATTCAACTTGGCTTCTTTTGACCATTGTTAAATTTCTAGGACATGATGTACGTATCAATAGTAGGCATGGTGTTCTAGAGTGAGCAAGATGCCTGCTATTCTCACAATAAATAAGTCGAAACAAGTAGGGTGCATTGGAATTTGTTCATATGGTGCTTACCTTTTTATAGAGAATGTTATGCACAGGACTCTCTAAATGTTTCGGTTGATGAACCTTAATTTTTAGCGCAAGTTGGATCATTAATGGAAGAGATTACGCTTTAACATAATATGCTAAAATAAGAAATTAAATTTGATTCAATGTGATCAAGAAATGAAATTCAAGAGCAGGTGATGGTTCACCATTTTTCAAGACACTATTAAATGGAAGTGATTATGCATTCACATCAAATGCTGAAATAAGAAATTAAATTTGATTGAATGTGATTGAGAAATGAAATTCAAGAGCAGGTGTGGTCCACTATTGTTTTTCTTTTTTTTTTTTTGATCGAATGTCCACTATTGTTAAAATCACTGGTGAATGTCCTTTCCTTAAACGAAATATAGGAAAAGAAGGACTAAAGAAATCAGAATGAAAAGTTAGTAAAAGCATTAATGGACAAAATTTTCAGTCCAGGCCCACCGTAAAAGAGGTCACAATTTGTATTTCAAAATGAAGGAGCGTGCACGTCCTAAACAAGACATTAAAAGATGGGATTTCATAGATATTAAACAAGTAAAGAGTATTACCGGGTGTGGGGCAAAAAGGATATTATACTAATTTGGAATGCAAAGCATATATGCATCAATACATTAAAATAAGCAACACATCCTAGCAATCCTCTCCCAAGAAAAAGTCATCACTTGTATTTCGAAATCAAGGGGCGCACATAGAAAATATGGAGACGTGTAAATGTCCCCTTCCCAGTAGCCAGCAGATTGGCCCGCGGAACGGAAGAAGTTTGTTTCTATATGCGCTTCGGCCATCTCGTGCCTTTGCATTACCTATTGGGCCAAAGAGAGTGTTTTTGCCCGGCCAACCCGAATTGAAATTGTCTATCAAATGGACCCGGCCCTGACAGTTCAAATTCATGTGCAGGCCCGACCTCGGAGAGCATGGACATATCTTTTGGGCCTGCCGATCCGCCAAGCCAATTCTCTTGATCCAGTATTCCATAATAAGTGCCGATGGCTCTCTTTACCTTTTAGCCCCAAACGAAGCATGCCAGTAGACGAAATAGCATCAATTCATCTACTCCAAGACCTTATGAAATTAATTGTCATGCTCATAAGCACACACAATCAATGTAAGATCCGGAAACTGAGCTGCAAACCGTGTAGGAATTGGCATAGACATAACTTTTAAACACACTTGGTATTGTTGATGATAATGCAGCCTCGCGTTAAACTAAAAGACGAGTTCCATGCGTCATAGAAACTTATACATCCCATACCAAGAGACACCAAGAGACAAGCAATGTACAAATCAGTATATACATTACTTTTGAAAGTATATGTTTTGTCCGGTAATAGCACGCTGGTACACATGATGTACAACAATCAAAACCACATTCATTTGTGCCCACGTATGAATAAATCAGGTCCTACTGTTTTTTTGGGCTGATGACTTGGTCAACAAATTTTTTTAAAAAGATATTTGAAATGTCAACAAAAAGATGGTTGGTTGATGTTCGAATCACAAGGGGTTGACTTTCACAGCCATCAGCCAAATGCTAAAAGCAAAACGGAATTGTGAAAGCTCGGATTCGTTTCGGAGTGAAAATGGAGAGAGGGCTTTATGGAGCAGCAGCCGAAGGAAATGCGACTTCTTTGCTCGATTTGCTCAAAGACGATCCACTGATTCTTGATAGCGTTTATGGTGTGGTTTTATAGTGAGACTCCATTACATACAACAGCATTGTTTGGACACGTGAAATTCGTGGACGAGATTCTGGAACAAGAATCCGAGGTTGTAGGAGAGTCAAATTCTTAGAAATTATCAACCCTACATCTCGCGATAGCTAAAATTTATCTCAGAGTAATAAAGAGATTGTCAAGCGTTCATGTCGACGTGTGTTACGCTCATGCTTTAATGAAATTTTTAGGCGCTCTGTTTTAACCTTTCTCTAGTGGCCCAAAATCTTGCTAACCAGGGAAGTAAGTCAATGAACAGAAGTAGATTTCCATTCATTTGTATGAGTATGATGTATGAGCAGAAGTTCTTGATTCACCTCTCATTTTTCATCGATATATACTGGAAATGTGATTCAATTGGGCTGATTTGATCCTTTTTATATTTCTAGGTAATGTGAAATGCGGTTGCCATGGTTTTTAAGAGTAAGCAAGATGCCTACAATTTTTACAATAAGAATGTTGATGAAGTAGGGTTCGATGAGATTTACTCATATGGTGCTTGCTCTTTTACCAAGTTTCCAGTGTACTTAATGTTTTGGTAATAATATTATTTAATAAAACTTCTTTTTCGTTAGTTTTTTCTATTGGGTTTGGTGTTCCATTTAATAAACCTTAATTTTAGTGCATGTTGGATCGTAGATCGAAGTAATTATGTTCTTAACATTCATGTGCTGAAACAAGAAACTAAATTTGATTGGAGGTGACCAAGAAATGAAATTCGAGAGCGGTTGATGGTCCTTTGTTTCTAAAGTCACCAGTACATGCGTTTTCATTGAAAAAGAAAATAAAGTAGAGGAAAAAATAATGAAATTAGAACGAACATTTAGTAAAAGAATTCATGCACAAATTTGTCCACAACATTAGGCTCACCACTTTTATTTCAGAATGAAAACACGCCATGCAAAACTCTGAAGACACATGTCAGCTTCCCTTTTCGTGAAGACAGGTAGATTGGCCCATAGAAGGAGGCAACTGATCCGGGTCCCTGATGACCACTTTTTATTTTCGAGTCTCCTTGAAAAAAAAATGTTGGAAATATCCAGGAAAATAGAATTTTACCTTGACAAATTGGTCTCGAGACTCCTCTGAAAAGCAGAGTATGTAACTTTGCATTGGCTGTGGCATGGGCACCCATAAACAATGAAGGTTAGTCGGACGCTGAAGAACGTAGCTTAGATCTTCTGCTCGCTTCAGTGCTTGTTCGAGTTTGTGTTATTGTTCTTATCATGACCTTGATGGTTGAGGCTCCGAACCTTGGCTGAGCTTGAACTTTTGTCCGTCCCTAATCTTAAACTTGCGCCCATTTTAGTTGTTCCCCTTTCCTAAAGTCGAACCTCTGCCCGCCTTCCCGAACTCAAAGTTGTGCTGCTTCGTGAACTCGAAGTAATGCCCCTTCCTGAATTTGATGGCTTGCCTTTCCTGAAGTTGAAGCTGCATCCCTAAACCGACCTTGAAGCTTTGCTGTTTCTTGAACTTGAAGTTGTACCCCCTGCTCTGCCTCTTCCTGCAGGATCCCTTCTAGGATTTCAAGCACATCTGGTCTCGCTTCCTCTGCTTGTTCTTGCAAGTAATCGTTAGAGTTCTGTCCTGCTTCACCTGGACCACATTGCAATTCCACATAAAGCTTTAGGGACTGCACAATTAAGACGATGCAAATCTTTGGTACTTGCAGAAGAAAGGTCATTTTGATCCTCAACTTCACTTGTAGCTTTGCAGGATCTCTCATCATGTTCCACTCCTTAGCACCTTTGGCAACTCCACTAGACGACAACATTTTGGTTGGCAAATTCCCCAATCTCATCCCTGTCCTTCCTATTTTCCATACTCGTCATTTTTGATATAGCTAGTATAAGTACCTAGAGGGGGGTGAATAGGTATATAAAAGATTTTTCTTGATAATTGCACAATACTAGACAGTTGATAGATTTGAGATAAACAATAATCAAAGTAAGACTAAGAGAAGGGAAGAGAAAATTGAACACCCGATTTATAGTGGTTCGGCTTATTTCAAGCCTACGTCCACTCTTCTGCACTGACAGCCTATTGGCTGGATTCCATTATGAACAAAGAGATGTTATAGCGTTGTTCTTCCTTGATTTCTTGGTGAAAATGATCTACCATACTCGCTCAAGGTATCACTAAGTATAGACACTCTTTGTGTATACAATCTCGCTCAAAATGTATCGACTAATAATCAAGGTGCTTCAAACTCTGGAATTTCTCTATCGATTATGCACTAAAGCAACTAGAATGTCTTCCTTTTATACTCCTTTATGCCATCATACCCGTTGGCACTTACCAAAGGAATTCCTTCAATCTACCCGTTGGACGGAATCAATCAAGAAGATCATTCGAGCTATTAAAGGAACTTGACGATAGCCCATCAATCCTGTTCGCCCATACAATCAGGATCTTAGTTTCCAAGAATAGAACCTTCCAAGAATATTTCGTCGACCATCGGATCTTCAAACGATCTTGATTACGAATAAAAGAATCCGTTATATTTGTCCAGCCAAGAGATCTTCTCCAGAGGATAGGACTAAATCCTCAACCAAATACTTCGGCTCTGGATTGCCTTCGTCACTAGATTAGAAAAACTGTCAATGAGAATAGTCTTGAGTCTTGAGTCTTGAGCACTGAGTCTGGTGATCTGAAAGTCTTCAGACTCTAAACAGAATGTCTGCAATTATCCAGACTAGACTGATAGAAACGTTTTGTCGGCTTCAAAATATTCTAGAAAGATTTCTCCAACAATCTCCCCATTTTTTATGGTGACAAAACTTTCCTGTAGATTTGAACAACTTTGACCTGCAAAACATTTCTCAAGCAATATAGCTATCTCATAAAGATTAATAAATCAACCAGACTCTGCATCCACAGAAAATCGGTTAGTCTTTCATGAGTAAGACCATACAACAACACTTGATATAAATGCAAACGGTCAAGCATCAATCAAAATCCACACTCAAGTCAGTCAAATTCAAGTTCACACCCAAGTCATACTCAAAACAAACATTCAAACACACAAAAGAAATTTAAAGTCAAAGTTTAAAGATTAAAGAGTTCAAATCGCAATTCTCCCCCTTTTTGTCATCATTAAAAAGGTGAGAAAAGAGTCAAGTCTGCTTGGGAATGCGCACAATCTGGAAATCTCCCATCGACTGTACGATGCCTTCCAGCCTCTTTAAGTCTTCTCGTAGATGAGCCACCTCTTCTCCTTTGGCATTGGCTTGAATTTGAAGAGCGAGGTCTTTCATTTTATCCTCCAGGGTAATAGAATATGCTTGTCCAGCATTCTTCATGACTTGAAGTTCACAGTCCAAAGCATAGATTTGACCCTGCATTTCCAGAAGAACATCAAGGATACGACGAAAATCTGCTGTATTATCCGCCTATGTGCTCGCATTTGCTTCTCGGATGGAGTGAAGGTAGACGATGGAACTTCGGTGTAATCTTGCAGATTTGGTGTTGATGTATCATGTCCTTCCTCAAGCATTTGAGAAGCCTAAAAATCTTCTGGATTTGCTGGTGAGCGACTCACACCTTCACTGTTGACAGCATGTGGTGTAGTCCTTCCTTGCTCGCCATCTCCCCCTGTCTCTAAGACCTCAAATGGGGAAGAGTGATGGTCATGCTCTTCAGCATCTTAATTCCCCTTCTCTTCAGCTTCATCTGCAGACTTTTCTTTGACTGCTTCTCTTTATTCTTCAACTTCTTTCTCTTCTTTCTCTTTCTCTTGTTGCTCATCTGCTTCTCTGTTCTTTGCTTGTCCTTCTTCTTCTCTCTGTTCTTTTTCCTCTGCTTCTTTTCCTTTCTTCTGATGTTCCGTTGATTCAGGTACAGAACGTCTGGTCCTTATCAATGCAGAGATAGTGAGATCTTCCTCTTCTTCTTCATCATCCAAGATGAGAGTTCTTTTCTTTTTGGATGGGGCACCAATGGGCTCCTTTCCTTTTCTCTTTGATGCAGAAGATACTGAAGTCTTCACTCTGAACTTCTCCATTGCCTTAGCAAGTTCTTTTAGATGCTTTTTTGTTAGCATTTTCAAACCTACCACTATTTTATCGCATGGTCGAACACAAAGAGTATGTGGAGGTTCAATGTTCAAGTGTCTGAAGATCTTGGTCACAAGACCTGGGTAAGGCAATTGGCCCTTGTCCTTCACCATTGCTCTGTACATGTGAAAGAGAATGGTGTGAGGGAGAGAGAACTTCTTCCCTGTATTGATGGCATACATCAATTTCGCCTCGGAATTAGACACGTCAGTCTTGGATGTAGACTTTGGCCTGATACAGTTGATCACAATTTTGTGAAGCAAGATGTTGATGGCACGCATTCTTGTGTAGGTAATTCTTCCCTTTGTATCCCTGTCTTTGACAAGCTCCAGTGTGGCACGAGCAATCAAAACTTTGATCGGTTGATAGCGTCATCTTTCAACTCCAATTATATCTGTCAACATGTCCACATCTACCACATAGTCTTGGTCTCGAACACTGAAGGATATTCTATTCGCATTTAAAAAGCTAAGATTAGAATAGAAATATGCTGTCAATTGCGCATAACCGTCTGTGGTATCGGAGCAAAATTGCTCAAGTTGAAGTAAATTGAACTTCTCCCTTAAGTTCACATTAATGGCATCCAAGAAATCGAAATCAACACTCCTAGGGTTTATCAACCCTCATTTCAACAGCTTGAAGAATAGATTCTCATGTTCCTTTGATTTAAACAAATCCATCCTTTTTCCCTTCACCTTCGCAGCAACACCCATTTTAGGTTGAAATTCACTGAACATTTTATCATCATCATTCCCGTTAGTCGGATTCAGTCCCGATACACGAGGGTCACTTGGAATGTTCGCAAGTGCTTCCTCAGCCTTTCCTTTGGGAGCAATTCCCAAATCCTCCATTTGTCGCAAAAAGATATACTCATTTCCATAATTCTTATCTTTAAGGAAATCATCTACGTAGTTCAAATGGAGTCCCGTGCTCTTCAACGCACAATAGAGCTTGTAAATAAAAGAGGGTTTTGGACTCTTACGGTGCGCGTCCTCGATTATTTCTTCCTCCGGTTGTTGACCCGCACTTTGTGAGGCAGATGGTGTTGAGTGACGTGGTGGAGAGTGAATCGGGCTCTGTTGCTGACTCGGTAAATCTTCTTTTTCGGTGAGATCGAAATGGGTAGGCCCCTCCCTTATTCTCTGTGGTCCTCTGTTCGCGATTTTTAAAGACTTCCTCAAAGAAGACATCATTCCTTGTCGTTGAAAAATTCCTTTACTCGCTTTCCCAAGAAAAGATGACAACTTTCGAAAAGATGAACACGAAGTAGAGACAGGATTGGGAGGTGAATGCCTTTTAGGGTTTTGAAGTTTAAGCGAAGAAAAAAAAATTGTATATATATAACTCAGTTTAAAAAAAGGAAAAAATCAATCGGCACAAAGGAAAGTGAATAGACGCCTCCTTTTTAAAATCGATAACTGCCAAATAGAAGTTAATCCTTTTGAAAAGACAAGATTCCATTTTTCAAGGAAATTATAAATTAACTGAACTAAAGATCGTACCTTTTCGAGATTGAATAATAACAACTTACAGTCTATAGCCATGAATGTCTGAGTCTGAGGGTTGGAGAGTCTCTAGACTTTAACTTCCTCAAGCTTCAAAATGTTGAGTCTAGAATGGATATGATCGAATTGATTTTTCTCTAAAGGCTTTGTGAATATATCCGCTAGTTGATTTTTTGAATCAACAAATTGAATTGAGATTTCTCCATTTTGAACATGATCTCTAATGAAATGATGTCGAATCTCTATATGCTTTGCTCTTGAGTGAAGGATTGGATTTTTAGTGAGATTGATTGCGCTGGTGTTGTCACATCTGATCTCTGTGCATGAGTCTTCAATTCCAAAGTCTTGGAGTTGTTGTTTTATCCATAGAATTTGCGAATAGCAACTTCCAAGAGCTACATACTCTGCTTCTGTTGTTGAGAGAGCCACAGTGCTTTGTTTCCTTGAAAACCAAGACACTGTCCTGCTTCCAAGTAATTGGCAAGTTCCCGAAGTGCTCTTTCTATCGACTCTGCAACCGACCAGATATGCGTCTGAGTATCCCAGAAGATTAAAGTCTCCTTTCTTAGGATACCAAAGACCGATGCTTGAAGATGAAGCAACGTATTTGATAATACGTTTCGCAGCACTGAGATGGGATTCTCTAGGATCTGATTGAAACCTAGCACAGATGCAAACACTCAACAAAATGTCAGGTCTAGAAGCAGTAAGATAAAGAAGTGAACCAATGATGCTCCTGTACAACTTTTGATCAACTTTCTTCTCTTCTTCATCTTTATCTATCTTCAAAGAGCATGACATCGGTATGTCAGTCTTTTTGCACTTTTCCAGTCCAAACCTTTTGACAAGATCATTTGCATACTTTTCTTGATGAATGAAAGTTCCTTCCTCCAGTTGTTTCACTTGGAGCCCGAGAAAGAATGTTAACTCTCCCATCATACTCATTTCAAACTCATCTTGCATAGACTTTGAAAATTTCTTGCACAGACTTTCATTAGGGGATCCAAAAATAATATCATCCACATATATTTGAACAAGTAAAAAGCTTTTGTTTTCCTTTTTGATAAATAAAGTAGTATCTACTTTACCTTTGACAAAACCATTATGTATTAGGAACTTACTTAGTCTGTCGTACCAAGCTCGAGGTGCTTGCTTTAAACCATACAAGGCTTTTTTCAGTCTGAAGACTGAGTCTGGCTTCTTTGGGTCTTCAAACCCTAGTGGTTGTTCCACATAAACTTCTTCATGGATAAATCCATTTAGGAAGGCACTTTTGACGTCCATTTGGAATAACCTAAAATTTTTATAAGAAGCAAACGCAAGTAATAGTCGAATAGCTTCTAACCTTGCTACTGGTGCGTAAGTCTCATCATAGTCTATTCCTTCATCTTGCGTATATCCCTTGGCCACGAGTCTTGCTTTGTTTCGTACGACTTTTCCTTTCTCATTCATCTTGTTCCTGAACACCCATTTAGCTCCAATAACAGTTTTACCTTTTGGTTTAGATGTCAATTCCCAGACATCAGTAATGTTGAACTGTCTGAGCTCTTCTTGCATAGCTTCAATCCAGCTTTCATCAGATAAAGCTTCTTCTATGCTATTTGGTTCAATTTCAGAAATGAGAGCCACAGCACTAGACTCTTCACGCCTTTTGGATCTGGTGCGAATTCCTTCATTAATTTCGCCGATAATGAGTTCTTTAGGATGACTGGACTTATGGTTCCAGTTACTGGTTGATTTATCTGGTTGATGATCTCTTTCTTTATTTGAATCTTCACGAACAGCTTGATGTTGGTCTTCCAGAGTCTGAGATGCTTCTTGAGTTGTAAGCTTTGGAGGGTCTGGAGTAGGTTCAGACTCTTCATGATGAGTCAAACTAGATTCATCTTGCATAGAGTCTTGAAATTTGACATTCATTGACTCCTCCACAGACTGGCTCTTTTTGTTATAGACTCTGTAGGCTTTGCTTGATGTAGAATATCCAAGGAAGATGCATTCATCTGATCTTTCTTCAAACTTACCAACTCGATTTTTTGCATTTTTCAAAATAAAGCATTTGCAACCGAACACATGAAAGTATGAAACAATAGGCTTCTTACTTTTGAATAACTCATAAGGGGTTTTCTCTAGAATAGGTCTTAAGAAGACTCTATTAATGATATAGCATGCTGTTGAAACAGCTTCAGCCCAAAATCGTGAAGAAATCTTACTTTCAATTAAAAGAGTTCTAGCCATTTCTTGAAGAGATCTATTCTTTCTTTCCACAACTCCATTTTACTCTGGAGTATATGGAGAAGAGAACACATGCTTAAAGCTAGATTCATCACAAAATTTTGTAAAATCTTGATTTTCAAATTCACCTCCATGTTCTTATACTTGAGATAACACATCCTTTTTCATTTTGAACATTTTTAGCAAATTTTTCAAAATACGAGAAGGTTTCGGACTTACTTGCAAGGAAATATACCCAAGTAAAGCGGGAATAATCGTCCACAATTACTAGGCAATATTTCTTACCTCCAATACTCTGGGTTCTAGTTGGTCCGAAGAGATCCATATGTAGCAACTGCAGTATATGATTAGTAGAGACATGATTTATTAACTTAAATGAATTTCTTACCTGCTTTCCCAGAATACATGGAGTGCATGGATCGGACTTTTGGTATGGCAATTTGGGTAAACCTCGAACAAGCTACTTTGATGAGATTTTTGGCTAATTGCTTTATGTTGACATGACCAAGCTTTCTGTGCCATAAGCTTGCTTCGTCTTGAATTGAGATTAGGCATTGCGATTCATTTGGTTTCACATCCAGAAGATAGATATTTCCATGTCTTCGACCCATGAAAGACTGAGTAGAGTCTTTACTGATTTCAGAACATGTTCCTTCTTGAAAGAAGATCTTAAAACCAGTATTACACAATTGGCTAATGCTGAGAAGATTATAATTGAGTCCTTCCACTAGAGAAACATTACTTATTGTGAGATTTCCAATTTTCACAGTTCCAAATCCCACAATACTTTCTTTGATGTTTCCTCCAAATGAAACTTTTCCACCATTTACTTGAACAAGCTTTATGAAGCAATTTAAGTCTCCTGTCATGTGTCTTGAGCATCCGCTGTCAAGATACCACTTTACCTTTTTCTTGACGGAGACCTGCATTTAAAAGAGAGTGTCAAGCTTTTTTTGGTACCCAAATTTTCTTGGGTCCTTTGGTGTTAGTAAGATAAACATTATTAGCCCATACTTTCTTAACAGGTTTTCAAACCATAGGACACTCTTTTTTAAAGTGATCCGGACTGTTGCACTTTGAACATTTGAGGGCATTTCGACCTACAGACTTTACAAAAACTTTCTTGAAATGATTTTTGTAAGCCTCTCTTGAGGGTTTTTTCTTAATTCTTTCTTTTACTTTAGGAAATCAATCAAGGGAATTGTTTCTGCTGTCATACCTAGACCGGACTTATTGAAGTAAGGTCTTTGAGCTGAAAGAATTTTTTCAAGTTTTTCGGACCCTATTGAAAATTTCTTTGAAATATTTGATAAGTCAGTTTTTAAAAGGGCATTTTCTTTCAAAAGATTATCTTCATTTTCTTTAAGAGTAAAAACATTCAAGTCTAAACTTTTAACTCTTTCTTCTAAAACGTTTTCCTTCTGTTTTAGAGCTGAGTTTTCCTTTTTAAGTTCGGAAATTCTTTTGAGAGAAGTCTTAAGACTAAAACATAGTTCATCAATGTATTTAGAAATTTTAACAGGAATTTTAAAATTACTTGCCTCAAATTCACTGTCTGAGTCTAATCTAGAATCTGAGTCTGAGTCTGATTGTACCATCAGACACAAGTTGGCATATTCATTATCACTTTATTCACACTCTGTATCACTCCAGGTTTCGGCTTTGAGAGCTTTTCGAAACTTTTCAGCTTTTCCTCTCTTCTTTTTCAGAAGAGGACAGTTAGGTCTGATGTGTCCCTTTTTCTTACATTCGAAGCAAACTACATCTTTGTTTGGTTCCTCATCATCAACAGACTTGGTCTGCTGTCTTTGAAAACTTTGTTTCTTTGAGTTGAACATTCTTCCTTTTCTATTAAGCTTTCTGAATCTTCTTATCATGAGAGCAAGCTCCTCATCGTCCAGATCATCTTCAAAATCTGTATCATCAGAATCATCAATTGATTTTAATACAATGGATTTCTTACCTTTTGGATCTTCGTCTTCATTAATTCGTTCCACTTCATAAGACTGAAAAGTTTCAATCAGCTCGTCGACAGATAGTGGCATAATTCTTTGCATCTCTCTTATTGAAGTCTTTATGTTATTCCAATCCTTGGAGAGTCCACGCAGTAGCTTGTTTACCTTCGTGGGATCAGAATTTTTTGTCCTTGATTCTCAAGACCATTGACAATATCTGTAAAACGGCTAAACATGTCAGTTATAGATTCTCCTGGTTTCATTTTGAAGGCTTCATATTGACCGAGGAGAATGTTAATTCTGGTTTCCTTCACTCGATCTGTTCCTTCATAGGTAATATGTAATCTGTCCCAAACTTCTTTTGCTGTAACACAAGAAGATATTTTGTTATATTCAGTTAGTGACAAAGCACAATATAAAGAGTAAATTGCTTTTGCATCGAGTGCTTGTCTCTTGATTATCTCTTCCTGAGTCATTCCGCTGGTTTCAACAGTTTCTTTCCCTCTTTCAGAGACTGATGCAGCTGTAGGAGTAATTCATTTTTCTACAACATCCCATTCCAGAGGATCCTTTGATCGTAAGAAAGCTTTCATCTTGTTCTTCCAGATGTTGTAATCCTTCCCATCAAAGTAGGGTGGTCTAGTATTACTTTGCCCTTCCACCAACCCTGGTGCTAGCATACTAGACATGGATCTTTTACTCTGAAGTAAAACACTTCAAATAAAGTAAGTACACGAGCTATGATACCAATTGATATAACTAGTATAAGTACCTAGAGGGGGTGAATAGGTATATAAAAGATTTTTCTCGATAATTGCACAATACTAGACAGTTGATAGATTTGAGACAAACAATAATCAAAGTAAGACTAAGAGAAGGGAAGAGAAAATTGAACACGCGGTTTATAGTGGTTCGGCTTATTTCAAGCATATGTCCACTCTTCTGCACTGACAGCCTATTGGCTGGATTCCACTATGAACAAAGAGATGTTACAGCGTTGTTCTTCTTTGATTTCTTGGTGTAGATGATCTACCACACTCGCTCAAGGTATCACTAAGTATAGACACTTTTTGTATATACAATCTCACTCAAAATGTATCGACTAATAATCAAAGTGCTTCAGACTCTAGAATTTCTCTATCGATCATGCACTAAAGCAACTAAAACGTCTTCCTTTTATACTCCTTTATGTCATCATACCCGTTAGCACTTACCAAAAGAATTCCTCCAATCTACCCGTTGGACGGAATCAATCAAGAAGATCATTTGAGCTATTAAAGGAACCTGACGATAGCCCATCAATCATGTTCGTCCATACAATCAGGATCTTGGTTTCCAAGAATATAACCTTCCAAGAATATTTCGTCAACAATCGGATCTTCAAACGATCTTGATTACGAATAAAAGAATCCGTTATATTTGTCCAGCCAAGAGATCTTCTCCAGAGGATAGGACTAAATCATCAACCAAATACTTCGGCTCTGGATTGCCTTCGTTACTGGATTAGAAAAACTGTCAATGAGAATAGTCTTAAGTCTTGAGTCTTGAGCGCTGAGTCTGGTGATCTGAAAGTCTTCAGACTCTAAACAGAAGGTCTGCAATTATCCAGACTAGACTGATAGAAACGTTTTGTCAGCTTCAAAATATTCTGGAAAGATTTCTCCAACAATTTTCCTTCCAGGGACACTGCCGTAGCGCCCAATCCCCAATGGTTAAGATGGCATGAGATGGACGTACACTAAACCAAAATTGATGGATGACAACCAAGTACACGGATTGTTGTTCTTTCATATTAAATCGGTTGTCAATTTCTATTAAATAGTAAAATCAATGGTTGTGGAATTTAATATTGCACAAACTCTCTCTCTCTCTCTCTCTCTCTCTCTCTCTCTGTGCTGAGGCTATGCCATCACTCGCAGATGGAGGAAGAAGATAGAGGAAGAGCAGTTGATCAGAAATTATGCAGTGGAGACGGAAAGAGATAGGAGTTGCGAATGCTATAGAAAACCATCCATACATATTATGAGCAATTTGTCGTGTTTTCATCATTGTCAACCACATTATTAGTTACGCCAAGAGGATTTGCCAGAATCAAAGAAATATCCTTCGGGATCAAATGCAGCGGAGAGCACTAATATGGGTTATTACGAAGCTCAATTTACCTTCAATTCCACATAGAAAAGAAAAAGGGTTTCAAATGGATAAAATGTTGGGCATAAAGTTTCTGTACCTTTGCCATAGAAAACTAGGCCAGTCAGAATAGAGGAAAAATAAGCTTATGTCTACTAAGGTAAGCTCAAAGAGTACGATTCAATACAAGAAATTTCTCATTGAAAAGACATGGCATATACCGTGATTGCTTTTATGCCCTCGTCTTATCCGCTCATAGAACCCGTTCCTTGACATGCTATAAGCCATAAGTCCATGCACTGAGAACCAACACCAGCTTTGAATTTTACCGAGACCGTGACAGATTCATCAGCATCACAGGAGTAACGAAGAAGAAACGATAGGCCTTCAAAACCGGATCATTTTCTTGACGCCATTACGTATGGAAGGAGAAAGTGCCAAGCAACAACTTCCTTTCAAATAGGACATATCAGTCCCATTAAAATACTTTCAGGTTTGCCACTTCAGAAAAGCTAGATATAACTTAACTGTCTTCCTTGGAAAAGAGTAAGCAACTTTAATATTCTACACGGTCTCATGTAGAAATCCATGAACTATGTATGAAGCAATTGAAATGACTGATCACTCTGTTTATCTGAAAATAAAACAATAGCAATCACCCAATACGGTACCAATGGAGGCCACAGACCATGAATTTGTCCAAAATTGGGAAAGGCGACTTTCCAATGAAGTAATTCACCGAAATATCACTAGTGTAATAGCTGAAAAAACTTCATAATGGTGGCGTAACTTTGGATCCATATTTTTGTACCTAATTGAAGAGAATATCACAATTAAACACTAATTCCTAGCAAAGGCACCCTAAGAAAGCAAATAAAAGATGACTACCTCTTCTAGAACTCCTGGTAAGAAGGTACAAGAAATCTTTTCTGGCCCTTACGATGGTCTCGGTAACTGAACACACGAACCTGAGGATGACCCTAAGCAAACTTTATTGCTTCCCCTTGCCTTGGGAATGTGGTCCATATATTCTTTATACGGTTGAAAGAAAAAGGAAACTGGTTATTCGACTATCAAAATGCAAACGCGGTGCAGGCGTTAAAGTGGGATTCTGGAGGTATGAGCACTTCAATTAAAATAGAAGAAGAAGAAAGCAAAGGCAGGACATAAAACGTTCCACCTCAGATGCAGGTTGTCCAGGAGAATCGTAACGTTTCTAATGGAAAAGCAAGGAAGATAACAAAGCCAGATATCTTAAAGGAAAAGTCACTGAAGTGGAAGCAAAGTGCATGTGCAGGGAATACGATAAAACATACGAGGACCTTAGCTTTTATGAACATTCTGCAGCGTGATCAACCCATATCTCATTCAGCAATCGCAGCAAACTAGATGGTCTTCTGGAAGGCAGCGGGAGACCCGTAGAACACCACTGGAGAAATATGCATCCCTCGCCGTTGGCTGGACTTGCGTGCTCTAATTGTTGTTGAGCCAATTTGAGAAGTTACAAATGGAAACTCAATCAGCATTCGCCAGGACAAGCACTAAATATGGAGCTTGAGTCTTATAGCAATGGAAATCTGGTTATAACTCAATAAACTGGCCTTCCTCAACAGCAGCCTTAGTTGATTCTTTGATGATCCTGGCGTGAGAGTCCTCAATGTAGAGTCTGCCATGTACGGAGCTTCCCTCCTGCCATTTCCTTCTAAATCTCTTCCTCTCTCCCTCCCGTGGCCCATCCTGATCAAATCCACAACAAGTGTCACAAAGGGAGCACGGAATAGCCAAAACAGAATAAACCGCGGCATTAATTGCATTCCCCATAATATCCGTCAGTCGATCAATCGCCAGCATTCCCCATTAAAGCAATATACCACACTGAACGCAGTAACAGACATTTCAGTCCTAATCCGCCATGTGCAGTTCGAAAGTTCACTCGAATTTTCCATTGATCGGGAATGAGATTAGCAAATCTAACCGGGAAAACAAGAACAAAGGAAGCAAAGGCTCCGAGCATGCGAATGCACTGGGAGGAGAGACGCGCCTGCAGCACTTGAACAATCAGGGTTGGCTTGTCTATACTAAAATATGCGACTTGCAGCGCATGTTGGGGACTACAACACATTATGTGCATTCAGGCATTTATTGAATCGTGTTTGATCGTGCCAACCCAAGTCATGTTTTTATAGAAACTAAATCTATATCCAAAGTTTTTCATGAAAATCAAACTGAGGGTTAAAATCCTTTAGAGAGAGTTCATATTCCTAGATAAGTGTGGGATATAATGGGACTATTGATAACTATCTTAGAAACTTAAATTGATAGGTGAAAGTATGATTTAATATTTAAATATTCTATCAATAAAAAATGACAATACATTCTATTTCACCAAAAATGTGAATTTAATTGGGAAGTGAGATATCTTCCATCAAAAGTTTGATTTTGGTTTTTTGTGAAATGAGTTTTGCGTTGATTTGACAAGAAATTAATAGTCTCGAAATTTAAAGTAAAGGAAAGATGAATACTAGAATTTAAGGTGCTGAAAAAGCAAATGCATGAAGAACAAACGAAATTACAGTGATCAAACGAATAACGTCATTCACTTGATATTAGGGGATTAGGTAGAGACTTTATAAAACGTACAATTGTCCAGTTTGTGATTTAATAGCTGCAGGGCCTAATTAGACCGTAACTAGGTGTTTGGTTAGCCCCCACACACAAATTGACGAAAGTGAATTGAAATGGGGAAAAAAAAAAATGTCAAGAACATCGAAAAATCGCATTGATTGGAGCATTAGAGTGAGGGGGGGGGGTTCACTGTAAATAAAATTTACTCATGAATAATGCTAATTTTGAATGTAATTCGCCTCTCTTTTATGAGATTCTTCGGAGCATACCAACTTTATCTTTGATTGTCCATCTGTACAATGGCTCGTAGCATCGTCCCATATCTGCACCAGTCATCCAGTTTTCTCAAATAATAATTTCATGCTAAAAAAGATAAAATAAATGATAAAAATAATTAAATAATATTTTTTTATTATCAATAATATATTTTTCATGAAAGATGAAAATATTCTTGGTTCATTCATTTTTATAAGTGATATAAAAAATTATCTTTAAAGAAATATTTTTTAAATTAGTCATTTTTGATAAAATAAATAAAATCTAAAATCTAAAATTAAAGGAAGACAAATTTCACTACCAACCCGATAATGAGATGTGGCAAGCACCTGCTCGAATGAGCGGTGAGATTCCCTTTCGTCAGCTTCTTGGCATTGTAGGCAACCCCAAATCCAAAGTTCCATTGCTCGCATTCAAGAATTCGATGACCTCATCCAGTGACTCCAACCTGTGGCTGAGCTCAACCACCTGGGCTCTCAGCACAGAGTTCTCAGCCTAAATGCTCAAGTAATGCTGTGCCTGTGCGGTGATGTTGATGTCGGTCCCGATCCGGTGTTTTCTCCTTGTTCAGCTGGGCGACATGATCCGGCAGATTGTCCAGGTGCTCCTGCTTCCTCATCCGGACTCATGGTTCTAGATCATCCTCTTCCTCTTCCTTTGGTCCATCACGATCTGCGAGTCCTCCCCGGAGGCTGAGTTCTGAACCAGGGATGACCCCTGAATATGTCCCGCTAGGAGATGCCATTGATGCAGATACAAACTACGGAGTTTTGTGAAATTCTCGTGCTTTGGGCAGAGAATTCTCTCCTTTTCAGAGCCATCAAATTGGGGAGAATATGAAATTAGATCAACACCCCAGATGGTACTTGGCTTCAGATTTATTCAGATGGGGTAGCTATTACATACATTGGAATTGCCATCTCCATTGTTGTCTTGGAAATTGAGACTATCTAACTTGCAACTTAGATGATGAATTTCTCTGCAAAAGCGAAAGAAGTAACATGAGCATTTTGTGAAGCTAGTGCACCTTGAGAAGCCTTTGAATTCCCAATTAATGCGGCAATAGAACTAAGTACTCTACAAACTAGATGACGTGAGGCCACGTGATGCATTATGAATAAGTCCATTAAGTCCTTTTGTGCAGTCAATGCATTGACTTTGTAAGCTTGAGAAGCTGATATTTTGGAACATGAAAAATGTTATTTTGGACCAACAATGTATTCCAACATGAGTCATTCGTTGTTTCAAAAACTTCTTTTTTACGAAAAATTATCTTTAAGCAATGAAAATAGAGTAAAAGACTTCAATACAGAAGACAAATAGAAGACAAGATCACTTTACCTGCTAAGCTTAGCATAGCAAGAGGTTAGATTTTGTCTGCATTCCTCTAGTTCCTTTGACGTGTTCCTCAACTAATAATAATGCAAAATAGGAGATTAATACAGGGACTATATCTAGAAAGAAAAGTTAGAAAGTTGAAGAATAAAGAAACCTCTAATTGCAGTGTAGCATTTTCTTTGCCTGCCTGAATGGCTTCCGGTATCAAAGAAAGAAATTTCAAGGTTAAAAGTCAAGAACCATACGAAGATGCAAGGAGAAGAATGAGAAGAAATTTCGCTCTAAGTAGGTGTAAATTCAAGCGCCTTAGAGAAAGTAAGACTAAATATGTTGTCACTGAGAACCATCTACAATAATAATAATGTTTTGATGAACATGACCAACCTGAGGTTGGATACCTGAACTAAAATGGTTGGGCTGTTCAGAGTTTCCGTCCATGAATTGCAGCAATTGTGAATAAAACAACAAACTTTAATTCACAGAGCTTATTTTTCATGAAAACATCTGCGTCTTCCCTTTCCCTTGAAGGTGGCGAGGAAGAAAAATGCGAATCTTAGGTGTCAAAGTGTGGATTTCTTATAGTCAAAAAAAGGGGGACTAGTACGTTATTTACACTTATAACAGGACACCAATACCCTACCCTATTGGAGAGAAGCTCTAAGCACCACTGAACATGAGAGTCGAAAGACTTTTGCGTGAAAGCCAGGGCATATTAGCTACTCTCCCCGCCCCCTTCCTTAATCTGAATATATTTCCTGAGCTCCTCTGGGGTTTAATACCAGCTACCAATCACAAATAAGAGAAATCAGCAATATACTTGCGTGGTCTCTGCTAGTACTTGATCTCGCAGCTTGGTTACTTCTGCCAATAGCAGTTCGCTCTCCCCTTCTTCATAGAACTCTTGGAACCTAAAAGGGCAATCGGTTTGAGCAACAATGCGGTTAAGGAATATCCAACTAGAACAAAGACGTGCCCAAAACCTCACCTCCTTAGTTGATCCAAGAGCCTAATGTTCTCCAAAGCGAAGTGAGTTTACTTCAGGGTTTCGATCAACTTTGGCTAGAAGCAACTGAATCTCTTTAGAAAGTGTTTTGCTCTCCTCGCCTAAGTATACCTTTGCAGTGATTGAACCAAAACGGAGAGATTCCATCCTTTGGATTTTGTCTTCCCTAAACCTGAGCATCATCTTGGTGCACCTAGTGTCTTCCTCTCTTTGTCGTACCTACGGAATTAAACAAATCAGCATGATTACACACAGCTTATGCCGTGAAGAAAATGACATAAAAAATGCAGAAAGTACCAAACGGTTCAACGGCATCACCGAGTGCAGGGGGCGAGTGCTGATGAGTCGTCATTGAGGGCGTCGCTGAGCAGAGGGGGGCTGAGCGGCGACGAGTCATTGTCGGGCCGTTGCTAAGTGGAGGGGGACAAGCTGTGATGAGTCGTCGTCGAGGGCGTCGCCGAGCGGAGGGGGCGAGCGGTGACGAGTCGTTGCCTAGCGGAGGGGGCCAAGCGGCGTTGAGTCGTCGTCAGGGCGTTGCTGAGCGGAAGGGAAACTGAACTGGACCCATAGGTGCGGTTCTCTGGTTCCAGGTGGATAACCGGAATCACGCTCACCGCTACTTGTACGAGGTCATCCACTCACAACAAAACTCATCCCAAATTATTTAAACCCAAAGAAAAGACATAAACCAAAATACAAAAAATAACCAAAAAGTCCTCACAAAGACTGAACCGGCGCATTTTAGCTAATTGCCAGGGAAATCCCATTTTCCCCGGGAATGGGAGAGAATCACGAAAAAGGCAAAACAGAAAAAGAAAACGAGAAAGGGCACGGTGCAGCCCCATCGGCTGGCCCTCATTAATGCTCCTTCCAAAGAAATGTCAACCCCTCCCTCGACGATCAAACGAATCAATCCTCTTCCAGATGCTACTTGCACCATTTCCTTCACTTGCTCATCGCTCTTGATCTCTATAAGCAACTTGCATTCTTCATGAGGAGCCTTGTACCACATTCTCTTCAAAACAAAGCCGAAACCTTTAACGTCAGCAGTCAATCCCTCGTATGTCATTGAATTAGGGGCTACGTCCTTTTTTGTCTTCCATTTTACAAGAATCACACGACCGAGCTGCTTTATCTTTAGGAAGAAATCGATTGTGAAGGGATGTTCCATCTGTGATGTAACAAGTTCAACGTGAGAGCCAAACAATATATATTAAACCTGTTTGCATATTTAATAGATTAGTTAAGGACATTCGGTCATAAAAACTGAGTCCACCCATTCAAGGAGACACTTAACAGCTATGCAGACTTAAAAAAGTTAATGGACGCCACATAAATCAAAATTTGCGGGCAATTGCGTGACGTTGCCAAAGTTTAAGAGAGCAATTATTGCAAAACATTATGACATCAAAATAAACAAATCTTATTACACACTATCCAACACTCAATCTTATAACAAGAAAATCTAAGATTACAATTTATAATACTTGTGTTTGTATATTTGTTTAATTTACACCAAAGAACATTTCAATTCAAAAAGAACCCGTCGAAGGAACATTGATGCATTTGAAATCATTTAAAGATCTATCTGATTCATTTTCATCTTTGGATTAAAAAATATATTTTCATCCATGTAAAGTTCAAAGTAATATTTAACTTTTTACAATTTGTGTTGTTTTATTGAATTATAGCAACAAATTGAAACTAGAACAAGTCAATCCACTTGCTTCTATTGTATATTAATGAAAAAGATGTCACACCTTGTTTGATGTATCCAGAAGAATCTCCTCTATGTAACACTTCAAAGAGATTCCGGATGGGTATTTCCAAGGAGAATTGATAGACTCTCCACACCTCAATATATGGACGAGGCAATTGTCTGGTATATTTGTGCAAGATGCATCAATCAACCTTTCCAATGACTTGCACACTATGACCTTCAAGGATTTCAAAGACTCTAGCTCATTTATGCCCTCAACATCAGTAAGTGCATTGCAAGATCCAATTTCCAATTTCTCCAGGTTCTTCAAATATGATAACCCACCTATTCTTCTAAAGATTCGCACCTATAAACGGAGAAGGATTCCAATGATTTCAAAAGGCCCGCAATTTGTATCTCAACTAGCTCTAGACAAGATGACACACTCGCTTGCCTTAGCTTCCTTAATTTCGAAGGAATGGATAATCTTAGAAGCAATTTACAATGATAAACAGTTAACTTCTGCAGTTGTGGAAGTCCATCAAGTGGAAGATCTTCCACTTCGCAATAACCGAACAATAAAGTGGTCAACTCTGCCCACTTAATGCTACAGTAATTGTAATTCCGAACTCAGCAGAGAGGAGGGAAGCTGCTCGATGGATTTTAGGTCTAGGTCACCCAAAATAAGCTCTTCTAGATGAGAAAGAGAAGCCAACTCTGGAGGTGCAGGACGTTTAATAGATCTAACTCTAACTTTTTCAGATCTAGATAAACTCCCAATCCAACTTAAGTTGCATCCCATGATCCAGTTTGATTTGTTTGTAAAAGAAGAGCCATCACTTAGTCCCAATTCAACCAAATTAGTAAGGTTTGATAGATTTGAGAATGATCGTAGTGAATTAGATTTAAGACGTAGACAGGTCAAACTTGTGGGAAGCTCGGCAACTCTTGAATCTCATGACAATCCAATAAATTAAGTTTTGGAGGTGATGAAGCTTGTTGATTGTACTTGGAATTCTAGAAATATAGGTTCCCTCTAAATTTAGGATTCTTAAAGATGACAATTCTCCAATTCCATAGGAATTTCACCTTTCATTTCATCATGCCCAGAGAGATCCAACTCTTCGAGATTTTCCAACATGCTGATGCCATTAGGTAATTGCCAAACATGATCCTGTGGAGAATATGATCCATCTTTTGATAAACACAATATGCGTAATGATTTTAACTTTCCAATGAAGTTGGGAAGTTCCCTTATCATCGTGTCTGTCAAAAGAAAATACTCAAGTTTCACTAGTCCTTTGATGGAGTTTGGAAGTTTGCAATGCCCGTACCTGATAAGTCTAACTCTATCAATGAGGTTAAATTTTCAAGAGAGCTTGGAAGTTCCCTCAACCCAGGACATCCCCGCAATGAGAAGCGCTTAAGCTTCACTAATGCCCCTATCTCTTTAGGCAAATTTGTAAGGCATGGGCACCATTCAATCTCTAATGTAATCAACAACTTTAGATTTCCAATGAAGCTTTCAATTCTCTTTAGCCTGTTGCACCTTCTAAGAGTCAACCTCTCTAAACCCGAGCATATTGAGAAGTTTGGGTTTGTCGTTATGCTATCACAGTCAGTAAGAGATAGAACTTTCAAATCTTGTGCCCTCTGTAAAATAAATGACATGTTTAGTAAGAGAACCATTGCATAGTACACGCTGGAACTATTAGACTAGAATTAAAACATTTAATTTACCTTGATCAAGTCCCATGCTTTTGAATTATCTGTGAAGTCATTCTTGCCAAGTTTAAAAACAACAAGATGATCCAAATACATGTTGTCCGCCCTAAAATCCCGAAATGGAGGTTGCCAAGAAATCCAACTCAACTTTGAACAACATGTTGCAAAGTCCCCAACAAAAGTTCCATTATGTAACTTGAGGAATCTTAGGTTTTGTAGCCTTTCAAATTCTTCATTTGTAATCTCTATGGCATCCCGTCCATCTATTTGAAGGGCTTGAACCTTGTCCTTTCTCTACAAATGAAATTTTTGCAATGATGTGAATAAGTTTGTCAACTTTCAACCACTATATTCTACAACTCAAATGGGTAAAAAATGATAAAAGATCCTAAACAAAGAAGAATCCTTAATCCCTATATATACAACTTCTACTAAAAGATGAGACATTTCTTACTTACCTCTTCGGTTCTTATGACTTCAAGGGTCTCTTTTGCAATCCGCAACCTACTCCTCTTTCCAAGGTCACTTGGACTTTCTTCATGGACAATTTGCCATCCTAGGTCTATTAGTTGATCATGCATCCACAACTTATCATTGTCCAATATCTTTATCAAGCACCTCTCAATAAGGACTTTAATTCCTCTTCTTGGATAAAATTCAGTCCATATGTGAATGGCATCAATCTTATTTTCATTGAAGAAGAAGCATGCTATATCAAGAAAAATTTGTTGTTGATGTTCGTCTAGGTCATCATAGCTAATCCTCAACTTCTCTAAAATCTCTTTCTCAGGTACTTTCGTTAACCTGACCAACATCTCTTTCCAAAATTCTTCATCCTTTTCCTTTAGTAACGAACCTATCACTGTAATTGCCAAAGGAAGCCCTCCTGCGTGTGAGACAATTTCACTTGAAAGCCAACGATAATCGCCTGAAGGAAATTCTCCACCAAAGGCATGCTGATAAAAAAGCTGAAGTGCAAGATCATCATCCATCTTTAGCATCTCATATAGTAGAATTTCACCTTTAAATCCCTCAACTTGTAGAATAGTTGTGTTTCTTGTTGTAATGATTATCCTGGATCCTGAATATAATGAATTATTTCCTATTAGTTTCTTAATGTGCTCTTTTTTATTGACATCATCTAGAACCACAAGGATTTTCTTATTGCCGAGTGTTTCTCCAATCCTCCTCATTCCTTCTTCACTATCCTCAAATTCTCCGACAGACCCAGAAGAAACAATGTCACATAGCAATTTCTTCTGCAATTGGACTATGCCCTCTTTGGTCGACCTTTCTCGAATGCCCTCAAGGAAGCTACAATACTTTCCAAAGTGGGAAGATAGTTGATTGAAGATGACCTTGGCAATAGTTGTTTTACCGATACCACCCATTCCATAAATTCCAATGAGCCGCACATCATCTTGGTTGACATCTAATAACTTTGTCAAGTCTTTTACTCGATCATCAAGGCCAACTAAATGTTCGGTCACTAATTTTTGTTTTATCTTCAGCTCCACCAAAACCTTTTCAACAACTAATCTGAGAATCCTTGCTTGGCTGCCATGCACAAAGGCGCTTTCATTAGCTGAATAAATTAATTATATACCCACGAATTACTAGTGGGATTCTCATAATCAAAACTTGAAAAGATTGAAGTACATTAGAGGCATATCTATGTACACTGTATAATTAGTATAGGCTAATTTAATAGAATTCACATGATATGTTTGTCATACCTGATTAAAGAAATTTTTGAAGAATATAGTATTGGTTGACACGATGGCCAAAGTTACCAAGTGGCTATTATATCGTGTGTAAGTAAAATTGTGGAATTTATAGCTGAGCCTAACTTCAGCACTCGTTACAGGAAAATCATGAACCAAGATAATGTAAACAAATGCAACGTCATCCATTGAATACCGCAGTTTGGTGAAGAAAGATATAATCCCGTAACCTGTAACTATTTTCCATCACTAGCAATATAGTTGTTGTAACATTTGTATTGCTTAACTTATGCATGCTAGTCTTCTATGCATCTGATTATGTCAAGTATAGTGGCATTTAAAAAACCACGTCACATTAAGATTTATTCAAAACTGAAAATTGAGAAGCAGACTATCGTGAGGTTAATTTGGTGGTTAAAGTATGAAGATATGTGTGCAGATTAGGCATACAACACATAGTTTGATTCTCCACTCCCTCAAATGGATACATTCTTGTATTGTGGTCACCTACCTTGGTTTTGGCTTGAACCTTTCCTGGTCCATAGAGTTAGTAGGATAAATCTACCGAAGGTGGACATCATTATTAATATAAAAATAAAATGAAGGGGCCTAATCAGTTTGCTTCCAAATAACTCCATCTTTTTCTTAAAAATACAAGCTTCTCAAGCGGCATGTAGGGTTCATGGACTTCCAACCAAAAGCATAAGAGATTGCCGACTCTAAAAATTTAGGCAAAAAAAAAGCTCATTTACATTGGAGAAGCCAATGGGAACCTACATGCTATAATTATGAATAGTAGGGTTTAATTGACTATATGCTACATTTAAATTATCAATCGAAGCCAAATTATGTGTTGGGATGATAAGCATATTAAGTTGCTAATAAAAATTTCATGCGACGACTCCAAAACAAGATACAAATGCCACGCGTGACCACGTTACTGCCATGTTGCGCCCCAAATGAACCAAAACAAGATACAGATTCAAGCTATGTGGCCCTGCATTCATGTCCACCTTTATTACTTTGGATTAGATTAGATGGGTGATTACTATAGCCATGCTTTTTAGTTTGCCTAAGAGTTGAGACAACCATGAAGAAAGGTGAAAAATAAAAACTAACGAGAATTTGCAAAAAACATTTTCCACATTTATCACCTTGCCTCTCCACATTTTATTATATAAAATTTGAATCCCCAACTTTCACATTTTTTTTTATATATTCAAATTGCATATGTCCCCCTAACTTATTAAATCAATTGCCATATTTATTTTGTCAAATTTACCCTTGTCACTCTCCTCCACCTGTCACTATCAGCCTTCAGCCCCCGCCTGTCCCCGGCCGCTGTCTATGGTTGCGCCATTGCTGACTTCAGATGAGGTTGGCAGCGGTTGTCGCCTCCAGGCCGGTCCAGATGGAGGTCGCTTGACCTAGATTTTGATCTCCGGCAAGCTCTATAGATCGAGGCCCTGAGTTGATCTCCCGTCATATTTTACATGTTCTCAGGATGCTGTCGTTTTTATCGAATATTTAGACATGAACTTTCTTCCACTAAATCTTAATTTCCTTGTGTAATTGGTGTTTCTTGAGGAGCACTCAGAAATTCGTAAAATAAAAGTTGTCACCAGATGTGATCTCTAATTTCGTTTATCTTTTCTCCGTTAATAAAAAATGAAAACTGATATTCATATCACGGGGGAAAATTCTATTTTTTTGGGTCGAGGCTAGTGAGAATGCAGATCCAAATGGGTGCAAAATCTGAAGTTGATTTGTAATCATCCCGAATAGCAAATGCAAATGGGTGCTCTTGAATATTTTACAGTCTTACGAGACAGGGAAGTTGATTTGTCATTGAAGTTACTAACATCGTAGGGGAAAATTTCACGGAAGATGCTAACAGCAGTGGATGTAAAGTTGAATGAGAACAGCAATTGCAGGTTGTTTTCAGTATTTTCCGTTTAAGAAAAAGAATAAAAGAAGTCAATCGACAGGCAACGTCGTATCCCCTAAAACAGAAAAAAGATGGAAGAGGTAGGGATCATTAAAGAGAATTACCTTTGGTCCTTTTTTATGACCCATCCCTTTCGTTCATCTGCCTTTCTAAGGGCTCCTTTCCATGCCTCGACTTCATCACCGAAGTTCTCCCGGTGTTTCCTAAAATCAGCTTCATAAAGTGGTTTCTTAAGTTTAACATCATCAGGTTCCACGTGGAAAAAAATGGGAAAGATACTTTTTTCACCCTTTGACTTGGACACGTAGTCTACCATGAGCACCAACTCACGGAGGCACCATTTACTGGAAGCATAAGTTTGAGAGAAAATGGGTATGTAGATCATGGTGTTCTTGATAGCTTGTTGAAGTTTCTCACTAATCACTTCACCAAACGGGAGTTCTTCTTCATCCCTGAACACATGGACCCCGGCATCTACTAAGTATTCATAGAGGAAGTCTGTGAATCCATAACGAGTGTCCTTTCCTCTGAAATTCAAGAACACATCATACTCACGTTGTGATGTTGGTGCAGCATCATTACCCAACCTGACCTCTAAGGTTGCCATAGCTAGGAAGCTTACTAATTCCAGAAAAATCTCTCTCTCTCTACCTTAAGAGGAAAAAAGGTTGGTGTGGGTGGCCAAGCTAAGAAATGAGGTGAGGTTTTGGACATAAATTAGGCAAATGAGTGCCAGTACCTTTAATTCTTGGCCGGCTTACTTTAAAATCAAATTTATTTGCTATCTCCCACCTAACGTTCTGCATTATCAAGGGGACGCCGGTGAAGTTGTCCAAGACTTTTTTTAATGAGTTTGGAATTTTTAAAGACTCATTGAGAGACCATAAAGGCCAATCAGACTTCAGTTTTCCTTTGCAGTAAAGAAGTCTCAACTTTATATTATTTGCATACTTCTTGTTCGAGTTGGTCATTCATTTAAAATTATATATGGAGATGCGATGTCATCACTAGATGTCGATGCTGCACCTTATGGGGGAATTATGATATAAAAATTGTTTTAATTTTTTTTAAAAGAACTTGAAAATAAACAACAAATTAAATAAAAAGTAAAAGGAAAATCAAGAGAAAGAAAAGAGAGGAGGAGGAGGGAGGAAGGAAGAGGTGGGGGGGGGGGGGGGGGGTTGGGAAGAAGGAGAGAGAGAGAGAGAGAGAGAGATTTTGGATGACAGATGAAGCACTTGAGCATCGGGAGACGGTGCAGCAGGATGAAATATGCCGCATGTTCGGCACATTCACTGCCAAGCGCGAGCGCTCTTTCCTTCACCCCAGCAACGCCATGTCGTTTGGTTCTTCTAAGGTGAAAAGAGTCGTGCGTTTTCTTTATAATTTAATTTTTTATGTATGGAATGTGCATCAATTGCATGTAACATTTCTATTTCTCTTTTTTTTTTTTCCCTTTTTTCCCAAAAAAAAGAGAGAGTAGAAATCTATTTGTATATGTCAATTAACTTTGCTATTCTCCAGAATAGAAAAGTGGTTAGGGAATAAATCTAGAATAGGAATAAGAAATTAAAAAAAAAAAAAAGTCTACTTTTGTTCCCTGAAATAAAAAGAGAAATATCATTTTCGGGAAATAAGCTTAGCGTAACCTAATGCTAGTCTTTACACAATCGACACAAGGTCCGGGTGAGACCTACATCTGCATAGAGTTTCCTACTCAATCCAAGTCCCCATTTGGAACAAAAAAATAAAACAAATTCAGAAAGTTAGGAAAAAAGATTTTGAGTAGTTTTACTAGATTTAAGTGTTAATTCTAGTTTAGAATTAGTTTAGCATAAAAAAAATGTGAAAATCTTTTGATGAAAATTGGATTCAAAATTGAATAAATTAGCTCTTAGGGCTTTACCATATGGATATTTGAATGTTGTTTTCTTTTAAAGACAATGCTAGGTCGCAACAGCTTGATGACTCCGCTAAAAGAAGATGTTTTCTTCCCTTAAGATTTTATTGGAGACATCATTTAAGATCATCCGCAATTCTATTTTAATAGAAAATTAGATGGCTCTGAGCAAGTCTTTTGCTTTACCATTTGTCTTGTGTTTATAGTAGTTGAATAAACCTGTGCTTCCATGAATTTCTGATGTCATTTGCTTGAAGGTTTGATGAGGTTGCTACCATCTTAGTTGTTTTGCCTTTGCCTACTCCACCAAGCAACATTTGCTCTACTTTTTATAGCTAAAAAACTCAAAATATCTATGTACTTGTTTATTGTAATGCCTAAAGTTTTTGCTATCAACATCTTATATTATGAGTTTTAAATCAGTGGGACTCTTTGCTGTTATTACCAGTCATTCATCTTTGACTAATTATTACATTGGATTTTTTGAGACCGTATTAGAATATCTTGATTAGTTAACTCCTTACAAAAGTCCACTTTTATCCAAACATGAATAGTTAAGTCTCCACTGACCTTTTTATAATTAAATAAAAAAATTAGGAATATAAATTCTTAAAGTCGTACTAAACGCAATTTTGTTTTCTTTTTCTTTTTCAAGAATAGAAATTTTATGCAGGTACAAAATGTGTTCTTTTACTCATAAACTTGTTTGGAGAATAGAAATAAAAATGAAACTATTTCCGAACAAAAGTTGTTTTTGGTAATAGAAAAAGTTAAAAGAAAAGAGGGTCATGTGGGATTGTGACCCTTCTAATGCTTGTCTTTTTGAATTTCTTGTAATAATCAAACTGTATTCCCTTTAAACATAATTGGCCCTTCTATTAAACAATAAATGGAGATGTTGACATGGCCATTTAACGGGAAAAGTACCAAAAAAGTCCTAAACCTTTTGTCATTGTGCCGATTTAGTCCCAAACCTTTTTTTGGTGCCGATTCAGTCCTAAACCTTTTTAAGTTGTGCCAATTCAGTCTTTTTCGGCCAATTTGGCGGGATTTTGCTGATCGGACGCCGGCCGGCGACGTGGACAACTTTTTACTAATATTTTAATATTTTTGAATTTTTTTTATTTTTGAATTTTTTTATTATTATTTATTATTTTTTTATTCTGCTCTTCTTCCTCTAGCCGGCCGCCGGACCTCGGCGACCGGCCAGAGGTGACGGCCGGCAAGGTCGTGGGCGAGGCTCGACCCTCCCCAGATCCGGCGAGGGTGAGCCTCACCTGCCCCGCGCGAGGCGGCCCTCGAGGCCTGGGCGGCGAGGGCGAGCCGCGCCAGCTCGCCGGATATGGCGGTGGGTCGGCGAGCAGCGGTGGACGGCATCGGGCGGCAGTGGTCTCACATGGCCAGGGTTTCCTCGGCTTGGCCGAGAGAGGACTCTCTCTCTCTCTCTCTCTCAGGTCCCGCCCAAATCGAACGCTCTCAGATCTCGAACCGAATCTTTGAAGACCGCGAGCTCCGGCCTGGTCCGACCACCGCAAGGCACAAAAAAGGACCGAGGCCTACCGGAGCTTCGGCGCTTGAAACCAGGCGCGGCCGTAGGCCGACGGCCGCAACTCAGGTGCGGTGGCCGGCGGTCTACCCCCTCCAACTCTCTCTCCCTGCTTGAACCCCCTCACTCGCCAGATCTGGCAAGCTGGCAGGGCTCGCCCTCGCCGGCCATGGGCGAGGCTCGACCCTCGCCAGATCCGACGAGGGCGAGCCTCGCCACCCAGGCCTCGAGGGCGGCCTCTCGCGGGGCGGGCGAGGCTCGCCCTTGCCGGATCTGGCGAGGTCGAGCCTCGCCGGCCATGGGCGAGGCTCGACCCTTGCCAGATCCGGCGAGGGCGAGCCTCGCCCACCCCGCGCGAGGCCGCCCCCGCGGCCACTGGCGAGGTGCTCGGTGAGGTTGACCTCGACCTCGCCGGCCGTTGCCTCTGGCTAGTTGCCGAGGTCTGGCGACCGGCTGGAGGAACAAGAGCAGAATAAAAAAAATAAAAAAATAAAAATAAAAATAAAAAAATTCACAAATATTAAAATATTAGTAAAAAGTTGTCCACGTCGGCCGGCCGACGTCTAGTCAAAAAACCCGGCCAAATTGGTCGGAAAGGACTGAATTGGCACAATTTAAAAAGGTTTAGGACTGAATCGGCACCAAAAAAATGTTTATGACTAAATCGGCACAATGACAAAAGGTTTAGGACTTTTTTGGCACTTTTCCCGCTATTTAACGCTGACTTTCCACCTTGTGGGACAATTATAATATAAAAAACTGTTTTCAATATCTTAAAAAATTATAAATATGGGAAAAAAGAAAAATCAAGAGGAGTAGGTGAAGGAGAGTGCAGTCAGGCATGTAAAAATAAGAGTTTCGCTTAAAGTTTTTGATCTTGAAGTGAATCATTTAGTCATATTAATATGAAATCTAAAAAAGTTGACTACTTTGACAAAAAAATCCTTAAGACATTTATAGAAGAAGTGACCTAGCAGCAGCGCCAATGCTGATAATAACAATAATAATGTAAAACTTTGACCAATTTTTTGGGAAAATTTCAATTAGGGACCTTAAGTGAGGTTATTGTTTAAAAAAAGAGCGTCGAATGACACTTTAGTTCCAATTAAGAGACCGGGAAAGCATGTGCATCTCATGCCACCATAATGGGGGCATTTTTGTTCACATTTTTTTTTTTCTTCTTTTTTTCTTTATTCTTCTTCTTCGTTCTTCATCTCTTCAATTCATCTTCTTCCTGCTTTCACCTGATGCTTAAATTTTTTTCAAAAAAGAAAGAAAAATGAAAAATCATACCAACTAATCACACCAACTATATCCGCAAGAGCAATAAGGTAAAAAGCCTTCACCAACCGTCAAGAGCAGACCCTTCCAGGTTCGTCCTTCAGTGGAATCGAAAGCCCCAATTTGTGGGCAAAACCCCTCGAGTCATCACCATCACCTCCACCTCCACCTCCATCATGATTCCGCGGAGGATGCACTGGAGCGGCGTCGAGTTATTGATGCTTTAGGTGGCGAGAGCCCGGAAAGGCATTAAGAAGGACTCATCTGTGAGCGTGCACATGAAAAAGAGCGATCCCCGGTCAAGAGGAGGCCACAAACATTTTTTCACAGAATTTTTCCTCTTAGAAACATCACATCTACAAACAAACAATTCTCCTCCACCTCTTTAATTTTCAATGAATTTCAGGTACATGCGTTTAATTTTTTTTTTTCCTTGGTGGTAGGCATGGAGGGGCTTTATTCTTTGGGGAAAATTATCAAAAAAGTCTTAAACCTATTGAAATTATGTTCATTCAATCATAAACCTTTTTTTTTTCAATTAAGTCATAAACTTTTTGCATTTGTGCCAATTTATACAAAGAACACCCCAGGTGCCACAACTTGGCATGGGAGGACATATAGATGCTAAAACTTCCAAAATATACATTTAAGTGCCACCCATTTTCAACTTAGACTCTGTTTAGTAATGTTTCTATTTCTCTAAGTTTCTGTTCTTTTGTTTCCTAGAATAGAAAAAAAAAATTACATTTGGTAATATCAGCTAATTTTTCTATTCCTTAGAACAAATTAGTGGCCAGGGCATAGATTTGAAATAAAAATAAGAAACATAAAAAGATTACTTTTTTACTCCTGTGAACAAAAGAGAAATAATGTCATTTTAGAAAAGCTCAACATGACCTAATGCTCATCTTTACACAATCGGCACAAGGTCCAATCTCTTGAATCGATTTGAGTCTCACATTTTGGAAAAATGAAAAATAAAAAATTTAGGAAAATTTTAGAAAGTAGATTTTAAGTAATTTTACTAGATTTTAATAATTCTAGTTTAGAATTAGTTTGGCATAAAAAAATATGAAAATATTTTGATGAAATTGGATTCAAAATTGAATAAACATTTAGAGCTTTAGTATATATGTTTTTGAATGCCGCTTCTTTTTATTTATAAAGAAAAAAGAACTCTCACTCATCAAATAAGGGACAAAATGATCTTGTTAATTTGTGAGAGGAGCACATATGATAGCAATTTTCGGGTAGACATTAAGAAAAGATACGTGCTTGGAGGACTGCACAACTCCATATTTTATGGTACACTGTAGATTAGGATTGTATTGATATTGATGTCGATGTACTAATTATTCGGGGGCAGCACTCGAGAATGTTGAACTGCATCGACTTCCTCGAAAGATAAGGAAATGGTAGATAAAACTGAAAAGTGAAACAACAAAAAAATTGGCACCCACTAAAATGAAAAACCAAGAGAGAGACAGCAGCCGCAAGAGCGAAGGCTACTAATGAACAGCTTGTGACTGGTGTCAATAGATTGTTCAAGTATATCTATACTGCAAAAATTTTAGCCAAACCATTTGCAAGAGCTGGGAGTATGAAAAGAAAACCTGTTTTGAGAAACATTCTTTGCAAAAAAAAGGCCACATCCACCATCAAACTATTCATGAAGCTGCCTGTACCGAGTCGTGGATGTGGCAAATTCGTAGACCAGAGGCAAAAGGGCGAATTCATCATAGAGGCCGACTACTTTTGTAAAGTTCCTTGAGGAGGTCACCTGAAGAAGGTTCTTCTCATTATCACTGACGGTCAGTCTACCAGATGTAAGACATGCCTGACATAGAAATATCAAGGGTTGTCCAAAAGGATGGGGTGAACACAATTCCAATACCAGTATCTAACCCAGGTGTAATGCTGCACGTGTTGAGGCCCCTGGGAAACTAACAACTTCTGTGAAAACTCTAGCAGCGCATCCGATGTACAATAATCCTTTGATGGACGACCAATGTCATTGGAGAACAACAGAGTCTTCTCGGTAGAAATCTTCATTTTCTCCTGGACCTGTGCACTCTTGAGAAGAAATTCAATGAGCTCAATCACATCAGGCTTCAGTACATAACCATGTACCTTAACATGCGTAAGCTGGTGCTCGAGGCAGGGAAATGTGCCGCCCACTGAACTAGTAACTATAGCCATTGACTCAAATGCATGCTTCCACCCTGCTTCGGTAAGCAAGAAATTTAAAGCAACTTTTTAATCTACGTCACTTCCAAGTTTGAGGATTCCAATAAATTTTACTGTTCAAGCATTTGTACCTTGGCTTTGTTGTCATCTCTTCCAGGATAAACATAGATAGTGAGTGTCTCAAGGAAATGAGAGTTCCTCAACAAGCTACAAATGCTAGGGACGTATTGCTCTCTCAGATACATTTATAGTGTCACATATTTCCAGGCGAAAGATGGGCATGGCTGATTTGCCAACTCCCACATAGTTAATACCTAATTTTAAAAGAAATAATTGGACCGACATTAAATGAAAATTAGTACTGGACATACATTGTGGATGCTCAAGAGCACGTGTATGTATAGACCGACTGAAATGAATTGGTATAATACCATTGAATTCAGAGTCTTATCAGGAAATTCATCAGATTATGTAGAATATTAGAAAGACAAATCACGAGCATGGACATGTGCATTTAAAATGGTGATAGATGTCACATTAAAATTGAAAACAATCGGGGACACAAGGAAGACAGGCACCTAATAAACTGTCGTTTTCGGTTACATGAGCGGGTTGTGGATAATAATAGTGTACAATTGCTCAAAGTTCATAGGCCAGCAGATACAAGGAAGGCCACCTTATACAAGTTTAGGCGGGCATAAATAAAAGAACCCAGCCTGAGTAAATGATATTTTCTTTTACTCTTCATCTAGGACATTACCCGATGAACTGAAGCATAAAAAAAGCAACGGAACAAAGAAGCCAAAGTAGACGAACGGCAAGGCCACTGTCCATTTTAAGTAAGACCCATCCAAAATCAGTTTACCCAACTTCTATTCTACAAATTTAGGACGGTTGAAATGTGAGAATATCCTTTCAAACAAATAGTAATACTCCTTACCTGAAGGATCAGCACAAAAATCATTCAAAGGTACCTCAAATCAAGACAAAATAGGTCAGAGCAACAACAGAGAAACCATACCAGTATGCACCAATCACATGGCATAAAATAAGTACTACAGCTGAGCTTTTCCAGCAGCAGTCTGAACTCACAATATTCTCCAGGCGGATATATTTTATAATCACCAAAGCAGAGGGATGTATCAACCAGTGATAACATATCAGTCACCTTGACATAATCTAGACACCCAGCAATATCCGGAATCTTCAAATTAGGACAAATTAGCTCCAGATCCTTGTAGTGATCAATAATTAAATGTTTGATATATGATCATGTAAGATTAAGCTTTTCAAGACCTCCACACCTCTCCAAATTTAACTCTTGAATGGATGGGCCACAACAGAATTTGGGCTCGTGGAGGCCATAACAATCTTCGAGAGACAATTCTTTCAGTAACGGGCTAACAGATAGGATGTCGGTCATTTTGTTGTCGGTTAAGTCAATTTTCTTCATAAACAATTTTCTAAGCGACCTTCGTTGGACCCATCCCGCCACCGGTCTAACCACACAGGAAGCCAGCTTCAGCTCTACTAAGCTCCTGCACCTAAGAACAATGTTGGGCAGCGCATAAAGATTAAGTAGGAAATAAAGAATACGTGGGAGCTCCTCCCTAGCACATCGCGAGAAGTCCAAATCGAGGAACTTAACCTTTCTCTTCGCTGGAAAACGAATCCACGTATCCAGTTTGGTCCACGTTCTTCTCCTCTTTGGAGTTATATAGTCCTCATTTTCAGAATCATGGGGGTCCACCTCAGACGCACAGTTTAAATTAAGACAGAACGAATCGATCGTGGGGCTCTCGGGCAAAGTCAGCACGTGGTCAGTAAAATCCACGAATTTGTCGTCCACTTCAAAAGCAGTTTCCAACTTTTTGCAGTAGCGGTAAGGACAATGATCGAAAGACAAGTGGCGGGTAGAAGTCCAGAGGTAACGGAACCCCGGGACCATCACTGTCCTGACGGCGTCTCTCGTGGGCAAGAAGGACAGAATATGGAGGAGCACCGAGTCCGGCAGATTGCTAATCGCATCGCGTCCGTCATCTCTGTCCATCTTCCTGGACGTTTCAACTCGATACGGCGTTGACCAACGAAACCCTAGCCGTCTGTACTTGAAGAAGGAGAAAGCGGATCAGCTTTTTGTAGAGATAGAGACCGACGGTATATTTGCGGCGGAGCTCCTAATTCGGAAAAGTCGAAAGCCCGTGGGCCCCATATCCTGTTGTGGATGATCGCAAGATGCCGCCGGCCAGTCTGAAGTCCGCTAATCCAAACTGGGTTGCCAAAAACCTATCCCCGGAAAACTCTCTTCCTCCCTACTCTGGATCACTAACCCACAGGGGCCTTATTTTCGACCTTTTTTGATCTCGTGCAAGACGCTCTCGACATATTGGACGTAAAACCCGAAAAGAGCAAACACAAAATGGGGCTTCCTCGAATGAAGCTACTCAGGAATTTCGACAAACGGTTGGTGTGGAACATAACAACAAACCAATCTCCGGTGATAAGAAGGTAGTCATGCAAGTACCTAAAGGAAAATGGAGGTAGTGGCAGAAGATTGAACCCGTTGTTTTTGACGTTGCATGCGATTAGCGTACAAATTCAACCCGGACTGCTTTAAAAAATCAAGTTGGCCTCCATGTTCGTCGCTCCAGTTCAGTCCCTGCACGGAGGAGAGTAATGGGAATCGTGCGGACACTGTTTGTTTTCAATCGAAGGAGAGAGCAAAAAGGCCGTGACGATTAAACTTCCTTTCTTTTTCTTTTTTTCTTTCTGGTCAGACGATTAAACTTCCTTCTTTTCCAGAGGAGATATCATCGCAAAATATTTTCGAGGGATAACTTCGGCAAAAATATCCTCCAAAATTAAAAAATTAAAAGAATCTTTGGCAAAAACAATTTCCAAAACGTCCGGAGGAAAGGCACATGAAAGAACACGTGTACTTATACACCCATTATACAATTTTCATATATTTGCCCTTGGCACAATTTTGTTTTACCTTTGTTGTCTATGAGCACATCCTAGTAGAAGCAACATCAAACCAAACCGGATAATCTATGGCTCCATTTTTTTCACAGAAAAAGTGACATTTCTAGAAATTATATTTCAGGAAGTCATTTTCCAAGAAAACAACTATATCTTCTGTTGTTAGTTTGAAATTTGAAAATGAACCATTATTGCATATACTCATTTTCAATCATTTTTTTATTATTTTATTTTTTAAAATCGTTGTGTTACTTTTTAATTTGCGGTTGGCGACCGATTAAAGCCAAGGAAGAAGAAGAAAAGGAAAGAAAAGAAAAGAAAAAAAAAAGAAAAAGAAAAAGAAAATTAAAAGCTCAATTTTTTTTAAGAAAAAAAAAAAAACATAAAAATAAAATGAAAATATGTTTGGTGAAAGAAATTGATGTAGAAGAAGTTATGGAAAATATTTTTCACTTATGAAAAGTGGAAAATATTTTCCTCACTTTTGAAAATGTTTTCTTAATAGTGGAAAAAGTTTTCCTTGGCTAGTTTTTTTTTTTTTTTATAAAACAAACATTGAAAAATATGGAAAACGTTTTTTTTAGAAATTATTTTCTGTGAAATGAACGAATTTGAATAACGGTTTTATTTCTCTCTATAAGAACTAGTTTTGTTCACATCAAAAACTCCATCTACAAGCAGTAGGCATCAATGCCACTTTTCTGCAATGACTTGGTAATTTAACAACATTCATATGGACGGCTAAGATCACAGAGTACAAAATCAGCACTCAAACCTAGCTTGGAAGTGATGCAACCAAATTTACCATCACCTAAGTAACATCTAAGTAAATAAATTAACAAGTTGATTGATATTTTAAAGTTGATTGATATTTTATTGATTATCGATAAAATTATATGAATCCGAATGGCACATTACTTATGAACAATCAAATATTTACGGTCATTGAAGTTGCTACAGTCTTGTTTCTTCAAAAGGGATAAAAGGAACCCCTCTTTTCAAGAGTACACTGAAGGAGACAGAAGGCAGACTCCGGAAAAAAATTCAAGATTGAGAGTCACATTTCCTCCCTCAAGAAATGGATTTAAGTGAGGTTTTAGTATCGATCAAAGCAGGCGACATGTGTCGGTCAGACAGAAAACTTGGGCTGGGATTTGATGGGCTTAAGGTATAGATAGCTGCTTGCCCTGTAATTCTTTACTCTTGCTATACTTTGTCAGTTGGATTTATGTGCCAGAGGAAGAAGTAATAAAAACAAATCAAAGCATATAATTTAATTCCTCCACTAGGTTAGCACTAGTTTTTGCTTGACCGTGGTGGGGCGGTCGCCCGGCAGCACATATGTGGATCTTCTTTCCCGGCGGCAAATGAGTTAAATTTGCCAAGTGCCTTTTCTTTTCTTTTCTATTGTACTCTTCTTGGGCTTAATTCAACGTAAATCATGATGCATCAAATCAATAACACTAAGTAACAATTTTGGACAGCACAGATCTTGATAGATTTAAGCGAGTTGACTAGGATCTATGTTCATTTGTGGCTCAGGAACATTCAAATTCACATTGACAGGTTTGATTTGCTTCCAAGAATGAGCTGTGGGTAGACAAGATGGTGGATCTGCCGGCTACCGTACCGAGTGTCGTTGATATCTGCAAAGTCTGCACAACTGACATTTACTCTGAAGTCTTATTGCATAATCTATCTTAAGAGAAACTACCAGGAAAAAAGGTTTAAGTTTATCCTTCACCAAAAACCATAGCGCCAGACTAAGAATCTAAGTACTTGCGTAGCTTTGCTTGGACTGGCAAAGTGTCACTGGGTCAGGTAGGGCTCTATTTCATGACACCAAAGAGTAGCCGCTCATGAGTCCAACAGAAGAACCTAAGTTGCCATAATACATTCACTCGATCCATCCATTCGCCGACATTTGACGTTTTTCTAAGATCTGACGAGACAATGATCAAGTAGCTCGCGCACTGGAATGAACAAAATGCTTCAATGCTCGTTCCCATCTGAGGCTCCTTGTTCTCATCAGGACCTCCATATCTGAGGCTCTGCTCCTGCCGAGCTTGAACCTCTGTGTGCATGAACTCATCGCCGTGCCCTTTTGCTGAACTTGAGACTATGCCCCTTACTCTGCCTCCGTTTGCAGGACCCCTTCCTGAGCTTGAAGCACCTCTTGTGAGTGGTCGTACCTCCTCTGCCTCTATTTTCTACTATTTGGTCAGTTTTGACATTTCGATCCCTCTTTGCCTAGACCATATTAGACTTCCACGTGAGTCAAGGGCTGCAGATTAGGTTCCATTAATCTTAATTTGCTAATTATCAAAGAAGGCACAAGCTTTTTTGGTTAGTACAACTTTGGCAAAAGAATTTCCAAAACGTTAAAGAGAACACACGTACATATACACCCACTAAACAATATCAGATGTTCCAAAAAAGGCACACCATGGGACAATTTTGGCCACTTTTACCTTAGTCGTCCATAAGTGCGATTAAGTTGTCAATCATCCAAAATGACGCCATCTTGATTATTCCTTGTAAAGAATGGAACTCAAAAGCAATTGATGGAGGTCCACCGGGCAGAAGCAATGACAAGCAAACCAATTAACTGAAATTGTAGTTTTGTTTCGCCCTAAAATTAACGGATGATCCAATTCATGAAACATCTTCGTTTCATTCGCTTCAAGTACTCCCATTCATTAGCAGGTAGGCATCAAGTGCGATGTTCTACGACAAGCTGGCGATTTAACAACTTTCATATGGACAACTAGTGTAAAAGAGTACAAATTCAGCACTAAGACCTAACCTTGAAGTTGTGTAACCAAGCATAACCATCACTTAAAGAAATATTTAGATAAATAAATAAACAAGTCCTGTTGATTTCATTGATTATAAATAAAACTATATGACTCCGTAGCACCTTACTTATCAACAATGAACTATTTACAATCATTGAAGTTGCCGCAATTTTATTCCTTTAAAGCAACTTCAATATACATTGTGATTTGTAAGTGACTATTATCATTATTTTTCTGTAATTTTCCTATGTACTTGCAATTTTTACTCTCCTATTTATCATTGGTCTGAGTTTTCTTTTGTTCTACGTAACGTTCTTCCAACGATAGTAAGTTTTTTATATAGATTTTGATTCGAACCGGTGGTTCTAAGAAGGAACCGGGGACCAAACAAAATAGTAATGGCGGATTCTAGGATTTTGGAGCCAAGAATAGAACCGATTCTAGCCGGTGCTGGAGTTGGACTAAACCTGTTGCACACCCCTAAACATGACGCCAGCAAGAAATGAGACAAAACAAGATTATAGAGCGAAAAATTGAATATGGCAAAATAGAATACACTTGACCAGTGATAATAGAGTTTGCCGGTGGTAACTGAACCAATAATTGTTGACGGATGCTAGCTATGATGCAAGAAAGCATAATACAAATCTCCCTGTCTTAGTGTGTAACAGTTTGGCTCTGTGTGAGAAGTTAATTATGCTATAAGTCCGAGCGAGGTGCTACTTTGTTAGACTTGGTTCAAGGGTCAAACGCTTCCATGAAAATAATGGGCATGGCAGTTGTGTCAATCAATTCCCATATAGTCAATATTCGATAGAAGAGAGAATTATTTAGATTGATAGGACAGGAAGTCGGTCACTTCAACTTAATTAGGACCGTGAGAACATAAACTGGCTTCAACAACATTGTTTTATATATTTTTGACCAGTCAAAAGCATAAGCTTGAAATCAACTTTTAGCGTGTTTGATTTTGGTTAATCTTGAGGGAAGGGATGTGGCGGATTAAGAATTTTGCAAGTGAGTGAAATTACACCACTGGAACAAAGCAATGAACATGCCTTAAAGCGTATTAGTGAAGGAAGATCTAGATTGTACAGTTTCTTCCTAATCTTCAATACATTCAAGCCACCAAATTAAACTACGCATTTGGAACATTACAAAATAATTCAAAAGAGCTGATCTCGTACTCTTTTGAATGGCTGCAAATGACAGAATATATTAATGAACGAGACCACGAAATACGAAATGCTAGCGAAAGGAAGACATGTTCATGACAATGCAAAAACAAACACAAAAAAACCTCGACAATGTCTGAGTTACATGAGGGGGGAAGCATGCAATCACAAGTTTAAGGGCAGGATGAGTAAAACAGATGCTGGTGTAAGTGAATAGGTTTTATCTTAGTACCTCTTCGTATTACCTCATCAATTGATACTCTCAGGACAACAAGAATGAAGAGATCAAAATAGATGGAACATTTTACCCAGTTTCAAAATCCTCTGAGAAAAATCAGTCAAACAAAGAGTATTACTTCTTGCTCAAGGAGTAATAATTGAATCATTTTGAAGTCCCTCAAAAGCAAGATAAATGCGGTTAAAGCAATAGCAGAGAAACCATACCAGTATACACCAAGTGTATGGCGTAAATCGCACACTACTCAGCTTCTTGAGAAGCACTCTGACTCCGTGGTATGCCTTTCAAGAACATTTGAGATGACTGAAGCAGAGCAATGCCTCAATCAAAGCTGAGTAATTGGTTATGTTGACACACTTCATCGACCCAGAAATATGCAGAGTCCTAATTTAAGCAAAGACTGTCTTTATTGCATGATTTCCAGTATCAACGACGATGGTTAATTTGTTTGTGTCTGAGCAAGTAAAACCAAGCTTCTCCAAACCCTCGCACATGTCAAGGTTCAATTATTCAATCGATGGGAGCCTATCGAATTGGAGTTTGTGGAGGCCATAGCATTCTTCCAAGAGACAACTCTCCAAGCAATTGTGGGGTTCTTGTGCAGGGTCAATACACGGTTGGTGAAATTTAAGAACTACTCATCATACTCAAGATCATTGTGCAAATTGTGTATGTAGACCAGTACCGAGTCCAGGAAACTACTGATTTCGTCATTCCTACCAAGAAATCAGGGGCTAAACAGAAATATGTCAGAGGGGGTGGGAAGTTTGAACCCAGGCAGTACATTCTACAAACGCCTGGAGAGCAACAAGAAGCAAGCCAAGTGACGAAGCGTGCTGGGAACCCCCCAAATTCAGAATTCAACCTCATTCTTTTCCGTGAGGAAAAAAGCACGGAAAATCGAAGAGGAGCGACAAGGGTAAAAAGCAGCCGGTAACCTGGATGAGACAGTAACTCATGGCAAAAAAATGCAGGGACGAAAATAGCTGTTGTTGACATCCTCTCCAAGATTAACGCACTCTCAGGTAGAAACTAGATGAGCTCAATGACATATGCACCTATCTTTACATTGTTTAAGCTACTGCTCGACACACTAAATTTCACCGTTGAAGTCATGTGCTTGCATCCAGCCAGCTTCAGCGAGCTGAGATTTGAATGCAAGCTGTTCTTTCATCTCTAGCACTTGCTGTAGATTGAATGGAAATTCATATATAAATATGCAGTGACATTTACGATGAGCATAAACAGTGAGGCTCTCAAGACTATAAGAATTCCCATATGAGCTGGATTTACCAGGGAGGTGTCACTGCTCAGATGCAGTTGAAGCCTTAAAAGATGGACTCGGCTGATATGTGAGCTCCCATGGTATAGTGAATACGAATTCAAGGAAAGTATTAGGAGGAGTGTGAAGAAGCAACTTGAACTAGGATGTAATAGATTGAGGGGGAAAAGTTTTGTTCAAATGTTGAACTGACTCGACAACTCAAATGCAAGCTGCAACGCTGCTTTGGCAAGCTAGAAATTTAAGGCAACTTTTCAATGTCCATTAATTCCAAATTCTAATATGAAGCATAGAAATGGCACAGCCACTGTCCATTTCAAATAAGACCCATTCAAAATCTGTTCACCCAACTTCTATTCTACAAATTTTAGGACAGTTGAAATGTGAGAATATTCTATCAAACAAATAGTAATACTCCTTACATGAAGGATCAGAACCCAAATCATTCAAAAGTGCCTCAAAGCCAAGACAAATTAGGCCAGAGCAACAGCTGGGAAATTATACCAGTGCACACAAATCACATGGCATAAAATAAGGACTGCAGCTGAGCTTTTCCAGAAGCAGTCTAGACTCACAATATTCCCCATATGGATAGCTAAAATAATCTCGGTAGCAGAAGAACGTATCAACCAGTGATGACATATCAGTCACCTTGATATACCTTATATACCCAGCAATATTCAGAATCTTTAGATTAGGACAAACTAACTCCAGATCCCCATAGAAATAAATGGTTAAATGTTTTATATCTGATCGGGTAAGATCAAGCTTATTCAAATTGTTGCATCCCTCCAAATTTAACTCTTCAATAGATGGGGCACTACAGAAATGGGATTGCGGAGGCCATAGCAATATTCAAGAGACAATTCTCTTAGCAATGGACTATGAGATAGTATTTCAGCCAACTTTTTGTCTGTTAAGTGAATTTTCTTCATAAACAATTTTCTAAGTGACCTTAGTTGGACCTGTCCCACCACTGGTCCGACCTCACAGGAAGCCAGCTTCAGCTCTACTAAGCTGCTACACCCAAGAACAATGCAGGGCAACCTGTAAACATTATGTGTGAACTCCCTAGCACACCCTAGGAAGTCCAAACCGAGGAACTTAACCTTTCTATTCGCTGCAAAATGAATCCATGTATCGATTTTGTCTGACCTTATTGTCTCTTCAGTCATACCACCCTCATACTGAGGATCATAGGGGTCCTCCTCAGCCTCATAGTTTATATTAAGACTGAACAAATCAATTGTGGGGTTCTCATGCAGAGTTAATGCACAGTCAGTAAAATTCACGAATCTCTCATTGATTCTAAAAGCAGTCTTCCTCTCCTTGCAGTTGTGGTAAGGGCAGTGATCGAAAGATAAGTGGCAGGTAGAAGTCCAGAGGTAACGGAACCCTGGGACCATCACTGTCCTCACGGCGTCTCTCCTGGGCAGGAAGGACAGAATATGGAGGAGCACCAAGTCCGGCAGATTGCTAATCGCATCATGTCCATCATCTCTGTCCATCTTCCGAACGTTTCAACTTCATACAGCACTGCGATCGAGCAAATGAAGCATCTTGCCTTCCCATGTTCTGTAGTTGGCACCAATTAGGGTGACCATTCTACTGATATTCACCTCCACACTTCACCAAGAAATCTTCACAAACACCTAGTGTTTGCCGAACATCGTCACTCTCTCCATAATGCACGATATGGAGCACTGGGATTTATCTAATTCTGCACCACTAGTGACATTTCGTTTTGTGCCATAACTTAAAAAGTACTTGTTGAATGCAGAAAGAATCAGAATCTCAGACGAAGTATTCAGAAGCAGTGCAACCGAAGGAAGAGGAGGAGGAAGGTATGGAGGAGGATAATGAGGAGGAGCCCCGGGAGGCTCTTGAGGGAATCTACAAAATTGCTATATATTGCTGGAACTTGACATGGAGCTGTGGGAGTCATGTTCGAGCATAGTGCATGCGACAACTTGAGTTTGCAAGCTACAGAGAGTTTGGTCAAGCCTTCGTGCTCAGCTCTACTAATGGTTTTAGCTGTTTATCTTCTGTACTAATTGCATTGTGAATTCCCTGACAGTAAGTCCGTTGTAGGATTGACTGGCAATCACTAACGCAGTTGATGTCAGCCTTGCAATGGCAGCCATCCGTGAGTTCGTAAATAATTAAAATCACCGAGCACTTGGATCTCTGTTTACACTTCTGAGTAAATATACCTTTAGCAAAATGGCCAATTCAGTAAAGGATCATGGCACTAGCAATGGCAGGTGCTTAGGGATTCGATGCACAGAGACGTTGCTGGCTTTTTGATTGATCCATCCGCGCTCTCTTCACCTCTTTTGACTTGGAGGCTCAATTTCGAAGGCACTTTTTGCAGACTGAAAGAAACATGGGTCAATTCGAAGAGGAAGTGACGACGAACAATGGACAAAAGAGTAGTAGGTAGTGAAAGGGATTGAGAGATTTTCATCGTTGATGGACAAACCTGATTTGAAAAATGGTTCTTACCAGAGAGAAAAGCCATGGATGCTGATGATGAAGATGATGATGATGATCGTGCTCTTCCTCCAACAGGCGATCAATTTCATGTAGGAGTACACAGAGCGAGACAGATAGCAGACTCCAGAAAACTAGAGTGAAAGAGAGAAAAGTCACGGAAATCCTTGATAAAAAGGTCCAAGATTGAGAGAATTTTATTTTCCTAGCTCAAGAAAAGGAGTAAGTGAGGTTATTAGTATTGTTTATTACATATTAATCAAATCAACGAATTATATATTGAGATGTCATCAGGCTCACGTCGAACAATAAGAAAAGCGAGATCATTCCAATATTTAATTTTATTTACGCCATATATCATCATTTACAAAATGAATTTTAGGTAATAATCTTTTTTCCTAATTATTGGTTGAAGAAGGGGACGCTCAATCTGAAAATTTGAGCAGCCATATTTGCTGGTTTAATAAGGTATAGCTGCAAGTCCTGTGCAGGTGCAATGTTGAGGCACCACCGATTTCCTCAGCAACCGTGGGCGAGGGATCATTTCAAGTGAATGGATTTTGGTTACAATCGAATGTGGAATCAAATTCAGTTTGTGTCTCTACATGTTACTACTTTTCTAATCCCATCACTTTCCTTATAGGGAGGGTGCTACAAGCGGTGTCGTGATTGCCTTTTAAAGCACCGGACCAAATAAACGAGCTACGACTAATGAAAGGCAACGAGTATCATACTTAATTGAGTGTTTCTCATATGGTATAATGTGCCGTTTGATTAAATTCGAATCAATAGTTTTTCCTAAAATGAAAAACCCATTTTAAAAAGCTAGTGTTATGCAAAAGGGCAGAAGCATGAAACAAGTACAAACAATGTTTGAAACAAGAAGGGGCAAAGTTAAAGGAAGAAAATTCCAGATTGAAGAGAATATTGGTCATGTTGAGTGTTCCCAGTTATTTTAGCTCTCATGTGTGGAAGGGTTAAAGGGAAAGATGTGTTGAGTCCACCATAAACTATGTTAGTAGACATTGTTTTGTGTTTAGGCATGAATGAGCTTTTGTAATACATGTTTTCTAATAGTGGACATGTTTTGCATAAATGAAATTTAATGAGCATTTTGCACATATTACTGGACTTGCATCCATGCGACTTGCAGGTTCCTCTATGTCAGACCAGATTGAGCCTAAGTTTTGGAAACTGGTATAGTGAAGCTTGGACTGTGCCAAAAAATGAGTATTTTGCACAAATTACGGGGCTTGCAACGGCAAATGTTCTATAGACAATCTAGTATGACATCATCTAATTTGGTATAACTAGGAGGATAAGGCCAAGCAAGCAATATTGTGTTCAGCAATGGAGCAGAGAAAGCAGAAAACATATTTCATTGCAATAAGAGAGATCACAAAAGATAGTCATGTTAGTTGCTAAAAGCAACACAGTTGCAAGCAATACATCATAACTCTATTATCAATCCAACCATACTAGTTCACTGACCCCAGAATCCACACCAAAAAAAAAAAAAAAAAAAAAAAAAAAAAAAAACACTACTTTATTGATCGCACAATCCAGTGAAACACCCCAAGTGACTATCAATCTAGATGCATGATGTCACTTGTCCCTCCAGTTGGGCCTTTCATAAGCCTGGCACTTCTTCTTATAGGATTGACTTGCTTGCTGTCATTCTTTTTCTTTTTTCTTGATGGGCCTGCTGCTTCAACGGGAAGTGCTGTTGCTTCAACTGGTGGTTGTTTTTTTGCTGCTTGTCTTGTTGTCCTTCTTGTAACTCTGCTGGGGATTGCCACTCTGTTGGCCACAAGTTGATTTCTTAGTTGTGGTGTTGGTGTGGCTTGCATGATCATCATCTCTTTGCCTCTTGCCCTGTTTAGCACTTGTACTCTTAAGTTGATATGACTAGATATCACATTGAACCAAAAAAGCCACTAAAAACTAAAATTCAAACAAAACCACTACTTACAGTCTCATCAACACGAGTCAACATAGTCTCACTAGCAGCACCAGCAATAGTATCCCAACACAAATAGATTATAAAAAAAAAGGGGCAACACTCGTAGAGGGATCACAATAATATTTCTACTTTTAGACTATTCTTAGGCTATTTCTTCTGGTTTTAGTGAAAAAATTGAATACAATTGACTTCAATGTACACCTAACATGAGCGCTCTTTATCGTTCCTGTTGCAAATCTCAAGGTAGCTAATCTCTCCTCTAGAGTTTGATGACGTCAAGTGGAAATTGAGGATTGTGATGGTAAACTAGGGTTCGAATCGAGGAAATTGGGGATTCTAATGGAAAACGAGGTTTTCTTTTCAATGAATTAGGGGGAGTTGATTTGGGGATTATTGTAGCTTAGCTGATTTTTTTTGTGATACGTCACACACGTTTTTCCAAACAAAATGGTGTTGTTTTAATTGACATTTTCCATGTCAAATCGTTACCGTGTGTTAGGATGGTAATGATTGAACCATTCCAAGTCAACAATCTTAGGCAAAAATTAGTCGGAAAGACTATATTAAAATTTCATGCAATGATTTAGAACTACATTGGAACTATTGGAAGATTTAGGACTACATTGGAATCCACACAATAGATTTAGGACCAAAACTGTAATTTGCCAAAATCTATGTCCAGTTTCATTCCTCTTTCTATTATTTATGTTATTACTTTAGTAAACTTCAATTCTTCTTCTTATTTTCACTTTAATTACACGTGGTACTTCATGTACTACTATCCTCTAATTTTGATTATTTATTTCAGTTAAAATACAAAAATATATTCAATTGTTTTGCATTTTGTAACTAAAAAGGAGTTTTATTTTCTACTTTTTGAATGAGAAATCCATAACCATGTGACACGTTGTTTCAAATTAGTTTATGAAAGTCTTGATATTTTTGTATTCTTCCTTATTCTAAAGTAATATGCTTCGAAATTAAATAGTGTCTCTTTTCATCATAAGTCACAGTCATCAATGAAATAATATGTTCACTCGTTCAAAATTACATCCTAACTCAATATATGACTATTATTTTCAAGCAGTAGGTGCTTTAATTTACTTTGACATAATTATGTTGTATGAAAAGACGGGAATCCTGCATGGTGGTAATATGCTATAGAACTAAAAACGCATAGTCAACTAGTCAAGCTCACTGTTGAACAAAAGTAGAAAGGTGGTCAAGCCCACTGTATACACATGCATTGGCAAAACCGCAAACAAATGTGTAACACAGTTATTGCTTAATCTGCAAGTGGATGGATTAGCCCTATATTAATTTGCATAAATAGTTTAACAAAAATAATAAAGAAAAAGGCAAAACAAATGATCCAATTACGTTTACTCGAGAGGAAAATAACAAATTCATAGGAGATAAATGATCATAATATTAAATATATATGCCACAAATTATCTATCTTCATCATTCGTTTTCCCATGTGACGACATTTGGTAGGATCTAATGAGTTCTTGTGCTTTTTTTAGCTTTAGTACAACTACGAATTGGACATTAATTTCTCCATAGCGCATTAATGAAATAATAGAATCAAATAGTCCATAAGCACTTTTATTATATGTACGATATTTAATTTGGGCATTAATCATGCTCATTGCAAATTTAAAAAATAAATAGTGGACAAAGAAATCATATAATGTTTTTGAAATCAATAATTTGTGATCTATTATCTAGCATGTCATCTGTGAAAGCAATTTTGACGAAGTAAGACATAGATAGACAATATTAGTTTGCTGGCAATATTATAGAACTAAGACTATCCCACACCAAAAAGGTAAGTAGAGAGATAAATGACTAATGCAATGAAACAAATCAGCCACCTAAGAAATTAACAGCGCAACAAACAAAAAATGGCAACTTTTTAAAGGGCGGATATTTGTGTGGCTACAGAAAGGAAGAGATTTGGCCTAAAAAGGAATTAAACTAAAATCCCATGATGAAGAAGATATCGTACCTTCTTATCTCTAGATTCTTCGTGAAGCTCCACCTGGTTTTTAACAGTGTCTAAATTTTTTTCTGCAATTGATGTCGTAGCCTCAAAACATTCAGTATTGCCCCGCTCTAACTCGAAATCATCAACGGAGGATGAGCCATGAGTTTCGCTTTCACCACCCACAGATGCAGAGTTTGAGTCTTCATTAGGACATGAAGCGCCCCCCTTAGCCCCATCCTCATCGGAACACACGTCAGTCTTCATTCTCCGTTGCTCCCTTAACATCTTCATCATCTCGTCATCGTATTCTCCCTCCCACTCACTGTCTACCTCTCCCTCAACGACCAAATGAATTGGTGATGTTTTCTAGATGCGTATCCAACATCGTATTCACTTCCTCATCACTCATGATCCCCATTTGCAATCCACAAGGAATCTCGTACCACATTCTCTTCATACGAAAGCCGAAATTTTTCACGTCAGCAATCAATCCTTCATATGTCACTGAACTGGGGTTGACACCTTCCTTTTCTCTCTCTACTCCACCAATACACCCAAAGTCTTCAGAGGGTTCACAGGACTTCTTTCCTCCAAGGTGGAATCGGATTGTGAAGGACATCGGTGACGGAACAAGATCAGCAAAGGATGTGGAATCAAAGTCTAAGTCTGAGTCTGAGTCTGAACGTGAAACGCCCCACCACTTGACCTCATCCTCATCGGAATACACGTCAGTCTTCATCCTCCGTTGCTCCCTTAACATCTCCATCATCTCATCATCGTATTCTCCCTCCCACTCACTGTGGACCCATCCCTCAACGAACAAATGAATTAAGAATCCATTTATAGAGGAGTGTTTAAATATTCTATTCACTTCCTCGTCACTTTTGATCTCAATGAAACCGCTGAGCCAAATTCTCTTCTTGAAAGGACTATCAAGGGAACTGCTGAACCACATTCTCTTCAAACCAAAGCCGAAATTTTTCAGGTCAGCAACCAATCCTTCATATGTCAATAAATAGGGGTCGACACCTTCCTTTTCTCTCTCTATTCCACCAACAAACTCGAACCTCTCACTGGACTTCTTTACTCCAAGGTGGAATCGGATTGTGATGGATATCTGTGATGTAACAAGTTTAGCGGGAGAGCCAAACAACATATTTATTGGATATACGCTAAACCTTTTTCATATTTACCCAAAATCCAATCAGCACAAATATAAGTTAATGGATTTGGGAACAGTAATTATTCACTTTCTCACTAGCCATTATATCAAGGGTAGATGAGGTCGCTTGTGAAACATTTTCTTTATACTGCTATAATAATTCAAAAATGGCATCAATAGAAATATTTTTCTTTTTCTTTTTGAATATTATAGTGCATTTTAGCTTGACTAATTCCTATCGATACACATAAACTACCGAATCCACGTACTTAAAAAACTTAAAACCACATCTTGTCAGGTGTCACTCCTAAGATTACTTTGTATATGGATGCTAACAAATTGTAGTTAAGATGGTACAATAATTGAAATTTCATTAAATGGCCGATACATGAGATAGTCTTTTACACTTTATTGCATAAAATTATTTGTAACTTAATAAATTGTACAATGATGTCAAAAGATTGTCTTTGGTACATGAATGCTAGATTTAGTGAAGTAATGTATTTACTTTTAGTCCCTTAATGGTAGGCTAGAGTGGGTCGATATTATTTATTTTGTTTATACTTCCTATTTGTAGATTACCTTACATGTAGGGTTGCCTTCTTAATGTCTAAATCTGCTTGCAGTCACAGGCGCAAATCATTAAAATGTTACTGACGATTTATTTCTAGCTCGTTTCTTTTCATTAAACCCAGTGACTTGAAAGGGTTACGATGCTTCTTTCTTACTTGTTCCTTCTATCAATTTCTCTTTTCAATTCCCATCCTATTGCAAAATAATTAAAAAAAAAATTAGTAGACAAAAAACATTATATGATGCTTTTGAAATCTATAATTGGTGATCGATTATCTAATTTCTTGTCTAAGAGAAATTCATGTCAATTTCTTGTCTATGGATACCCCCTTTTCAGCTCATACATAAAGGCCATCCTTGAGTTTGATGCTAAACGAAGACGTTTGATGATCAATATTTAAAGAATGATGAAATGAGTTTACTAGCAATATTAAAAAATTAAAACGACCCAATACCAAAAAGGCAAGTAGAGATAAGTGACTAAGATAGAAAAAAAAATATGCAACCTAAGTAATTAAAGTACAACACAAAATGGGAACCACAAAAGAGTGAGGAAAGATTGCTTTAGGAACCGCAGATATTCAGCATTAGAAAACGACGGAAATAAATTAGCCACCTAAGAAATTACAATGCAACGAAAAAATGGCAACTTTAAAAGGGCAGATATTGTGTGGGTAAAGAAAGGAGGGTATTTGACCTAAAAAGGAATTGAACAAAAGTCCCACACATTGATGAAGAAGATGTCGCACCTTTTTTGATGTATCCAAAAGAACCTCCTCTCTGTAACGCTTCAAAGGCATTCCCCTTTCAGAATCTTTGATAGAGTACCCACACCTCATTATAGAGATGCTGCAATTATCTGGTATTTTTGTGCAAGATGCATCAATCAACCTTCTCAATGACCGGCACTCTATGACAGACAAGGTTTCTAAAGACTCTAGCTCGTCAAGGCCCTCAATATCAGTAACTTCACAATCGTCAATTATCAATTTCTTCAGGTTCTTCAAGTATTGTAACCCACTTATTCTTGTCAGAGATTTGCAATGATGGAAGGACAAGTCTTTCAATGATTTCGAAAGACCTACAACTCGTAGCTCAACTAGCTCTGGACAATATAACACTTTCACGTCCCGTAGCTTCCTTAATTCCGAAGGAATGGATAATCTCTTAAGCCGTTTACATTTGCAAATAATTGACTCCAGTTGCGGAAGTCCATCAAGGGAAATGTCTTCCGCTTCACATGAAAAGATATGTAGAGTCGACAAATTTCTCAAACTCCAACATGAGGACGGAAGCAGGGCGAGAGGTTTTAAGTCCATGCGTGTCAAACGAACCTCTTTTAGAAGAGAAAGAGAAGCCAACTCTGGAGGTACAGGAACATTTAGCAGATCTAACTCTAGCCATTCCAGTTTAGATAAATTCCCAATCCATCTTATGTCACATCCTGGGAATAGCTTTAGTTTGCGGTAATTGGGATCACCATCGCTTAGTACCAATTCAACCAAATTAGTCAGTTTCGACAGATTAGGGACTGAGTGCAATGATAAGGATCGCAAAAATAGATAGTTCAAACTTGTAGGAAGCTCCGGTAACTCTTGAATCTCATTACAATCGGTTAAGTCTAGGGTTTGGAGATGATGAAGCTTGTTGATTGTCCTTGGAATTCTGCCAATACCGGTTTGCCTTAAATTTAGGATTCTTAAACATGTTTGTTCTCCAATAGGAATTTCTCCTTTCATTCCATTATGCCTAGAGAGATCCAGCTCTTCTAGATTTACCAAAGTGCTGATGCCACTAGGTAACTGCCAATCATGATACTCACTGAATTGTACTGAGCTAAGTGGAAAGCGCAAGATCCGTAATGATTTTAACTGTCCAATGAAGTTGGGAAGTTCTCTTATTTTCGGGCCTGTCAGGAGAAAAATTTCTCAAGTTTTAGACTATAAACATTTAAATTTTGACATTCCAATGGAATTTATAAGTTTGGCAATGTGCATACCTGATAAGTCTAACTCCATCAATGAGGTCAAATTCCCAAGTGAGCTTGGAAGTTCGCTCAAATATATACAACTTGATAAGGATAAACACTTGAGCTTCACTAGTGCTCCCACTTCTTCTGGTAAATTTGTAATATTGTCCAGCACCCTTCGATCTTTAATTCAATCAATGACTGTAGATCTCCAATGAAGCTTTCAATTCTCTTTAGCTTGTCGCAATCATCAAGAGTCAATCTCTCTAAAGATGAGCATCTAGAGATGTCTGGGATTGTTGTTATGCCAGAACACCAAGAAATAGATAGAACTTTCAATTTCTGTGCTCTCTGTGAAAATGTATGACATGTCAAGTGTAAGAACCATTGCATTTTACACAAAGGGAAGCTATTAGACTAGAATTTAAAACATGTAATTTACCTTGATCAAGTCCCATGCTTTTGAATCATCCTTGAAGTCAATCCCATTAAGTTTACAAACAACAAGCCGATCCAAATACAAATTGTCCGCCCTAAAATCCAAATTGAAGTTGCCATTGGTATGATACTTCTCAAAGGGAGGATAATACCAAGAGAACCATCTCAAATTTGAACAACATGTAAAGTTCCCAGCAAAAGTTCCCCTTTTTAAATCGAGGATTCTTAGGTTTGGTAACCTTTCAAAGTCTTCATTTCTAATTTCTATGGGGGGACCATCGCTAAATAACTCAAGTGCTTGAACCTTGTGCTTCACCTGCAAGTGAAATTTTGTAATGATGTGAAGAAGTTTGTCAACTTCCAACCACTATGTTTTATGACTCAAATGGGCGGGAAAAAATTAATAAAGGTCCTAAACAAAAAGGGAATTCTTACTTACCTCTTTGGTTCTTATGATTTGAAGGGCCTCCTCTGCAATCCACAACCTACTCTGCTTTCCAAGGTCATCTTGACTTTCTTCACGGACAATTTGCCTTCCCAATGCTATAAGTTGATCATGCATCCATAACTTATCATTGTCTAATATCTTTATCAAGCACCTATTAGTAAGGACTTCAATTCCTCCTTTTGGGATAAAATTGACAATCGGTCCACATGTAAATTGCATCGGTCTTATTCTCATTGAAAAAGAAGCATGCTATATCTAGAAAAATTTGTTTATGATAATTTTCTAGGTCATCATAGCTAATCCTCAACTTCTCTAGAATCTGTTTCTCAGGTACATTCCTTAACTTTTCCAATGTCTCTTTCCAAATTTCTTGGTCTTTCCCATTGAGCAATGAACCTATCACTTCAATAGCCAAAGGAAGCCCTCCCACACTTGAGACAATGTCACTTGAAAGCTCACAATAATCATCCAAAGGAAAGTCTCTACTAAAGGCATGCCAACAAAAAAGCTGAAGTGCATAATCAACATCCATCTTTAGCATCTCATATCGTCGAGTTTCACCTTTAAATCCCTCAACTTTTAGAACAGATGTGTCTCTTGTTGTAATGATTATCCTAGATCCTCGATATAATTTGGAATTTCCTATTAGATTCTTAATGGGCACTTTCTTATCAACATCATCCAAAACCATGAAGGACCTTCTTATTGCTGAGTGTGCTCCAATCCTCTCATTCCTTCTTCACTATTCTTGATTTCTCGTTCAGATTTTAGAACCACCAATGTCAGATAGTAATTTCTTCTGCAATGAGACTATGCCCTCCTTAGTCGACCTTTCACGAATGCCCTCAAGGAAGCTACAACACTTCCCAAAGTGGGAACATAATTGATTGAAAATGACCATGGCAATAGTTGTTTTACCGATGCCACCCATTCCATAAATTCCAATGAGCCGCACATCATCGTGATTGACATCTAATAACTTTGTCAACTCTTTTATCCGATCATCAAGTCCAACTAAATGTTTAGTCACTAATTTTTGTTTTATCTTCAGCTTCTCCAAAACCTCTTTAACAACTAATTTGACAATCACTATGCTTGGCTGCAAGGCACAAAAGCGCTTTCATTAGTTACTAGATTAATTTCATACCCACGCATCATATGTGGGATTGTCAAAATCTTAACTTGAAAAGATTTGAAGTACATCGAAATGATATTTAAGTACAAATAATAATCATTATAGGCTAATTTAGTAGAATTCACTTGATATGAATTAAATAAATTTCTAAAGACAACAGTATTGACTTACACGATGGCCAAAAGTTACCAAATTGCATAAGTCATCCATTAAAAACTGCATAAGCAAAAAATAGCATTTACCTAGGCCTAGACAAAATTTCAAAAATCTGCAAAATTGGGAACTTATCATGTAAGTCTTCTATAATGTAAACAAATGCAAGTCATCTATTGAACTGTCACCATTAGTTTGGTTGAATTGAAAAAGACCTTATAATCCCATTGAAAAATGAAGATATGTTTGTATATTGAAAACAAAATATTTTTATTGAATTGAAGTGGATTGTTTGGACCATCTTACCTAGTTTGGCATGCAGACCTAAGCATAAGAGTTAGTCAGAAGAGTATAATTTCGTAATTTACCTATCTAAGGTGGACTTCTTTGTCAATATTAAAACAAAATGGAGCGGCTGTGTCTGTTTCCTTTCCAATAACTCCATCTTTTGGTTAAAAATCCGGAATTCTAGAGCAGCATGTCGGTCACATACGCAACCCCACATAAGAGATTGCCCACTTTAAAACATTAAGCAAGAACAGCTCATTAACCTTGGAGAAGCTAATGGGCGCCCACATGCTATAAAAGCACACAATTGTTTTGTTAATATAAAATGTGTTAGATTTAAATTTATCAACTGAACAGCCAAATTATGTGTTGTTATCGATGAATTATAGTAAGCATATTAATTTGTTAATATAAAGACCATGCGATGACCCCCAAAACAAGATATAAATGACTCGCGGCCACGACACTGCCACGTTGGGCTGCAACTCATCAAATAGGTCATTGTTTGAGCCATGTGGCCCATTATTCATCTCCACCTTTTATTACTTTGGATTAGATTAAATGGGTGATTACTAATTCACCGCTTTTTATTTTGCCTGATACAACTCTTGAGAAAGGTGAAAACGGAAATAAAAATAGATCCCTAAAACCATTTTCCACGCACTTCAACTCGCATCTCCATATTTTGACGATATGCAAATCGAATCCCCAATTTTTACGTTTTCTTTTGAAATTGCATATGTTGCCCTAACTTTCTTATCAAAAAAGGATCCTCATCACTCTTCCGAACTTCCAAAATTCCCCACGCCGCGTGTCCCTTCTCTCTCTCTCTCTCTCTCACCCCTCTGTTCGCGAGGCTACACCCCTCGAAGGCCCCTGTGTGGTCGCCGACCTCATATCAGAGGTCGACAACAGTCATCGCCTCCGACCTGGTCCAGATCAAGGTTGCCCAGCCTCGATTTGGACCTCCCATGAGCTCCGCAGAGCTCGAGTCCCCGAGACGAAAGCCCCGTCATCCTTTATCTCAAAATGCTCTTGCTTTTATTGAATATTTAAATTCATCGAAAATCAATTTTCTCGGATATTTGGTGTTTCTTGAGAAGCACTTAGAAATGTGTAAAACAAAGCCGGCACCGGATGCCGTTTCTGAATTTTTTTTGTCTTTTCCCCCGTTAATGGGAAATGGAAACTGATATGAATGCAAAATCTGAACTTGATTTTGGTAATCATCCCAAATAATAAATGCAAATGGGTGCTCTTGAATATTTCCTAGTCTTACGAGACAGTGAAGTGGAAAAAATGGTTAAAAGGAATATGGAGGTCCATGTCATTGAAGGTATTGACACCACGGGGGAATATTTCAGGGAAGATGTTAAAAGCAGAGGATGTAGAGCTGAATGAGTGCAGGGTAGTTTTCACTATATTCCCTAAAAAGCCAACAAAGAATAAAAGAAATCATTTGACAGGCCAATGTTGTATCCTCCAAAACAGCCAAAAAAAAAAAAAAGTGAACAGAAGAAGAAATAAGCAGGGATTTCACCTTGATTTCACGTTCCATCCCTTGATTTTTCCTACCGCTCCAAGAGCCGCTCTCCATGCCTCGACTTTATCAGGAAACTTCCTCTCATGTTCCAATAAAGCATTGCTATATATTGGCGTTTTAAGTTTAACATCATCAGGTTCCACATCAAGAAAAATGGGAAGGATACACTTTTCATCTTCTGATTTAGACACATTGTCCACTATATGCGCAAGCTCCCACAGGCACCATTTACTGGAAGCATAAGTCCGAGAGAAGATGGGTATGTAGATTATAGAGTTGTTGATAGCACTTAATAGGTTCTCACCAATTACCTCGCCAACGCGAAGTTCATCATCGTCCCTGAATACATGGACTCCAACATCTAACAAGTCATGATAGAGGAAGTCTGTGAATCCATGACGAGTGTCAGGCCCTCTGAAACTCAAGAACACTTGGTACTCACTTCCTGATGCTGGTACAGCATCATTGCTGGTTCCAGCCTCTGAGTTTGCCATAATTAGGAAGCTTATTAATTTCCAGATATCTCTCTTTCCTGAAGAGAAAATGAGGTTAGTGTGGCGTGGCCTAGCTAAGAAATGAGCCGAGATATTGGATATGAACTAGGCAAATGAGTATTGATACCTTAAACTTGGCCAGCTCAGTTTAAAATCAAATTTACTTGTATATTTCTAATCTAACATTCCACCTAGAACCTACCATCGGCCTAAAACCCACCCATTTAAACCTGGAACCTACCCTATTATAGATCTTGGATCTAACAAGTTCTTTTCTTCTTTTTTTCTTTTTTTCCTTTTTTGTTAAGCAAAACAAAAATGAACACAACAATAAAAATAAATTTTTGGAACCTTCTTTAAACCTAGAACCTTGATTTGGACCTAACAAGTTATTTTCTTCTTTTTTCTTTTTTTCCTTTTTTGTTAACCAAAAATAAGGAAATCAAATATGGAACCTCTAGAGCGTTTTAGGTCTATTGAGTACTAAACAAGCTCATCATTCACCAAAGAGAATACAAAGACTAGTTTTCCTGGCATTATAGTTGACATAAATACAATTAAAATGAGAAGTCGTGACATTCTTGAAAGATATTGTTAACTTTCACCTATAAGACTATAAAACAAAAGTACTTGCTAATGAAGATAAAATAACAAGATAAAGTATAATAAACAAAACATTGCCAAAGAGATAGGCAAGTCCTATCTCATGGAAACTTAGTGTCTTCCTTAACCAAGTGGTTTGATATTATACATTAAACTTACGCAATAGAATTCACGAGGGACTAGCATGTCGATCAAGAAAATATCCAGGACAACAAACAAAATGGGATGCAGGAAAAAGAACTATGACAGCAAGAAGTAAGCCTGCAGGAGAACTAAACAGCTTTTGGGGTACCTTTCAACAAGCATCCATCAAGTGGACTGATATCCTAATCCAGTGACAATAGTTTGGACGCCATGAACAGCAAAGATACTTGGGATACTAGGGAATGTTATCTTGATATGTCAACTTCACATATGCACAACATCATTAGAAATTTCAAAATAAAAATCGAACATTTACAAAACAGCAAACCAAATTTCAAGCCAATGTACCATTTTCTTGCATCTAATACACCAACTACAGCATGAAAATGAGTTTATCCCAGAAACTCCAGGGCAATCGGGACAAATTGTGCCTTGGGACAGAGGTGAATCCAGCCCACAAAACCAGCCAAACAACAATCAGAAAGGAAAGGGAAAATGTAAACTTATTGAGGAAATCTTCTCAGTAATGCATGACAAGCAAATGACCAAGGTCCTTCCATCTCTTATACTAGCTCTTGCCCAAATCAGGGAGCTTCACTCGAATAGTCAGTTGCTCAAGATCACTAGATTTTGAGCAGATAACCTCATATACCATTACCCCAAGGTTCTAGAAATTAGTTACTCAAATTCCCCAGATAGCACCCATTAAGGAAGTACTCATTCGAGCTCATCGTTGGTCATTCATCATGAATTCAATAATATCCAAATACCAGCAATCGGGCAGTCAATCATCTTAACGACGCAACATGTCCGATTGAGCCTATCAACGAAAGCCCTAGACCAATCGTAGCCAAGCAACGAGCTAAAGAAGGCAAAATCGAAATAACTCCAAGCTTATCAGCTCAGGCCTTGATCCCGAGCACTCAGAACCAATCGAAACGCAAAATCAGTAGCAACAAACGCCGGCAACATACACAACCAGCCTCAAGCCAATTTGACAAAACAAAACACACGCGTAATTGTACGCACACAAGCAGATTCAGCAATCGAATTAAGCACGAAATCGAGCAGATCCAACAACAAGCTTACCTGCTGGACGATGGTTGCTGTAGGTAACGCAATTTTCGTGGTTTTGGTATGAGGAGGGAGAGGAATTAATGGAGGTCGATCTTAAAAGAGACAAGAAAGCGTGAAGGATAATAGAAGAAGAAGAAGAAGAAGAAGAAGAAGAAGAAGATGGAGAAGGGCTTAAATTTCCAGTCCCACTTGGTCGCTCGCTCACTGCGACTCGGTGAGTGGGAGTGTGAGTTGAGACTCACTGTGACTTCACCGAACCCCTCGGATCTGAGCAGCGGCTGGCAGTGGTGACAGCAAAACGAAGGGCTTAGCGCGACAGCAACGATGGAGAAGTGGAAACGAAGTGAGTCGGAGAAGCAGCGTGACGGAGATGAGATGCAGTGTCGCACAAGGACTCAACGTCGTGCAAGGAGAGACAGGGGTGAAGGTGGAGAGAAATGGAATTGAGTTGGGGAACGGGAGAGTATAATTATATAATCAGGGATTCAGGGCTTCCGGTCCGGTTCCCTTCCCGGTTCAAGTTCTCGGTTCGGTTTCTATAAAACCAAACCGGATTGGGAACTGGCGTTTCTTAAAAAAGTGAAACCGAATATTGAACTCTCTCGCTCTAAAACCTAGAATCCGATCGGTTCTCACAGATCTGATTGTCTGATTTTTGTCCGACTTCGGAATCATGCTCATCCTTACATGGTGATAGATGATGGTGATAATCATCATGGCTTCAACAAGACACTATGTGGCCGAGGAGGAGAGATATGTAAACAGTATTTAGAAGGTGTGTGACAACAATGGCTGTATGGTCCACAAAACTTATTGTCTTTTTCCAAATTATATGGGATTATCTTTACTATGAGATATGTAGAAGTGTTGCTAGTTGTTTTTAGGGCAAAAGCCACAAAAAAAAATCTAATTATGCCTATTGTGACACATATACTCTAAACATTTTTTTTTTTTGTAAAACCAAAAATCCGAAACTCATAACCGTGTGATACATTTACCACCCATCAAAGTTCAATCGATGAGAGTTGTTAAAAATCTACCTACAAAGATGCCAAAAAGTAAACGATGTTGATATGATGCACACGAGGCTTAAATGAGATAAAAATGACGTCGATTTGATTGAAAAATCATCTAATGGAACTTTGAAGAAAGAGTAAATGTGTCACATAAATATAAGTTTGGATTAAATGTGTCACAGTGAGCTTGATTTGATTTTTTTTTTTTTTTTTGTAACTTTTTTCCTCGTTATTATGACAAACAAATGTAAAGACGTTAGACTTAGGATGTAAAGAGTAACTTGGGGGATGGGATTTGTAATTAATTCTATAATAGGCTGGGCAAATTTCTAATTCTTCTAATTTTTTACGTGTGTACTAACACTGTGCACTTATGATACACAATAATGAGAGATTGAGTAAGACCAAAAAAGAAAAGACTCCAAAGAGAAAGGTGGGTCTATGGGGCTAGAACTAAGTGAGAGGTTTTCAATATGAATTAATAACGTGTGAACCTTTGCACAGTAAAAGGGTGAAGACGACCAAGACTAGCTGGGTCATTGTCGGTTGGCTCACTTTAAATATCAAAAGTAGCTTTATCAATCACATGATGCATGCCATCAAAATGATGAAACAATTTCATCGAGATTCTCATTGGTACTCTTACCTTTTTAACACTACCTCTTTTAGGAATTTTTAGAGCAGTATTCTTTAGCTTCCGTTGGTGGTGAAAATCTATGTCTGGGATACCGTAGAGTTATTCAATTATCTCTATGAGTTAGGAGAGGAGAGAAATTTGAAGCGTCAAGTCATACTGAGCCGAACTTCAATTTGGAGCTTATCTAGTTTAATTTTGTTGAAAATTGTGTGACCTCATGTTGATCTGAGGTGTTTTGGTTATCATTTTGATCAAATTAAGGAAAGAGTACCTTGACTTGTTTGAGTTAAGAGCTAGAGTGGTTGCAAAATTAGATTTTGTCATGAATAAAATGGCAATTTATTGCAGCACACAATTATTATCTTGGGAGTTAGTAAAATCGTGGAAATAAACATGGAAATATGGAACAATTAGAGAGGGGATCACACATGAATTCCAATTATCATCAAACAAAATCCAGGGAGTATAAATAAAAAGAACTCAGAGAAAGAGGGGTCCGTCAAGCTATGCCAAAACTTCGCCAAATTTCCTTCTCAAGTATTTCCTATGTTGAACTAACGTCTTTCAATTTCAGTTTTAGATTTAGAGTTTGTTATTCTTCATGTGCATTGAGAATGACAGTGTAGCTTTCATTTCAATGTTTGCAATTTAGCATCAATGTGCTTGTAACTTTGAGGATATTTCAATTTTGGTGAAGTTTCTCAGTGATTTCTTTTTCTGCGTTTGCACTTTCATTTTAATTTTAGTGGTCATCGCTCTAATTTTCTTTTGATTTCCTTTGATTCCAGAATTTTCCTTTCAATTTCCTTCAATTTCAATCTTCGCACTTTACCTTTCACGTACTTTAGTTTCCCGGTCATTTAAGTTGAAGTAATATTTTCTACGTCATATTTAGGTCTCAAAAGTTGGCACATCTTAAAAACACACATTCAACCCCAATCCATCTTGAAAATTTTGTTTAGTGAAAATTTAATCACTTTGTGGTCAAGCTAAAACTAGAGAATAAGTTTTGGTTTGTTATTGCAATAGCCATTTTGTTAGATTTGCCATAAATTGATTAAAATCCTACAGCTTCAAATTAGGCTTATACCCACATTTTGAATGATTCTAGATTGCATTTGGTCGATTAAAAGTGTCACTTAGTTAATTATCACCATCTGTCCATATAATTAGATAGTTGCGTAAATTACTTTTAACTACCTCGTAACATGTCAGTGACTTAATGGCTTAAGCTAAATTAAAATATAGAAAAGAATCTAGTAGAATATCGAAATGAAAATGAAGAATGAAACTTATATTTTAAGACATTTTATAGGTATCAAAAAGATAAATCAAAATTACTATCGATTTTTGCAACATTCCAATTGAAAACATTAGCAAAAAAAAGAAAATTCTTTAACGAAAAATAAAAATATTGTTTATAAGACATTTTAAATGGCCATGGGTGAGAGTGTGAACAAGTCAAGGTCAAGCAATGCAATGCAAATGACTCGCCTCGTCCTTCGTGTGTTTTGGGGTCAAATCTCTCCTGGACTAGTGATGTGTAGTTATACCAACACAGGCATATAATATGTACATGTCTATCACAAACTAGAGTAAATGTTGAGTCAAATCTTGATAGCGTTGTCACTAAACAATTGAGCTTTTAAAGTATCGATTTGACGGATTGAATCATTTAGTAGTTTGATATTAGTTGAATTACATCCTCAAGCGCTCCAATTTCCTAAGTTATTAGCCAACCATCATCTATGGTCCCACAAAAAAGTGGAGGAGGTACACAAATAATGGAGGAATGGGCCACATATATTCATTAGGTTTGGAAAAGTTGGAGTGTCTAGGAAAGTTCGAGTGTGTGCGAAATGATAAAGATGGATCACATTCTCCACAAACGAGTACAAACATCACATGATGGATAAATAATTGAATTCCAAGGATGATAAATAAAAGCTGCATAGCAATGAGCAGGCACTTGGAGTGGCCAATATGTTCATTAAGTTCAATCGAGCTATTAGATCCGCTAGAGCAAGATTCACGTGGAACTCATCATTATATCCATATCAAAATTCAGTTTAGTATATATACTATTCTCATGAATGATAATTTCTCATTAAGAACAGTAATCCATGAGCCAAAGGATGCTAGAAAAAAATCAGCACATGCATAACTTTTAAATTCATTCATTTTTTTTTTTTGATGAATAACTTTACTTTTACTAGTGACCATGTGCTTGTAGACTAAAATGCATATATTGTTATCTTCAAATCATATACCCCACTCAAAACTACATTCATACCAATGCGAACTCCAACTCTTTTAACTGTAATGTTCTCTTGGGTTCAAAATTCATGCGAAAGCCTAATCCTCGAAGAGAAGGGACATCTTATAAGTACACGCAACCGATATCGGATCCATAAACTAAGCCAAAAACCCCATATAGATCAACATAGACATAACTTTTAAATACACTTGGTATCTTTACCAATGACAGAGCACCACAATAGGCTAAAGGACATATTAAATTGAATGCATAAGCTTATATGTCCAATGAATCTAACACATATGTATCTTATATATATATATATATATATATATGGTAACGACATATCTGTGGACTAAAATGCATAAGCTTTTACCTATACATGATACAAACCAATCAAAACTACATTAATTTGTCCCCATATATGAAGTAGTAATGTCATCGGTTTTGGGGCCTAATTACATGGTCGACAAATTTAAAGAAATTCCAATGGTCAACAAAACAATGGTTCTGTTAAGGATGTTGATGTTCATTCGGAAGGAGTTGACTTTCGTGGCCGTCTTGGAGCCAAATTCTGAAAGCATAATGCAATTACGAAGCTTGGATTCATATTGGAGTGAAATAGAGAGGCGGCTTTACAAAGCAGTAGTTGAAGGAGATGCAATGTCTTTGCTCAATGTGGCAACATCTCGACTACATATTAAGAACGAAACTCAAAAGAACTGACAGGCCCACCAACAAAGGCAATTGCAAGTGAATTGAGTTATCTAAATGAGAAAGTGTCTTCCCTCTTATTTTTAACTCTCCCAAATTGCTCTTACAATACACATTACACACTCATTGAATAACCATCCAATTTTTTTCCCTTTGATTTTGGTCATAATTATGTAAATCACTTCAACTGTCCTTTTATTCTATTTTTTCTAGACCAGATTAGTCTAGCCCCTGCCCCCACCCAAATAAAAACAAAGCAAACACAAGAAAAGTAAATTAGGAAAAAAAATAAAGGCGTTTTTCCCACCGGAAAAAAGAAGAAGAGAGAACCAAATAAGTGAATCGAACCAAACTAGGTTTTTGTTCAGGTCATACTCAGTTCTAGTCGCGATTTGGTTCGATTCAGCTGCTCATCCTAATAGTTTGGTTCGGTTTGAATTTCCTAAAAACTCGAAACGAATCGAATTGTTGACACCCCTACTTGCAACCTTCTTGCCATGTGATTACTAGATGAATTCCAGGTTTCCGAGGAGCCAAAGGCCGAAGGTTCAGAGGCCAATGAACTGGCAGAATTGGAAGACACAGCCGTAACAGAGTTTGTGCCCTTCCTTTCAGCTGCATCGTTCGAAGCCTTGAGATTACTTGGGTTCTGCCCTCCACTTCCCTTGACTCTTCTCATGGCATGCTGGTGCCGCGACTCATGAAGATACGGCTATAGATCCAATTAAACCAAGACAAGAGAAAGGAACGACACCATATCAGAGAACGAGCAAATAATAGATATCAATTGAGTTTATCCCCAATGAATAAAATGCTATTATAGCTACAAAAGTTGTAATGAAGATGAAATATGCGGTCATACTATTTCCCACGAAATAGAATTTCCTAAAAATAGCATTTAATGACAGTGTAGCATGTGGCTAAGGAAACAAACACGAGCAGAATAGCTTCAAATAAAAAGAAAAAAGCTTTATATTTAATTTTTATAACCTGCAAAGTCCGGAAGGAGCTTCCAAATAAACATGCATAAAAAAAGGCAATTCACTTTTCTAACTCTAATGTTTGCTTTTCAAGCTTAGCACATGCTTGTCTTTGTCTTGAAATCTGAAATCTCGTGATACTGCCCAACATTTACATGAACGAGCCCATCTGCCACTACCAAGTTAAGAGGCAGAAGCATCCTAGCATGAAGAATACCGACGAGAGAATAAGCCTGCCCAATGTAAGATCTCTCAGATGGCCCAATGCAGAATTTAGATATGTTACTTATTGCGTAATAGAGCACCTCATACAACATAAATAAGGGGTGAACAAGAGAGACCTTTGTCACAAATAACAACAATTTTCAGTACTCCTTGTTAATTGCAAAAGAAATGCAATTAAAGATAAACATGAATGAATTGTTAGAATCGTAACAAAGATTCTTTCTCATATGTTCTCTTTTCGTCTCACCCTCAAGTAGCACCAACCGCCAAATATAACTTGACAAATATAAGGAACAAGCACCGTAGAGATGAATATGTTTTTAAAATAAAATGGATGCAAACACCTCTTCTCAAAATACTATGTTCTAGTAGACAGATTTCTTTGTATTTTCAATAGTAATTTATATGGTGTTTTTATTAAATAGTATGGCTAGTAAGTATTTTGCATTTCCTCTTCTTTTTAAAATTGAATAAATCATGTAATCACATTAAATTTTATAAAAAGAATAAATCATGTAATCACATTAAATTTTACTACATTCTATAGAATGATCTCTCATACACAAAAGTTATTTTCTTGCTTAAGATGAAGCTTGTATCTCAAACCTTTGAATTCACGACATTCTCATTTCCATTCATATTTTTTATATATCAATGTTGAATGAGCATCTGCCTAATTCGCTAAAGATTATTATTATTTTAATACCAATGTAATTTTTTTAATGGATTTAACATTCAACATGTGACGTGTGTGTTTCGAGATAGCTTTTCAAGATGTTAATTATACAATGAAGTGTAAATTATTTTTTATACTGACAATGGATCAAATAAAAATTTTGTCAACATATATTTTCTTTATGTTTGAATCCTACTACTAAATCAATAACCAACAAACTACCTCACATGTATCACTCTACAAATCATCCAAACCTTTATTAGTTTGTCGATGCTTAAGGTTCATGCACTTTCTTTTTGTTTCATTGTGTCAATATATTTTCTTTCATTTTTTTTGTTAATTATTATCTCTTTCTAATGAATGTTTCTCTTTTCATCTGGAGAAAAGCTATTGATTATAGGAATGACTTGGTAGAGTATCTCGCCACTCCTTGGTCATTTACGTTCCATCCCTTAATTGCACCTATTTGGGTAAGAGCATCTTGCCCCACCTTGACTTTATAGGCAAATTGCTTCTCGTGCTTTAGAAACGCAACTCTATACAGCCAAGTCTTGAGCTTAAAATCATCAAAAATATGGAAATGGTACATTTGTTCCCTTCTTATTTTGCCGTGTTGTCCACTGTAACATGCACAAGCTAGCATTATTCACACAAAAAAAAAAATGAAGTAGCAATTAACATTTCGTTCAACGGTGGAAAAAAATCATATACTTTATCAAAAGAAAAAAAAAACCCTCGGTAGTATAAAGGATTTTAATGGATTTGTCAGCCACAAGCACATGGATCCGAGACGGGAGACAGGGGATGAGTCGGTCCAACCTAGTGACCAGTAGTGGTGGTTATCTCATGGATCCAACAGTTGCTTGGCATCACTAGAGGGTAGTGACAAGACATTAAATGGCTGAGGAGGAAAGATGTGTAAACAGTCTTATATTAAAGCAAGAAAGTATAAATGACATAGAAAATTATTTAAATAACTTACATAATGGTATGTGGAAAACCCCAAAGACTCAGTCATCCTCCTGTGGTTGGATTAAAACTAGGAGTGAACACTACATTTTTATCATCTATAACAACTACGTGGAATGTTTTCAATTTGGCTCTCATTTTGCATTGATACATTTTCGAAATTTGATTCAAATGAGCTGATTTTGGCCATTTTAAATTTCTAGGTCATGAGTGTGTTTGTGTGTACCGACAGTTGGATTGGCATTCAAGAGTGAACAAGATGCCTAATATTTGTGCGAGACACTTGCTGAAGAACTCGGTTTCGACGAGATTTTGTTCATACAATGATTGTCATTTTTCTAAGTTTTCCAAATTTGATTCAAATGAGCTGTTTTTGGCCATTTTTCTAATTAGCGAAATGACAAGCATTGCTTGTCATCTACAACGTAAAACTCTGATACGAGTTTATTAGTCAAATATGGTGGAAGCGTGAAACAAGCACAATCAAACAAGAAACCGTCGTAGAAAATAAATTTGACACAGAGCATTTATATTATTTGACCTAATGTGCCTACTCCATAAGGAGAGATCAACAAGATGTTTTACTATGATCAACAAGAGGAAATTACATTCACTCGAACCATACAACTCTCAAATGTTTTCCAGGCTTGATATCAGTGCAAAATTAGGTCAAAACCCGCATTTAGTATAAATCTCGCTTTCAGCCATCTAAAATATTCTCAGGAAAATTCGGTCTAGTTTAGATATCTAGCCTTAGCTTGGTCAGACATTCAAAGTTACTCCTGCTCATTGTGTCCATGGGCGAACTGTGACGTCTAAGTCCCCCACTTACTAAACCTTGTTCTTTATTTACTTTAAGTTATCACGCAAGCCAAAATCTTTTCTAAAGGTTAGCATTTATAACATCAACTATACATGAGTCTCTAAAAACACCAATAATAAAGGGAATCATGCTTCCATTATTTACCATACTTATATGTACATCAGATGGCGGATTATACATCAAAAGGAAAAAAGTAAGGTGGGAGAAAAAAAAAAGTGCCTGTTTCCCTAAGCCCTGCTATAGCGAGCTCCTCGTCTGTACATACGTCCCTCCATCCAACCATCCCTATTACATTAGCTCACACCCCCAAAAAGTTACGATTGTGTCAAAATACAAGCATGAATCCTCCACACTCCATCCTACTCCAACTCCTAATACTCCACGTCCCTCCCATCACCACTTGCACCAAGAGCATTAGGGGATGGAATCGGTCCTAACAAGTGACCGCCCACTAGCATGAATATAGCAACAAAGCAGTAGGAAATTAGATTAAGCTATCCTATGTCCACTAGCAAGACAGTTATGTATCGATCAAACATCGTGCCTGGAAAGTCCGATTCCATGAACTTGTGGTGCTCACCCTCTAATGCAACAGGCGCTCCATAACGAGAGATGGGGGATGCAAGGAGTGACAACATAGCTATCAATCTGAAAAATAACAATAGGAGTGAGTTGATACTTAGCAAGAGAAACAACAAGCTCATAAATCACTCGATCCATTTGACACTCGATTCCTAGGATACAACTAATATCCAAGAAAGTAAGTACAAGAGTATGACGACACGACATACCGCAAACCATTTCCAGTCACACAAGTAGTACCAGTGTGCATTAAATGCAATACGTGTCATATACAATCACATGGGTCACACTACTATGCAATAGGTGCGCCATACTTCACATTTATCATTGTTGACACCTAAATTTTGGCGAGCCAGTCATTTATTTATTGCATAGAAAATTAGGGATAATTTTATCCTTGAAAAAATATTAATTGCATAGCATATAAATTTAGATACATTTATTTTTAGTCTACATATTTGCACTTTATTTTTTAGGACCGGTGGCGGATGGGTTCAAATTAGACCGGGCTAGGCTCATGAAAGGAGCAAATTAGCCCAAGCCCGTTGCTTTTTTTTAATCAATTATCTTGTGAAAAATTGAGATTTGATGCGATATTATGATGATTTTTGGAAATTAAGGAGATCGCATTATAGTCTTATCTCTATCAATAGATGATGAAATCGGGGGAGAATATTCATGAGATAAAAGGATTTTGTGATTCGGAGGTTATAGGCAATTTTCGAAATATTCTACAAAGATCACATTATGTTTGTCTATAAAAGGAGACTGTACGGCAGAAAAAAAGGGGGGCTTTGATCTGAAGGAAAAGAACACAAAAAGTAAAAGCAAAAGGGGAGAGGATTGGACAGTTACTGTTCAATCATCTTCTCCACGCTTTGCTCCGTCCATTCGCTGTTCCACACCGCTAGCGACGCTCCTGCCCAGTCCGCTCCGCCAGCTCTGCACCCAATCGCGACCCAACGCCACCGGAGCCCCAAATCAGCCGCACCGCCGCGTCTGCCTAGCTCAGAGCAGCCGCGCCGCCCGCAGCCCTCCGCTCGAGCCCCGACACTTGCAGATCTAAGCTGGCCGCCGCGCCTCCACCTTCCGATCAATCGCGTCTCTGCAATCGACGCCACCGAAGTTTACATCGCCGGTCTGCTGCTCCGCCTTCCGCCAGATCCGGACCCTTGCTCTCGCCATCGATTGAAGTCCGGATCCGCACGCCGTTGCTCCCGTTCCAATTGACCCGTAGCCGCGCCTCTATCCTTGACGCCGACGCTCTGCTCTGCCTCTGCTGGCACCGATCTGCCGGCCCCGAGTCCTCTGTTGCAGCCCACTGTGACCCGCGACCTCATGCTCGCTCGCCACCACGCCGGAGTGCCACCCGATCCGCACCTTCTGCAGCAACCGACACCGCCGCGCCTCTGTACCCGCGAACTCACCGCGAACCACCGCTCCTGCAGCCAAGCCGAGCGCCGCCCGTCGCCCAGCAGCTAGACTTGAGCCGGACCGATGTCCGATCCGACGCCCTTGTAGTGCCCCTGTCCGCGAAGCCACTACCGATTCACCTCCTCGCTGCTCCGCCTCATCCGCGACTTGCTGCTGCGGCCGGTCCACTCTCACCAAGGCTCCGAACGCCGGCGACCAACTGCCCCTGCCGGACCTCCGACCAGCTGCTCTTGGTTGAGTACCCACGAGCTGCCGAGCCCTATTTTGGAAAAAAGAAAAAATCAAAAAATCAAAATCCAATTAGGTAGTTTTTATTTTTTTATTTTATTGTCCATTATTATTTTATTTATTTTTTCTTTTAGTGGAGTTATTCCTTAATATATTATTGATATTCAAACATGAAATAGTCCCTCAAGCTAGGGATTGACAATCCGATTTTCGCGCCCGAAATCCGACTCGCAATCTCTTACAAAAGTCGACAATCCAATCTCAACCCTAAAATTCGCTTCGCGATTTAATTTAAAATTGGCCAACCCGATCTCATACACGAGATATAGTTCGCCAATTTTTGGATATCAATCTTATCTTATTTGATTTGTTATCGTCAAGTTGGTTGAGTCAATCTTATTTTCGTAAAAGAAAAATCCAAAAAATATTTGAGTTAGGAATAGATTTGCTTTAGAATATTTCTTGTTTAGGATTAAAATTGTAATCTTATTTTGAAATTTAAAAAATCCAAAAATGTTGAATTAGGATTAGGTTTATATATATATTTAGAATAATAATTTTGAATCATGGAAAAGAAAACCAAAAAAAGAAAGCACATTCATTTAGGATGTTAGTTTTATCATTATTTGAATTGCATTCGAAATTTTAATTTTGAAATTAATAAAAGCACAAAATGTCATCATGCATATATCATGTTGAATTAGGGCATTCTTTGCACATCATTACATGTTAGGATTGCATGTTTATCAATTATAGGTAGATAATCTCTCCTAGATAAATCGCATGTTTTTTGTTAGGAAAATAAAAATGCCCATGTCATATAGAATTAGGTTCATGAAATGCACATCATTTATTGATTGTTGTTAGGTTCATTTATAATGAAATTGCCCGTCATTAGATTAGGACATTTAATAAATGTCATGTGACATATAGCTTGCATATTAAATTGCATGTTGCATGTCATTTTAGTTGAAATAATTTTGTACGTCATTGCATTGCATTGCACGTCATTAGAATTAAGTAATTTAGATTGCATATTTAATTATTGCATGTTCATTAATAAATCATTAGTGTTTTTTTACTCATTCATATAGTTTATGACATATTGCCATGCCATATCATTTCATATTAGATTAGAAGCATTGCATTGCATTGCATATGGACTATATTTTCATTGAAAAAGAGAAAACAAAAATTGAGTAATTGCTTGTTAATTAGAAACCACATCTAGGGTTGTTAGTGTAGATTTTAATTTAATACTGCAGATGCTTTCGTTGGTTTGAGGTAAGTCATGCATTATTTAATTGCTTTCTTGGGTGTTAAATTGGTGGTTTGTGATATAGCTAGTACAAGTACCCAGAGGGGGGTGAATAGGTATATAAAAGATTTTTCTTGATAATCGCGCAATACTTAGATAGTTGAAGGATTTGCAACAATTGATAATCAACGTAAGACTGAGTAAAGGAAAGAGAGAATTGAACACGCGGTTTATAGTGGTTCGGCTTGATTCAAGCCTACGTCCACTCTTCTGCACTGACAGCCAATTGGCTGGATTCCACTATGAACAAAGAGATGTTACAGTGTTGATCTTCCTTGATTTCTAGGTGTAGATAATCTACCACACTCGCTCAAGGTATCACCAAGTATAGACACTCTCTGTGTATACAATTTCGCGGGATAAGTACACTAATGGTGCCATAAGTTTTGTATGGCGCTCACTTTGGTGCCAAAAGTTTCCGTCGGATCACTTAAGTACCAAAAAATTTGAAAAACACTCACTTTGGTGCCAACGCTGATCTGAACCGCCGGAAATTTGACGTGGCGTTTTTTTATTAATTTTTTAGGCCGACGTGGCTTGCCGGAGAGCACAATCAGCATCTAAACCACAAAAACGACGTCGTTTGGCTTCTTTCCCCCAAATCGAAACCCTAAATCCCCAAATTGAAAGAGAGAGAGAGAGAGAGAGAGAGAGAGAGAGAGAGAGGAGGCACGCCATCTTCTTCCTTGAAGAGCGACACCAACAGCGAACGGCACCAGCAGCAACACCATTAGCGCACCAGTAGCAGCACCAACAACGGCACTAGCGGCGGCGGCGACGGCGCACCGTTGCGGCATCTTCAACCCCTCTTCTTCCTCCTCCTCCTTCGCCTCACCTCCTATTCTTTCTGCCACTTTTTGTTTAAGCAACAATCTGGTTCCCTCCTTGCTCACCTGGTCAAGCATCTACAATGGTGGCCGAGCGATGGTGGTCGAGTGTTGGCGGCGAACAATGGTGGCCGAGCGGCGAGGAAGAAAACCTAACCCTAATTTCAACCCATATACGAGCTAAACGGCGTCATTTTTGCGAGGGTGTCTACGTAGAAGAGCAAAACGACGTCGTTTCTTGAAGAGGATGGAAAACGACGTCGTTTAAAAGCCGAGCAACTTTTTTTTTAAATAAAAATGCCACGTAATCATTTTGGCCGGAATTTCTCGCCTGTGGCACAAAAGTGATCGTTTTTTCTCCGATTTGGCACTTAAGTGATCCGGCGGAAACTTTTGGCACCAAAGTGAGCACCGTACACAACTTATGGCACCATTAGTGTACTTATCCCCAATTTCGCTCAGAATGAATCGACTAATAATCAAGGTGCTTCAGACTCTGGAATTTCTCTATCGATCACGTACTCAAACAACTAGAACGTCTTCCTTTTTATACTCCTTTATGCCATCATACCCGTTGACACTTTCCAAATGAATTCCTCCAATCTACCCGTTGGACGGAATCAATCAAGAAGATCATTCGAGCTATTAAAGGAACCTGACGATAGCCCATCAATCATGTTCGCCCATACAATCAAGATCTTGGTTTCCAAGAATAGAACATTCCAAGAATATTTCGTCAACCATCGGATCTTCAATTGATCTAGATACGAACAAAAGAATTCGTTATATTTATCCAACCAAGAGATCTTCTCCAGAGGATAGGATTAAATCCTCAACCATATACTTCAGCTCTGGATTTCCTTCGTCCTTTGGATCGAAAGACTCATCAATGAGAATAGTCTTGAGTCTTGAGTCTTGAGTCTTGAGATCAGAGAGTCTTCAGACTTTAAACTAGACGGTCTGCAGATATCTAGACTAGACTGATAGAAACGTTTTGTCAGCTTCAAAATATTCTGGAAAGATTTCTCCAACAATCTCCCCCTTTTTGATGGTGACAAAACTTTCCTGTAGATTTGAACTTTGACCTGCAAAAACATTTCTCAAGCAATATGGCTATCTCATAAAGATTAATAAAACAACCAGACTCTGCATCTACAGAAAATTGGTTAGTCTTTCATGAGTAATACCATATAACAACACTTGATATAAATGCAAACAGTCAAGTATCTAAATCCACAGCCAATTCAGTCAAATTCAAGTTCACACCAAAGTTCACTCAAGTCATACTCAAAACAAACATATTCAATCACAAAAACAAATTTAAAGTCAAAGTTTAAAGTTGGTTGGTTGGTTCAAATTTCTTCTCCCCCTTTTTGTCATCATTAAAAAAGGTAAGAAAGGAGTCAGGTCTGCTTGGGAATGCGCACGATCTAGAAATCTCCCATGGACTGGACTACGCCTTCTAGCCTCTTCAACTCTTCCCTTAGTTGAGCTACCTCCTCTCCTTTGGCATTGGCTTGAAGTTGTAGAGCGAGGTCTTTCATTTTTTTCTCCAGGGTAACCAAAGATGCTTGTCCAGCATTCTTTATGGCTTGAATTTCATAGTCCATAGCATAGATTTGGCCCCGCATTTCCAGAAGAACATCAAGAATACGACGAAAATCTGCTGAATTGTCCGTCTATGTACTTGCATTTGCTTTCTCAGATGGAGTGAATGCAGACGATGGCGCTTCTGTATAGTCTTGCAGATTTGGTGTTGACGTATCGTGTCCTTCTTCAGGCAATTGAGAAGCCTGAAATTCTTCTGGATCTGCTGGAGATTGTCTTAGACCTTCTCAGATGGTGTGGACCTTTGCTCGCCAACTCCCCCTGTCTCTAGGACATCAAAAGGGGAAGAGTGATGATCATGCTCTTCTATATCTTGATTCTCCTTCTCTCCAGATTCAGCTACAGACTTTTCTTTCTCTTCTTCTCCTTCTTCTTCAGTTTCTTTCTCCTTCTCTTGCTGCTCTTCTTCTTCTTTGTTCTTGACTTGCTCCTCTTCTTCTCTCTGTTTCTTCTGATGTTTTGTCGATTGGGGAACAGAACGTCTGGTCCTTATCAAGGCAGTGATTGTGAGATCTTCCTCCTCATCTTCATCCTCCAAGATGAGAGTTCTCTTCTTTTTGGATGAGGCACCAATGGCCTCCTTCCCTTTTCTCTTTGAAGCAGATGAACCAGGCTGTCTCTTCACTCGAATTTCTCCATTGCCTTGGAAAGTTCTTGCAGATGCATCTTCGTTAACATCTTCAAACCTACCACCATCTTATCGCACGGTCGAACACAAAGTGTGTGTGGCGGTTCAATATTCATGTGTCTGAAGATCTTGGTCACCAGACCTAGGTAAGGCAATTGTCCCTTGTCCTTCGACATTGCTCTGTACATGTGAAAGAAAATAGTGTGAGGAAGAGAGAACTTCATCCCTGAGTTGATTGCGTACATCAATTTTGCCTCTGAATTAGACACATCAGTCTTTGATGTAGACTTGGGCCTGATGCAATTGATCACAATTTTGTGCAGCATGATATTGATGGCACGCATCCTTGAATAAATGATTTTTCCTTCTACATCTCTATCTTTGACAAGTTTTAATGAGGCACGAGCAACTGAGACTTTGATTGGTTGATAACGTCCTCGTTCAACTCCAATTATGTCCGCCAACATGTCCACGTCTACCACATAGTCTTGGTCTCTAACACTGAATGATATTCTATTCGCATCTAAGAAGCTAAGATTCGAATAGAAGTATGCTGTTAATTGCGCATATCCATCTGTGGTATCAATGCAAAAACGTCCCAGTTGAAGCAGATTGAACTTCTCCCTTAAGTTCACATTAACGGCATCCAAGAAATCGAAATCAACACTCCTAGGGTTTATCACCCCTCGTTTTAGCAGTCTGAAGAACAAATTCTCCTGTTCCTTCGATTTAAACAAATCCATCCTTTTTCCTTTCACCTTCGCAGCAACACCCATTCTAGGTTGAAAATCACTAAACATTTTATCATCATCGTTCCCATCAGTCGGATTTGGTCCCGACATACGAGGGTCACTTGGAATGTTCGCAAGTGCTTCCTCGGCCTTTCCCTTGAGAGCAATTCCCAAATCCTCCATTTTTCTCAGAAAGATATACTCATTCCCATAATTCTTATCTTTGAGAAAATCATCCACGTAGTTCAATAGAGTTCATGTACTTTTCAACGCACGATAGAGTTTGTAAATATAAGAGGGTTTTTGGACTCTTACAGGGTCTGCGTCCTCGATTATCTCTTCCTCCGGTTGTTGACCCGCACCTTGTGGGGTAGATGGCGTTGAGTGACGTGGTGAAGAGTGAATCGGGCTCTGTTGCTGACTTGATAATTCTTCCTCTTCAGTGAGATCAAAATGGGTAGGACCCTCCTTCATTCTCTGTGGTCCCCTGTTCGCGATTCTTGAAGACTTCCTCGAAGAAGACATCCTTCCTTGTCGCTGAAAGATTCCTTTACTTACTTTTCCAAGAAAAGATGACAACTTTCTCGAAGATGAACACGAAGTAGAAATCGGATTGGGAGGAGAATGCTTTTTAGGGTTTTGAAGATTGGGTGAAAAAGAAAACTGTATATATAACTCAGTTTTGAAAAAGGGAAGTTCAATCGACACAAAGAAAGTGTACGAACACTTCTTTTTAAAAATCATTAACTGCCAAAATTAATCTTTTCGAAAAGACAAGATTTCAATTTTCACGAAGACTATAAAATAACTGAACGAAAGATCGTACCTTTTCGAGTTTAGATAAAATAGCAACTTACAGTCTATATCCATGAATGTCTGAGTCGAGGATTTAGAGTCGAGAGATTAGAGTCTGAGGGTTGGTGAGTCTCTAGACTTTAACTTCTTCAAGCTTCAAAATGTTGAGTCTGGAACAGATAAAATCGAATTGATTTTTCTCCAAAGGCTTTGTGAATATATCCGCTAGTTGACCTTTTGAATCAACAAATTGAATCGAGATTTCTCCATTTTGAATATGATCTCTAATGAAGTGATGTCGAATCTCTATATGCTTTGCTCTTGAATAAAGAATTGGATTTTTGGTGAGATTGATTGCGCTGGTGTTGTCACATTTGATTTCTGTGCATGAGTCTTCAATCCCAAAGTCTTGTAGCTATTGTTTTATCCATAGAATTTGCGAACAGTGGCTTCCAAGGGCTACATACTCTGCTTCTGTTGTTGAGAGAGCTACAGTGCTTTATTTCCTTGAAAACCAAGACACTGTCCTGCTTCCAAGCAACTGGCAAGTTCCTAAAGTACTCTTTCTATCGACTCTGCAGCCGGCCAGATTTGCGTCTGAATATCCCCGGAAGATTAAAGTCTCCCTTCTTAGGATACCAAAGACCGATGCTTGAAGATGAAGCAACGTATTTAATAATACGTTTTGCGATCGAGATGGGATTCTCTAGGATCGATTGAAACCTAGCACGATGCAAACACTCAACAAAATGTCGGGTCTAGAAGCGGTAAGATAAAGAAGTGAACCAATGATGCTTCATGTACAGCTTTTGATCAACTTTCTTCCCTTCTTCATATTTGTCTATCTTTAAAGAACTTGACATTGGTGTATCGGTCTTTTTGCAATTTTCCAATCCAAACCTTTTGACAAGATCATTAGCATATTTTTCTTGGTAAATGAAAGTTCCTTCCTTCAATTGCTTTACTTGAAGACCAAGAAAGAATGTTAATTCTCCCATCATACTCATTTCAAACTCATCCCGCATAGACTTAGAAAATTTCTTGCATAGACTTTCATTAGAGGATCCAAAAATAATATCATCCACATATATTTGAACAAGTAAAAAGCTTTTGTTTTCCTTTTTGATAAATAAAGTAGTATCTACTTTACCTTTGACAAAACCATTCTGTAATAAGAACTTACTCAGTCTGTCGTACCAAGCTCGAGGTACTTGCTTTAAACCATACAAGGCTTTTTTTTAGTCTGAAGACTGAGTCTGGCTTCTTTGGGTCTTCAAACCCAGGTGGTTGTTCCACATAAACTTCCTCTTGGATAAATCCATTTAGGAAGGCACTTTTGACGTCCATTTGGAATATCCTGAAATTTTTGTAACAAGCAAACGCAAGTAATAGACGAATAGCTTCTAACCTTGCTACAGGAGCGTAAGTTTCATCATAGTCTATTCATTCTTCTTGCGTGTATCCTTTGGCCACGGGTCTTGCTTTATTTCGTACGACTTTACCTTTTTCATTCATCTTGTTTATGAACACCCATTTGGCTCCAATAACAGTTTTACCTTTTGGTTTAGATGTCAATTCCCAGACATCATTAATGTTGAACTGTCTGAGCTCTTCTTGCATGGCTTCGATCCAGCTTTCATCAGATAAAGCTTCTTTTATGCTTTTTGGTTCAATTTCAGAAATGAGAGCCACAGCACTAGACTCTTCACGTCTTTTGGATCTGGTTCGAATTCCTTCATTAATTTCGCCAATAATGTGATCTTTGGGATGACTGGACTTATGCTTCCAGTTACTGGTTGATTTATTTGGATGATGATCTCTTTCTTTATTTGAATCTTCATGAACATCTTGATGCTGGTCTTCCAAAGTCTGAGACATTTCTTGAGTTGTGAGCTTTGGAAGGTCTGGAGCAGATTCAGACTCTTCATACTGAATCTGACTGGATTCATCTTGCATAGAGTCTTGAAATTTGACATTCATTAACTCCTCCACCGATTGGCTCTTCTTGTTATAGACTCTGTAGGCTTTGCTTGATGTAGAATATCCAAGAAAGATGCCTTCATCTGATCTTTCTTAAAACTTACCAACTTGATCCTTTGCATTTTTCAATATAAAACATTTGCAACCGAACACATGAAAGTATGAAACAATGGGCTTCTTACCTTTGAATAATTCATAAGGGGTTTTTTCTAGAATAGGTCTTAAGAAGACTCTATTGATGATATAGCATGCTGTTGAAACAGCTTCAGCCCAAAATCGTGAAGAGATTTTATTTTCAATTAAAAGAGTTCTAGCCATTTCTTGAAGAGATCTATTCTTTCTTTCCACAACTCCATTTTGCTGAGGAGTATATGGAGAGGAGAACACATACTTAAATCCAGATTCATCACACAATTTTGTAAAATCTTAATTTTCAAATTCACCTCAATGATCTGTTCTTATACTAGAGATAACACATCCTTTTTCATTTTGAACCTTTTTAGCAAATTTTTCAAAATACGAGAATGTTTCTGACTTACTTGCAAGGAAATATACCCACGTAAAGCGGGAGTAATCGTCCACAATTACTAGACAATATTTCTTACCTCCAATACTCTGGGTTCTGGTTGGTCCGAAGAGATCCATATGCAGCAACTATAGTACATGATTAGTAGAGACATGATTTATTGGCTTAAATGAATTTCTTACTTGCTTTCCCAGAATACATGGTGTGCATGGATCAGACTTTTGGTATGGTAATTTGGGTAGACCTCGAACAAGCTACTTTGATGAGATTTTGGCTAATTGCTTCATATTGACATGACCAAGCTTTCTGTGCTATAAACTTGCTTCATCTTGAATTGAGATTAGGCATTATGATTCATTTAATTTCATGTCTAAGAAGTAGATATTTCCATGTCTTCGACCCATGAAAGACTGAGTAGTCTTTACTGATTCCAGAGCAAATTCCTTCTTGAAAGGAGATCTTGAAACTAGTATCACACAATTGGCTAATGCTGAGAAGGTTATAGTTGAGTCCTTCCACTAGAGAAACATTGCTTATTGTGAGATTTCCAATTTTCACAGTTCCAAATCCCACAATGCTTCCTTTGTCGTTTCCTCCAAATGAAACATTTCCACCGTTTACTTGAACAAGCTTTATGAAGCACTTTGAGTCTCCTGTCATGTGTCTTGAACATCCGCTGTCAAGATACCACTTTACCTTTTTCTTGACGGAGACCTGCATTTAAAAGAGAGTCTCAAGCTTTCTTTGATACCCAAATTTTCTTGGGTCCTTTGGTGTTAGTAGGATAAACATTATTAGGCCATACTTTCTTAACAGGCTTCCAAACCATAGGACATTCTTTTTCAAAGTGATCCTGACTGTTACACTTTGAACACCTTAGAGCATTTCAACCTACAGACTTTACAAAAACTTTCTTGAAATGATTTTTGTAAGCCTCTCTCGACGGTCTTTTCTTAATTCTTTCTTTTACTTTAGGAAAATCAATCAAGGGAATTGTTTCTGCTGTCATGCCTAGACCAGACTTATTGAAGTAAGGTCTTTAAATTAAAAGAACTTTTTCAAGTTTTTCGGATCCTATCGAAAATTTCTTTGAAATATTTGATAAGTTGGTTTTTAAAAAAACATTTTCTTTCAAAAGATTATCTTCTTTTTCTTTAAAAGTAGAAACATTCAAGTCTAAACTTTTAACTCTTTCTTCTAAAATGTTTTCCTTTTGTTTTAGAGCTGAGTTTTCCTTTTTAAGTTCATAAATTCTTTTGAGAGAAGTTTTAAGACTAAAACACAGTTCATCAATGTATTTAGAGACTTTGACAGGAATTTTAAAATCACTTACCTCAAATTCATCATCATGTCTGAGTCGATCCGAAATCTGAGTCGAGTCGAATGTGCCATCGGACATATGTTGGCATATTCATTATCACTTTCTTCACATTCTGTATCACTCCAGGTTTCGGCTTTGAGAGCTTTTCGAAACTTCTCAGCTTTTCCTCTTTTCTTCTTCAGAAGAGGATAGTTGGGTTTGATGTGTCCCTTCTTCTTACATTCGAAGCAGACTACATTTTTGTTTGGTTTCTCATCATCAACAGACTTGGTCTGCTGTCTTTGGAAACTTTGTTTCTTTGAGTTGAACCTTCTTCCTTTTCTATTCAGTTTTCTGAACCTTCTTATCATGAGAGCAAGCTCCTCATCGTCCATATTATCTTCAGAATCTGTATCATCATAATCATCATTTGATTTTAATGCAATGGATTTCTTACCTCTTGGATCTTCGTCTTCATTAATTCTTTCCACTTCATAAGACTGAAGAGTTCCAATCAGCTCGTCAACAAATAGAGGCATAATTCTTTGCGTCTCTCTTATTGAAGTCTTTATATGATTCCAATCCTTGGAGAGTCCACGCAATAGCTTGTTCACCTTCATGGGATCAGAAATTTTTTGTCCTTGGTTCTCAAGACCATTGACAATATCTGTAAAACGACTAAACATGTCAGTTATAGATTCTCCTGGTTTCATTTTGAAGGCTTTATATTGACCGAGGAGAATGTTGATTATGGTCTCCTTCACTCGATCTGTTCCTTCATAGGTGATATGTAATATGTCCCATACTTCTTTTGATGTAACACAAGAAGATATTCTGTTATATTCAGTTGGAGACAAGGCACAATATAAAGAGTAAATTGTTTTTGCATCGAGTGCTTGTCTCTTGTTTATCTCTTCCTGAGTCATTCAACTGGTCTCAACAATTTATTTCCCTCTTTCAGAGACTGATGCAGCAGTAGGAGTGATTCCTCTTTCCACAACGTCCCATTCCAGAGGATCCTTTGATCGTAGGAAAGCTTTCATCTTATTCTTCCAGATGTTGTAATCCTTTCCATCAAAGTAGGGTGGTCTGGTATTGCTTTGCCCTTCCACCAGCCCTGGTGCTAGCATACTAGCCATGGATCTTTTACTCTGAAGTAAAACACTTCAAATAAAGTAAGAACACGAGCTCTGATACCAATTGATATAGCTAGTACAAGTACTTAGAGGGGGGTGAATAGGTATATAAAAGATTTTTCTTGATAATCGCGCAATACTTAGACAGTTGAAGGATTTGTAACAAATGATAATCAACGTAAGACTGAGTAAAGGAAAGAGAGAATTGAACACGCGGTTTATAGTGGTTCGGCTTGATTCAAGCCTACGTCCACTTTTCTGCACTGACAGCCAATTGGTTGGATTCCACTATGAACAAAGAGATGTTACAGTGTTGATCTTCCTTGATTTCTAGGTGTAGATGATTTACCACACTCGCTCAAGGTATCACCAAGTATAGACACTCTCTGTGTATACAATTTCGCTCAGAATGAATCGACTAATAATCAAGGTGCTTTAGACTCTGGAATTTCTCTATCGATCACGTACTCAAACAACTAGAACGTCTTCCTTTTTATACTCATTTATGCCATCATACCCGTTGACACTTTCCAAATGAATTTCTCCAATCTACCCGTTGGATGGAATCAATCAAGAAGATCATTCGAGCTATTAAAGGAACCTGACGATAGCCCATCAATCCTGTTCGCCCATACAATCAGGATCTTGGTTTCCAAGAGTAGAACATTCCAAGAATATTTCGTCAAACATCGGATCTTCAATTGATCTAGATACGAACAAAAGAATCCGTTATATTTATCCAACCAAGAGATCTTCTCTAGAGGATAGGATTAAATCCTTAACCATATACTTCGGCTCTGAATTTCCTTCGTCACTGGATCAGAAAGACTGTCAATGAGAATAGTCTTGAGTCTTGAGTCTTGAGATCAGAGAGTCTTCAGACTTTAAACTAGACGGTCTGCAGATATCCAGACTAGACTGATAGAAACGTTTTGTCAGCTTCAAAATATTCTGGAAAGATTTCTCCAACAGTTTGCACACCTGTATGAACACCTCATATGTTAAGGAGATAGTTTAAAATCAATTCAAGCTGCCTGAAAAACTTTTTTTTTCAAAATAAAAGAAATGGTACCGAAAGGGCGTTAGAGAAATCTAGCGTAATCAAGTCCCCGCACCCAAATCTCTGGTTCGTAGGAGTAAAGTAAAATTCCCGTTACTTTACTTGGGTTTCTAATCAACCCACAAAAAATAGATTAGTGGTGATTCCTAATTGAAAATCAATTACATGTTAAGAACTTGAACCTAAGTCGCGAATTGGTATGGGCTTGGGAGAGCCCGAGTTAAGTTTAGGCTTAACAATCCATTAGCCAAACCCTAAGTAGTTCACACCCGAAAATTTTGGTCGCGACAATCATGCATAGTATCATTGGGTCCATCCCCATTTCACTACTCAACCAGTCCATGTAGGCGGCTCATACAATGATCTCCAGTTCACTAACCAAGCATCCATGGTTCTAGGTAACCCTACTTTGAGGAATCTCGGTTGTTAGTCAAGGCATTTGTCTCCGACATCCACTCTGGGCCATCATCAAGTTTTGGAGCTGATCGTCAAGACTTCAGGGATTTGTCACTAGCTTGGACATCCCTAATACAACCGGGGCCTCTTGGTTGTTAGCTCAGGCATTAACTTTCGACATCTACTCCAAGCCATCGTTGGGCATCCAAGTTTCACCAACCTTGGGCATCAAACATCACAATCCATCTCATGTATCGCAGGTATAGCACACTCATATAGTGACATAGCAATTGCACACTATAAAATACATCCTATTCAGCACACAAGACACTAGGATCGGCGCTATGCCACCACGCATGATTCACTACCTTCGTAGCACACTCAACCACATATAACCCAAAATTCCAAATTCTGTCTTCTTATGTTTTTAACCCAATTTCCACAGGTAAATGGTACCACATGGCAATCAAAATTCATCATTTGAAAGTCTATCAAATGCTGACTGTCATCAGTAGGTCATCAAGTAAGATTCCATCACCTTCCTAAAGAATTTAGTGCATTTCGGATCCAAGGCAGAAACGAACAGATTTGCATAGTCAAAGGAATCAAAACAAAACCATAGTAAATGAACTCAAAATTTTCTAAAATTTTATTATGTTACAAAGAAGACCTTAACAAACATTTTTTGTTAGTAAACTAAGTCCAAAAAAAATTGTAAAAAGAGCAGCAAATCGCATGAAATAGAGAAGAATCTGGTTCACTGGAATAGAGCAACCGATCTTAAAGATATACTCATCTCACAACCCTAAACATGTCAAAATTTTTTGAAATTTGGATATGTTATAAATCAAAATGTCCTCTACAACTTTTATGAAGGAAGCAAGTCCTAAATCAAAAGGAAAAATTTTACGAAAATTTAGAAAGACAATCAGCTTACTATTTCTACTGCATTGGGCAGATCAGACATGGTAAATAATTGGGCTTTCGCACCAACCATACCACCTCAGAAAAATCTAAAATTAAAGCATGTCATACATCAAGATACCTTGCACAACATGTTATACATCAAGATACCTTGCACACCTTTCATGAGAAATTCTCATCAAATTGGAACCACAACAAGCTTCACAAAATTAAAAAACAGATAAGGTCTAGTAATTTCAATTCTGGAAATCCAAACCACAGTAACGAACTCATGTAAAACTTGCACCATATGAGTCCATTTGCTCAAAACACACCAAAACCAGAAGTCCTAAGTCACATGCAATATCCATCTTCAATTATAATCAACCACTTCATACGTGAGGGCCAAACGAACACACGAAACTCACATGCAAGACTATATAGGCCTTGAAAATGACATGCAAATCACATCATATCTAAGCTATTATATCACATTCTCTACATCTACTCAAACTAATAAGGACATGCAAGCAAGAAGTAACACAAAATAGCTCATATTCTAGCAAAAACCGAGCCTAAAAAAGATCAAGAAGAGTAGAAGAAAGCCACTTCTCCTTATCTTTGTTTCTCTTGATCTGACCTTGAATCCTTAGAGGAAAATGGAAGCAAATGAGAGGGAGATGTTGGCGGCAACATAATTTAGGGAAATTATAGAAATTATATCCCATGCAAAAATAATAATAGGGCCGGCGACATAATAAATATATATATATATATATATATATATATATATATATATATATATATATATATATATATATATATATAAAAGGTGTATTAAAAGACTAATTATGTCCTAAGGTGCAACTTTGGGCGCATACATAAACTGTACAAGGCATATGCTAATGTCTTCATCCCTAATTCACTCACTAAATTCGGTTATCGAAAAATTAAACTCCTACATGGCTTGCTAATATAGTTAAACATAAATTTGAGACGTCACATGAATATCCTGTGAATCTAGCCAATTGTCCAATCTTGCCTCTAGACATCCAAAATCCGCAATTCGTATCCATAGTAGCCTCATCTTGCCTCATCATTTAATTCGGATGTCCACCACTTGATTTAGGACATTTAAAATGTATCTTCACACATTCTAAACCTTTTGGCTTGCTTAAGATGTCTCAGACTTTAATCCCGATTCACTTCCAAATCAAAACAAAGTCAAATTTCAAGCCACATTTCAACAGCTAACAGAATTCATTATTTTGAAAAGAGAAGTTTTTTTTGTTATTCACAATCAACACGTATCTGTATATCATTAATTTATATTATTTGAGGAAAATTTGGTGTCCAGCGAATGCATACCTCTTCCATTTAAAACTTCGTTCTTCTTTTATTAATAAAATTTGCTAAGGTCCAATATATATCAATGGCATTGTCTCGTATTTGAAAAAGAAGGGCAAGTTTACTTCGAAATGCTACCGGGAACCGATGTATTATTTTTCTTTTCTGGAATTATTTGTTGTCTTTGTTAGTTCTAACGAGTCCACGCGTTTCAGCTACACACCTACAGGTGAAAGGTATGCCTAGGGGAACAAACGAACAAATAGCACCTGCAAATTCCTAACATTGTCTATAATATCTACGTTTAATGAACGTTTATGTCTCGGTGCATTCAAATAGTATTTTTGCTTAAGAAACATTGAGAAAATAAAAACAAAGTCGACTTTCTAAATGAACCAGCCGACACCTAAATTTGTCTGAATGTATCCTGAGCGTATAACGTGCTCCGGAGAACTCGTCTTCCATTTTGGCCCTTCAATAAGAAGAAGAAAGCGAAAGGGAAGGGGGGGAGGCGGGGAGGAGAGATCTGAGCGAGAGGGAGGCCATGAGCGGAGATAGCCGAGCGAGAGACTGAGAGTGAGCGAGGGCTCTCCGTCGACAAACACACTCGAAACCGGGCCGACGACCCACCGACGTTACCCCTCTCCCCGAGCCGAGGTTTTGGTTCGGTTTCATTCGCCTTTCTTTCGGGCGTCGATTTGCCGAGGATCCCAGCTCGGAGACGCATGAGGTGGATGAGCGTAGCCCGATCTATCGAGCTTGCCCACCGTCCGACGCCGCCGAGACAGATAGGGCTCCTTCATCCGAACGCTCGTACCCCATTTTGTGCTCTGTTTCGGGCTCGCCGGACCGGCCTGAAGTTGTCTGGTTTGCGCGAGTTCTGGCCTCAATTGTGAGCGCGCTGCGGTTTTGGGGGACTGGTATCTAGTTCATTTGGAATCCCGGCTCGAGCTCGGGCTCGGGCTCGGGCTCGGTCTTCCTCGCTCCTCGCCCCTCAGTTTGCGTGTATTAAGTGTTCAATAAAATGTCCTCGAGATGATTCCGTAAGAATAGCCGCTGTTGTTGCCTTACCCGAAGCTCACGTAGCATTATTTTGATCTTCAGTTATTGAGTTTGTCCTGGGCGAGACCTTATCTCATTGATCGGGACTGTCATGGCCGTTTCTTTGGCATACTCATATGCGTGTTGTTTCGATAGCGCTTATCTGTTGATGGCCCGTGACGAGTTCTCTGGGGATCAACGACTTTCGCGGTTAATCGCAAAAGTGGGGTGACGAGTTGGTCTCGCGGGTCGGCGTAGCGATCGACGGAGCGGCGGCGGTGGTATAGCGGCCGGGGCGCGGTCGGGGACGAACCAACTCAAGGCTGTTTAAAAGAAAACAAAAAAAGAGATTGTATTTAAATCATTGTAAGCAAATGTTGGATTGCTGTTTGCATATTTTCTTTATTCCAATTACACCCTTGTGATGCATGAATAGCTATTTTCTTAGCTTGGTCAAGAATTAAATCCTAGGACCCATGATTGGTATAAAATGCTACATAAATGCTTTACTTAATGTTTAAATTATGCATTTATCTAAGAATTTAAGTTTTTAAAACCGTTGGTTGTGATTTCATAAATTCTCACCAAAATTATCAGCAAATGGTGTATAATTCCTCTGTGTTATGTTTTAATTGTATAACTTCAAACTAATCTTAAGTCCGGACGACTGAACTGATCCCAATTCCACATCTATGGATTAAACAACATAAGAATTCCTTTTGTCAAGCAGATTGAGATCTACCAAAAACTTATACAAAGATAGAGGAAAAAAATAGAGTTTAATTGGAAGAGGAAGTGATGACAAACAATGGACTAAAAGAATATGTAGTGTAGAAATGGACCAAAGTTGCTCTAATGGTTGGAATAAAAAAGAAGGATTACACAATAAATGGAGGAGTTCCTGAAACACAAGACGTTCACATAGAATGGGGTTGAGAGATTTCTGATCCTTGAGAGAGAGAGAGAGAGAGAGAGAGAGAGAGAGGTGTGTTTTTTTTTCCCTCCATCCAAGAGGGAGAGAAATGGATTCAAGTGAGGTGTTTAGTATTGTTTACACATATTCTATCACATCAACATATTACATTGAGAGGCTCATGCCAATCATTAAAAAAAAAAAAAACGAGTCATTAAGATGTTTAAGTTTATTTTCTTCATATTATCTCTCGTATAAAATGAGTCTGCATAGTCACCACAAACATGGGCTGGGACTTGCAGGTTTAAGGTTTAGCAGCTTGTCCTGGGCAGGTGCAATGTTGAGGCACCACTAATGTGCTCCCGTAACTAGGGCGAGGGATCATTTTAAGTGAAGGAATAGCGTTAAAATTGAAGGTGGGATTATTGAGCTTTTGTCTCTACTAATGTTGCTTTTATGAATGTCTTCACTCTGCCAATTCAAACTTGCTAAACCACCTTATTATAATTAGTCAGAAAATTTATCTGGTCCCGTCAGTTTTCTTAGTTGGGTGGGCGCTAAAAGTGGCATTGTGATTGGCTTCAATGCACCAGATAAAATTAACGAGCTAGGACCGATGAAAGGCAACTGTCATTATCTTGTTATATTTGATTTTTTTTATAAACTACTGTGCCGTTTGATTAAAATTAAATAAACAGTTATTCTTAAATGGAAAATCCATTTAAAAGCTAATGTTAGTCAAAAAGGTGGAAGCATTAAACAAGTGCAAACAATCAAGTGAGAAGTAAAAGCAGAAAATAAACTTGACATTGAGGATTTATGTTATTTGACTAGGCATATCTACTTCACAGGGAGATATCAACAGGATGTTCCACTAAAATCAACAAGAGGGGATTATAATCACTCAAAATACACAAATCTCAAGTGTTTTCAAGACTTTAATTACACTCAAAAAGTCTCACACACTTGGATCTTCTTTAAAACATAACCCAATGTTGTTGCCCACAAAACCTGAAAGATCAAATTCACAGCATCGCAATGCATACCAGGATTAGTCATATACATTCTTCTAATAATATGTGAAAGACCAGGCTCATTATTATATCAACACTCAATAGTACAACATGTGAAGCACAGATTAAATGCTCCGCCTCTAGACCAGTGCATCGTGACAACCTAGTTGATTTTATAACATGCAACAAAGGAGGTACTTCTACTTATAGATCTGACCAGCAAAATATTGATGCACTTCGATGCGCTTTCTTGACTTAACTCCCACAAGCCACTCACAACAACCACTGTTTCTCTATGGATCTCCGTACCCAACACTTTCTTAGCTGCCCCCAATCATCCATCTACACATCTACATTCAACAATCGCATCTCCAGCACTCTCCTCGTATCTAGGTTGTCTAGGAAGTTAAACACCATTCAGATCTTTTCTTATAATTGATTATGTGGCCTCAAAACATTCAATACTGCCCAGCTCTGACTGGAAATCATCAACATAGAAGGTGCCGTGAGTTCCGCTTTCACCTGTAGATGCAAAGTCTAAGTCTTCATCAGGATGTGAAACATCCCACTTAGCTTCATCGTCATCGGAGTTCACATCACTCTTCATTCTCCATTCCTCTGTTAACATCTTCATCATCTTGTCATCGTATTCTCCCTCCCACTCACTATCAACTCCACCCTCAACGTACAAATAAATCAATCCTCTTGTAGATGCTAGTTGAACCACTCCCTTCACTTGCTCATCACTTTTGATCTCTATGAGCAAATCACTGTATACACAAGGAGTCTCCAAATTCTCTTTAAATGAAAGCCAAAATTTTTCACATCAGCAACCAATCCTTCATATGTCATTGAATTAGGGGTGACATTTTCTTTTTCCCTTTTTACTCCACCAACAAACCTAAACCCATCACCGGACTTCTTTACTCCTAGGTGGAATCTGATGGTGAAGGAAATCTGCGATGTAAAAAGTTCAATGAGAAAGCCAAACGACCGATTGGATATATTTTTAAATCTTATGGCATATTTGCCCAAATCTAGTACGACACAAATATCATTAATTAGTGAGAGAAAGATTTAGGATTAAACACTCAAATGTCCAGTCGAACATGAATAATACTTATTTGAATTTTCTTTTATTAAGAAATTTTAAACTTTAAATAAGTATGTGATGTACATTCAAATTAAATATCATATATTGCTATAATTACTTCACAACGGCATCAATAGAAAACGTATTCAATGAATATTATAGTGCTAGCATTTGGATTGACTAATTCCCATTGATACACATAAACTACCGCCTCTACGTACTCAAAATAAGGCTTTATCTGGGTCTTGCCAAGTGTCTCTCTCAAGATTACTTTATATCTTGTAAGGTGGCAAAATAAGTAAAATTTCATAAACTGCCCAACACATGAAATAGTCTCTTCCAATTTGCTTTTTAGGTTACCCACCTAAGTCGAAAATGGGTTGAAAATGGGTTAGAATGTAACCCATTTTCGGTTCTAACCCATTTTTGACCCACATAAATTTAGCTTAAAACCTTTTGGATCCATTTTAACTGGACATTTATATCTTTATAATCCACATATAGCTCATTAATACAAAATATGACTCAAAAGTGGATTATGGACCCATTTTGCCACCCCATCTTAATGGTTATGTAGATTGAAAAATTAATTGATGCAATATAAATTAAAGTTTTTTTTTTTTTTTTTTGGGTGGAGCAATGATGGGATAATCCATAATAGGATGAGCGGTTTTAGTTTCTTAGTGGAACCTAGAACTTACCTATGAATATAGGTTCATTATTTTTTGGAACCTAGAACCTACCTTACATACTTTGGAACCTACAATCTATTTTGTTATAGGTTCCAAAGTCCACCAAAATTCTACTTTTATTATTAAATAAAAGATTGCAATTAATTATCACATTAAATAACCACTACTTACCACTACACATGACTAACCATAACTTATATTTAAACACATGAAAAATATGAAAACATTAATAAAGTAAAAGTCTTAGTACTAAAATGAAAACTCATATTAGTGGTTTTAAATTATACACTCATTATCAAATACCATAAAATGCCTCAAGACTAAGTGGAAACATAGATAAAGGAAAACACAAAAACTTATTCCAAATTTTAAATTACAGTTTCTAGATTTCACCAACCTAAAACCTAGAAACTACCTGTTTATTCTCCAATTTTTGGAACATAGATTTTACCCTACGTACTTTGGAACCTAGAATCGGATAGATTTCCACTAGTCCGGTTCTCAAATTCTAGATTCTACCTTAAGGCCATGCTCAACCATAATCCATAACTTCACAAAATTTGCAAGCTATTGCACAACTATGTCAAAGTTCAAGAAGGCAATTATTGCTAAACATCAATGCATCAAAATAAACATATTGGATGATGGAATATCCAACACTCCATTATTTTTATCTATGAATTCATTTTTTTATACAACATTTCAAATTAACAAGAACATGTTGAGGGGACACTAATGTATTTGAAATTATTTAAAGACATCTCAGATAAATTTTCTTGTTGGATTAAAATATATAATTTTGTCCATGTAGATTTCAAAATAAAATTTAACTTTTTACAATCTGTGTAGTTTTACCAAATTATAGCATCAAATGAAAATAAGAACAAATCATTTTCAAAACAGCGCATTCATGGACGTCTACTATAAATTGATGAAGAAGATGTTGCAATTTGGCTAAGTTAGATTCAAACTGTGATGTATTGTAACACTTCAAAGAGCTTCTAGATGGGTAGCCTGGAGTATAATCTAGTCACCACACCCCATTATTATGACGAGGCAATCATCTGGAATATTTGTTGAAGATGCATCAATCAACCTTCCTAACAATGGGCACCATCTCAACCCCAAGAATTTTAGAGGCTTTAGCTCGTGAAGGCCCTCAACATTAGAAAGATATTTTATTTGTGAATTTATTTTATTTGTACAACATTTCAAATTAACAAGAACATGTTGAACAGACAGTAATGTACTTGAAATTATTTATAGATCATCTCAAATAAATTTTTGTGTTTGATTAAGAATATTTTTTTCTCCATGTAGATTTCAAAATAATATTTAACTTTTGACAATTTGATTATAGCATCAAACCGAAATAATAACAAATTAATTTTTCAAACCTACACATCCATGCAAATTGTCATGACCTACTTTTTCCATATGGAGGAGAAAAGATATAGGATTAGAAGTATTGCCCAAATAGCAGGCCTATGGCCCTTGTTTTAAACGTGAACTCTCTTAAGTTCATACCTTGCGTGATATTAGAGTATTCAAATTGACGTTATAAGAATTTTCTAATAAGAAGTGGCTACTAGCCTATTGGAGTCGACTAGAAATCAAGTGAGGCATATGAATATACCTTACTTCCTACGCAATTACAAAATTTAGAACTAAGGACTTGATTACACTAATTGATTAACCAGTTCCCTTTTGGTACCTAATCTTGTTCATTTTAAAAAGATGCTTATCAGGGAGTCTGGATTGATTTTAAACCTATCAACTATCATCTAAGGTGATCATGCAGGCATGCAATAATTAAAATAACAATCACCAACCAAGAAAGCATTAAATAAATTATAAGGGAAAATAAGGATCTAAAGCTACAACATAAGGAACATGTCATTCCTAACTAGGCTAAAGAGAAACCATAATCAATATATTAAAAGTGCACAATCAAGAGCATTTGTCTCAAAAAAGGAAACATTAAAATCCTATCATAAAGCCTTAAAAGTTTGTTCAATTTTGAACACAATTTTTATCAAAAGATTTTTCACATTTTTATGAAAAATTAGTTCTAAACTAGAATTAATACTAAAATTTAGTAATACTTCTAAAATCTAATTTCTAAACCTTTTCATGAATTCTAGAAAAAAATTTCCAATTTTTTAATTTTTAATCCTAAAATGGGACCCGAGTCGGGTCTCCGGATCTGGTCCGGGTCAGGACCCGACCCGCGTCTCAAAACGCCGGCCGGGCTCTTATACTAAGCCCGATCCGACCAAAGCCCTAAAATACACCTAAACCTGATTCCCTAAACCCCAACGTACTAACAAACAAGCCCAATCCGAACCTTACTACTAAGCCTAGCCCGTACCAACTAGACCGAAGAAGTCCAAGTTCACCAGCCTAAATAAGCCCGAATCTTATTAGACCAATTAAGTCCATGTCTTCTCTGCTTTTCTCCACGCCCCCTTCTTGCTCTTGCTCAGTACAAACTGAAGAGACTCACCACACTAGACCGTGAAGAAACTCTTCTCGTCGTTGACGGGTACGACCCTCACCGGACCGCCATAGCAAGCGACTTCCAACCACCGGCCAGCCGTCCATCTCCACCAGTACTCGCTCAAGGCCAACGCTCGCAGCCAAACATCAAACAAAACTCAAACTTCCAACGGGCACATCCAACAAAATAGCAACCGGGAAACAAAAACAAATACAAAAGACAATGTGCCGATTTGAGTCCAACAGGAAAAGTTTTAACTGAAATGGTAATCCTTCGACCAATAGATGGCTCCTTCCAAGAAGACACACGTGCCCATAAATGCTCAAAACAGACCAGAACCAGGTCGAACCATATTCTGGGCATTTTAACAAACATTTTGAGAGCAAAGATTGAGGAAACAGTACAGACCGTTCCTGAACTAGAACTCACACCAACGATTCAAAGGGAATCGACAAATAAGGCTCGAAATCAACAGATAATGGCTCGTTCAAACCCAACACGCATATTGACTAGAAATAGCAAGAGTCTCGTGATTGTGCCAAAACGGGGCCAGACAACAGTGGCGCAAGGGAATGAGTTTTGTCCGCGAAAATCCCTATTCGGCTCGGAGACGGCAAGCGAGTTCGAGACAAATCGAACTAAGGCCACCAGCCTTGCGACGTCTCGGGGCCGGGATCCTCGGGAAGTCGACTCCAAATAAGGAAAAAAAAAAAAAAAACGATCGGGTCGTACCGTGTGCTCAACGCGAGGAAGAGGGGAACGTCGACGGGGTCGCCGGCCGGGACTCAAGCGTGTCCGTCGCCGGAAGACACTCATTCACTCTCGGCCTCACCCTCTCGCTCACGGCCTCCTTCTCTCAGTGTCCAATGTCACTCTCCAGACCCAACAACCCCCCCTAAAAAAAAGATCCCCCTTTCTACACACGCCCCCTCTGTCCCTTTTAAGCATCGGCTGGTCCGCGTGGCTTCTTGCCTTGCCAGCTGCGATTGCCGGCCTGGCACCCCACCAGACGTCTCGCGCGACCTCTTCCGCTTTCCCTTGTCTCACCGTCCTTTCGTTCGCGTACGTCGTTCTCTGATCTACAGAACGCGTGAGCGAAAGAGAGGGAGAGGAAGAAGCTGGGCCGGTCTTGAGAAAAGGAAGAAAAAGTGGGCCGGCCCAGGCGAATAGAAAGAGAAAGGAAAGGAAAGAGAAAGAGGCCGGGCCGGCCTGCCCCCGTCCCGGTCTATCTTTTCCCATTTTCTTTTCTTTTTCTATTTTTTAAATAATTTCTTTAATTAATTTTTTCTCTCTTTCTTTCCTTTTTAATTTTTATTTAAAAATTATATTACTATTAATGTAAATGCTCTTAATGTCTATACATCATGCAATTTAATGAAAATTATTTTTGCTAGGGTTTAAAAATTAATCCATAATTTTCTATATAATTAATGATTGATTAAATGGGTCACCAAAATTTAGGTGTCAATACACATATACTATAAATTGATGAAGAAGATGTCGCACCTTAGCAAACTTGGACTTGAGATGTGATGCATCCAGGAAGTTTTTCTCTCTAGGATGCTTCAAAGAGCTTCTAGAGTAGCCGAAAGTAAAATCTTTGATAAAGTCACCACAATCCTTAATTTGATGTGGCAATGAGTTGGAATGTTTGTAGAAGCATTCAATCTATTTGACCTTCTCAATGAGGGGCATTGTGTCACCTCCAAGAAATTTAGAGACTTTAGTTCATGAAGGTCCTCAACATTAGAAAGTACGATGCACCAATTGATTGTCAAAATTTTAAGGTTCTTCAAGTATGATAACCCACCCAGTCTTCTCAAAGATATGCAATATATAACAATGAAGGATCTCAATGATCTCGAAAGACCCAAAAATTGTATCTCAGCTAGCTCTGGACAAGATGACACATGCACTTCTTTTAGCTCCCTTAATTCCAAAGATAATCTCTGAAGCAATTCACAACGTCTAATAGTTAAGTTCTCTAGTTGTGGAAGTCCATCGAGTGGAATGTCTTCTACTTCATCGTCACAAAACTCTAAAGTTGACAAATTTCCCAATCTCAATTGCGAGAGGAAGTAACTCTGCCCACCTGATGTTAAAGAATTCCAAATTCAATCTCCGCAGAGAGGATGGAAGATGCACGAAGGATTCTAGGTCTAGGCGAGCCAAAGTAAGCTCTTCTAGATGAGAAATAAAAGCCAACTTTGGAGGTGCAGGGACATTTGGCAGTATTATAGCTAACTTTTGTAGTCTAAATAACCTCCCAACCCCCATATGTTGCATCCTGAGATTTTATTTGATTCATTTATCATCAAATAGCCATTACTTAGTTGCAGTTCAACCAAATTGGTAAGGTTTGATAGTTTGGGGACTGAGAGCAATGAGTGAGATTCAAGAAGTAGACTAGTCAAACTTGTGGGAAGCTCCGGCAACTCTTGAATTTTATGACATTCTGTTAAGTTTAGTGTTTGGAGGTGATGAAGCATGTTTATTGTCCTTGGAATTCCGCTAATACGGGTGCCCATTAAATTTAGGATTCTTAAAGATGACGATTCTCCAATTCCAATCGGAATTTCACCTGTCAATTTATAATGCCCGAGAGATTCAGCTCTTCAAGATTTACTAAACCAAAACTACTAGGTAATTGCCAATCATGAGCTTCCCTATAACTAAGTCGATTTATTGGTAAAAAATGAAAGACACGTAATGATTTTAACTTTCCGATGGAGTTGGGGAGTTCTCTTATTATCATCCTTGTCAGAAGAAAAATTATCAAATTTCAGACTACAAATATTTGGATTTTAAGTTTCCAATGCAACGTGGAAATTTGGCAATGCTCATACCTGATAAGTCTAACTTCGTCAATGAGGTCAAATTCCCAATTGATTCTGGAAGTTTTCTCAAACTTTGACATTCAAATAATGAGAAATGCTTAAGCTTCACTAATGCCCCCACTTCTTTTGGCAAATCTGTTATATTGCACTGTTTGATCTGTAACTCAATCAACGATTGTAGATCTCCAATGAAGCTTTCAATTCTCTTTAGACCGGAGCATCCAGCAAGAGTCAATCTCTCTAAAGCCAAGCATCTAGAGATGTTTGGGATTGTCGTTATGCCATCACACCAAGTAATAGATAGAACTTTCAAATTATGTGCTCTATGTAAAAATGGATGACATGTCAAGTGTAAGAACCATTGCATTATACACAAGGGAGCTATCGGACAAGATTTAAAAACATGTAATTTACCTTGATCAAGTCCCATGCCTTTGAATCATTCTTGAAGTCAATTTGGTGAAGTTTACAAATAACAAGTTGGTCCAAATAAAAATTGTCAGCCCTAAAATCCTTCTCTAAAGGACAATGCCAAAAGAACCACCTCAATTTTGAACGACACCTTGTGAAGTCCCCAGCAAAAGTTCCTTTGTGTAAATTGAGGAATCTTAGTTTTGGTAGCCCTTCAAATTCTTCATTTGTAATCTCAAATGGTTGACGGATCTCAAGCCCTTGAACCTTGTCCTTCCTCTGCAAGCAAAATTTTGCAATGATGTGAAGAAGTTTGTCAACTTCCAACCTCTATGTTTTAAAACTCAAATGGGTAGGAAAAATTGATAAAGGTGCTAAACAAAAAGGGAATTCTTAGGCCTTGTTTGTTAAAAAGTGTTTATGTTCCTCGAAACAAAATTTTTTGTTCTTTTGTTATGGGGACAAAAAAATAACAGAAACGTGTTTGGTAAAACTTTTATTCCCAGAAACAAAAAATCTATTTTTTTTGTTCCCGAGAACAAAATTGAAACAGAAACAAGAAATAGAAAAAAATTTTTTTTTTTTTTTTTTTTTTTTTTTTTTTTTTTTTTTTTTGGTAATGAAAATAGAAAAAAGTAATTTTTTCCTTAGAACAATTCTTAATTTTTCTATCTTCTTTTTTTTTTTCTTCTTCTCTTTTCTTTCCTTCTTCTTCCTTTTGGCCGGCGACCTCACCAAAGTGTCACCGACCCCCGGTGACACCGAGCCTCGCCGTGGCTGGGTGAGCTCGAGCTTGCCCAGATTTGGTGAGGCCGACCTCGTGCTGCCTGGGCGAGGTTGAGCCTCACCGGTGGCCTGACGAGGCTATAGCAAGCTCATCGGACCTTGCCCAGTCGATTGTCGGCCACCATTGTGACTAGCAACCAGCCACAAAGGAGAAAGAAGGAAAAAAAAAAGAAAAAAAAGGAAAAATATAATAAAAATATTGAAAAATTAAAAGAAACTACAAAATTATACAAATTTACAAAACGCATTTCTATTCCTGGAATATAACTTTTTTTATAGTTACCAAGCGCGTTCTTATACTTAGAAATTGTTCCCGGGAATAGAAACAAAAAAAAAACTATTTCTATTAAAAAATTGTTCCCTGTTCAAAAATTGTTCATTGGAACGGAAACGTTACCAAACGCACCCTTACTAACCTCTTTAATGGCCATGATTTGAAGGGCTTCTTCTGCATTCCACAACCTACTCTGCTTATCAGGGTCATTTGGACTTTCTTCACGGACAATTTGCCTTCCCAATGATATAAGTTGATCATGCATCCAGAACATATCATTATCCAATATCTTTACCAAGCACCTATCAATAAGGACTTTAATTCCTCCTTTGGGATAAAATTGACAATTGGTCCACATGTACATTGCATTGGTCTTATTCTCATTGAAAAGGAAGCATGCTATATCGAGAAAAATTTGTTTATGATGTTCATCTAGGTCATCATAGCTAATTCTCAACTTATCCAGAATCTTTTTCTCAGGTACTTTCTTTAACTTTTCCAACGTCTCTTCCCAAATTTCTTGGTCTTTCCCATGAAGCAATGAACCCATCACTTCAATAGCCAAGGGGAGCCCTCCCGTGCTTGAGACAATTTGTCTTGAAAGTCTACGATAACCATCCAAATGAAAGTCTCCATGAAAGGCATGTTGATAAAAAAGCTCAAGTGTAGGACCATTATCCATCTTTAGCATCTCATAGTCAAGAATTTTACCTTCAAATTTCTCAACATGCATAACAGCTATGTTTCTCGTTGTAATAATTATCCTAGATCCTAAATGTAATGTAGAATTTCCTATTAGTTTCTTAATGTGCTCTTTATTATCAATATCATCCAAAACCACAAGGACTTTCTTCGTGCTAAGTGTGACTCCAATGCTCAACATTCCCTGTTCACTATCCTTGATTTGTTCTAAATATCCGGAACCAACAATGTTAGACAGTAATTTCTTTTGCAACTCGACCATGGCCTCCTTGGTCAACAAGCTTTCTCGAACATCCTCAAGAAAGCTACAACATTTTCCAAAGTGGGAAGATAATTGATTGAAGATGACCTTAGCAATAGTTGTTTTACCAATTCCACCCATTCCATAAATTGCAATGAGCCGCACATCATAACAGTTGACATCTAATAACTCTATCAAGTATTTTATTCGATCATCAAGTCCAACTAAATTTTCAGTCACCAATTTTTGTTTTATCTTTAGCTTTTCCAATACTTTTTCAACGATCGATTTGACAATCTCTGCTTGGCTGCCATGTACAAAAGCACTTTTATTAGTTGACTAGATTGATTTCATACTCATGCATTACACATGGGATTGTCAACATTTTAACATGAAAAAGATTGAAGCACATTGGACAGATATATAATGACATTGAACAATCAATACATGCTAATTTAGTAGAATTCACTTGATATGTTGTGCATTATTGATTATAGAAATTTCTGAAGACAATAGTAATGGCTTACACGGACAAAAGTTACCAAATGGCAACGTCATCCATTAGACACTATAGTTTGGTGAGGAAAATATTATCTTATCCCCTCCCCCCCCCCCCCCCCAAACAAAAAAAGGAAAAAAAAAAAAAGAGAGAGAGCACAAAACATCCGTATTGGCTTAACTTATGCATGTATGTCTTTTATGGATTTGATTATGTCTAGTATAATGGCATTTAAAGAGCTATGTCACACTAATGGTTCAAAATAGAATATCGAGAGGCCTGACTCCCATGAGGTTAACTTGGTGGTTAAGGAATGAAGATATGTGTGTAGATTGGCAGCATAACACAGGCTTGATTTTCCAGACCATCAAGTACATACATTCCAAAGTTTGGACCATCTACTTGGGCTTTGGCTTGCACCTTAACTAAGATAAGATATAGTTTCGGAATTCTTCTTAAACTTCCTTATTAATATGAAACATAATAGAGAGGCCTGTCAGTTTGCTTTCCGACAACTCCATCTTCAGGTCAAAACAAAACTCTAAAATTCTCAGCGGCACATTGGTCATATTGACTACATAACCCAACACCATAAGAGATTGCCAGTAATTAACCAAAAACAGCTCATTTGCATTGGAGAAGCTAATGGGCATTCCCAAATGCAAACTAGGTGTTAATTCTAAATTCATTGATTGATAGCCAAATTATGCGATGTTATTGATGAATGATGATAAGCATATTAAATTGTTAATGTAAATGCCATTCGATGAGTCCCAAAACAAGACAGAAATGTCATGTGGGGCTATGTCACTGTCATGTTGCGCCCCAACTCATCCATAGTTTGCCTAAGAGTTAAGACAACCCTGAAGAAAGGTCGAAAGGATAATGCTAAGGAGAAATTGCAAAAACCATTTTCCACACATGTCAGCTTCTATCTATCTCAACATTTCGTCATATTACAAATTGACTTCCCAATTTTCAAATGTTTTTCAAATTGCATTTGTCGCCATAACTTATTAATTCAATTGCCATTTTCTTATAAAATTACCCTCAGCACTTTTCTCAATCCGTGACACTCGACCTTCAACCGCCTATTCACGACAGCTGTCTACTTGTCTGATGCTCATACCAGCGTGGTGCCCGGCCTCGATTTAGACCTCCAGCGAGCTCTGCAGAGCTCGAGGCAGATCAATATGGATGCAAAATCTGTCGTTGATTTTGGTATTCATCCCAAACAATAAATGCAAAAGGGTGCTTAGAATATTTGGTAGCCTTAGGAGACAGTGAAGAGGAAAAAATGGTTAAAAGGAAAAATACAGGGTCCATGTACAGTTGAAGGAAAGCAGCAATTGGAGTTAGTTTTCAGTATTTTCCATCAACAAAAAGAATAAAAGAAATCATTTGACAGGGCAACCTTCCATCTTCTAAAAAAAAAAAGAAGTAGGGATCTTAAACGATTTTTACCTTGATTTCACGTTCCATCCCTTGATTCCACCTACCTTTGCAAGAGCCACTCTCCATGCCTCGACTTCGTTGTGAAACTTCTTCTCATGCTCCGATAAAGCTTTGCTATATATTGGCGTTTTAAGTTTAACATCATCAGGTTCCACATTGAAAAAAACAGGAAGGATACTCTTTTCATCCTTTGATTTAGACACAGTTGTTGGAAATATATCTTGAAGATTCCGATTCCGTGGATTAGTTTTGGTAAATAAGAAAATAGGAAAATAGAGATTCATTTATTATTTTTTTCCTGTTTTATTCTTTTGTCTCTTACATTATAAATTCACCAGTGTAATGTGAATATATACAATGAATATATAGAGAAAAAGCTTTTCTCAAATCTCCATTACACTTTCTATCATGGTATCAGAGCAGATACTCCTGGCCTAGCTTCCGCATATTCTTGAATTGCCATCGTTCTTTTTCTGGCCTGTTGTTGCATGATCTTTACCTGCGAAACAGAACAACAAAATGGTTAGGAATTCAATTTTCTTTTGGTGCCATGACGAATAATGTTGAGAACTCCTCAACAGAGGAGACACCTACCTCAGATCCAATTGTTTCCCTTGGCGGCGACCGAACTTCTGTTAATCCATCAGAAGAAACCGTTTCTGCAAGATTGATTCCAGCGTTGGGCCAGACCTCCGGGCCAGTCCAGTGGCCGCCAACCTTCCCTTCAGCATATGGACAGGTATGGACCCAGTACCCTTTTGGCCCGTCGCTAGGACAGGTATGGACCCAATATCCTTTTGGGCCGTCGCCGTCTATAACGGGCCCCACAGAGACATCGGGCCAGACGAATCCTGCTCAGGAATCCGGATCCGTTCCGGGTCAAGGAACTGGATCTATCCCGGGTCAAGGGACGAATCCCTACCCGGGATTTCAACCCGAATACGTGCCACCGGGTGAGGGATTCGGATCTATTCCGGGTCAAGGGGTGAATCCCTACCCGGGATTTCAACCCGGATACGCGTCGCCGGGTCAGGGAACCGGATCTATCCCGGGTCAAGGGACGAATCCCTACCCGGGATTTCAACCCAGATATGCGCCGCTGTTTTTTCCGGTTGGCAGCGGCGGCCGGCTTGAACCCAGCGACCCTCTTTACACGTCGCCGGCCAATGGACCCGAATTGAAGCTCCTCGGGATGCAGCTTACCAGAGCGGAGAACTACACGGCTTGGGCTAGGGATCTCCGGCGCGCCCTTGTCACCAAAGACAAGGACGGCTTCCTCGACGGAGCCGTTCCTTTTCCGACCGACGAACGACTTCAACAGCAGTGGTGCAAGTGCAACCAACTGGTTCGCACATGGCTCGGGAACTGCCTCGCACCGGAAATCGCAGCCGGACTTCCACCTACCGAAGACTCCCGAACCCTCTGGGACAGCATCCGCGAGATGTATGGACGCCTCGACCAAGCGAAGCTATTCACCGTCACTCAAGCTCTGTCAGAGTTGAAGTAGAGGAACCTCTCGGTTACCTCCTGCTTCAACCGCCTCTCTGCTCTATGGAATGAACTTGAGGCCGCCGAAGAACGACTCGAGGGGCCCGAGGAAACCCTCCAACAATACCGCAAAATCAAAGAGAGAGAGAAGATGACGAGATTCTTACTGATTCTCAATGAATCTTTCTCAGCTTTCCGGCCGTAAATCCTCGCGATGGACCCTCCACCACCACTCGGCCGCATTTACCAGTTGGCCGTCCAAGAGGAGCATCATCGGATGGCCGCCGCTGAACACGCTCGGGTAGGCGAAGGCATGAGCCTGGCTGTTCTTCCCTCCGGCGAAACAACCCCCGACGGAACCTACACAAATCTGGAGAGAAAAATCGTGGCTGTGGCTGCGGCGAGGAGAACCGGAGGAAACCCTAAAACCTTGCGATCCGATGGCTCGGATCCAAGATCTGGAATGGATGGCTAGGATCACCGATCCAAGATGGACGGCTCAGATAGACGCGCTGGATCTAACGGCTAGGATCTCAGCGCTGGAACGGACGGACGAGATCGGCGCGCTGGATTTGACGGCTGGGATCTCAGCACTGGAACGGACAGACGAGATCGGCGCGCTGGATCGGACGGCCATCATTTATCTGCAGCTCCAACAGAATTGGACGGCTGGGATCGTGCCACGTCAGCAAGAAAGGTTAGTGGGCAAAATTCCAGATTTAAAAATAAATATTGCAGCTACTGTAAACGTCTGCATCATACAATTGAGACCCGTTGGAAGCTGCATGAAAAACCTAATGACAAAAAGAGAGAATCCATTATTTCCCAAGTTTTTGCACAAAAGGCAGATGGATCACCTCATCAGATGATCACTCAAGAACAATATCAGAATATTGTACAAATGCTGGATCAACTCAAGACTAGCGATAAAAGTGCAGGATTCTCAGGTACTTTCCTATACAACAAGAATTCGTTTTCAGTTGATGTATGAATTATCGATTTAGGTGCTAGTGACCACATAGTATGCAACAAATTTTTTTTTTCTCACACATATAAAATGCCAGAATCCCCTATCACGATGCGTCTCCCAAATGGGAACATCACAAATGTTACCAAGACCGGCACCGTTCATCTTGGTCAAAATTTAATCCTGAAAAATGTCCTATATATTCTAGAATTTGAATTCAATCTTTTGTCTGTCTCAAGAGTATGTGAGGATAACTCTTGCCATGCCACATTCAATTCAAACAATTGCCTTTTTCAGGACCATTTGACTGGCAGAGTGATGGCCTTGGGTAGTATGGTAGAGGGACTCTATTTCTGGAACAATTCCCTAGGAGATTTAGAATTATTTAATAAGCATGTTTCTTGTAATGCTATCAGTTCAAATAAAAATCTTCTTTCTTATCAACGATTGGGTAACAGTGCTTCTTTTCCTCATCCAAAATGTCCAATATGTCCTTTAGCTAAACAATCTCAAGCACCTTTTCCGAAAAGTACATCTCGTACAACAGATTCCTTCTCTTTACTTCATATGGACATTTGGGGACCTTATCATACTCTTCACCATGACGGATCTCGATTCTTCCTTACAATTGTTGATGATTACACTCGAGCCACATGGGTTTATCTTATGCAATCGAAAAGCCAAACTTTTGGTCATTTATCAAATTTTATTTCCATAATTAAAAATCAGTTTGGTAAATCTGTACAAAAAATTCGTACAGATAATGGGCGTGAATTTTTCACTTCTGATTGCAACACATTTCTATCTTCCCATGGTATACTTCATGAAAGTTCCTGCACTTACACTCCGCAACAAAATGGAGTTGTTGAGCGCAAACATAGGCATCTATTAGAGGTTGCTCGTGCTCTAAAATTGTCACGCCCTGAACCTCGAGCGCGCGCACATCCCTCGGTGGTCGATAGAATTTTGCGACGTTCCCAGGTCTCGTCGCCGACCCTTCATTTTCATTGCACATGCGGAAGCAAATTACTAATCCCCTGACCTCAACAAACATGGGATAGAAAAGCATGACAACAATTTCCAAATCAAAATACACATTCATAAACACCTCAAGCTTATACAAAATTTCTATGTCATAAAAAACTACTGAGCCACCTATGCTCCTGACTCTTCCGCTTCAAGCTCCTGGCTCTTCACATTAGGGACCTGAAAATGGTTATTCAATAACCAGTGAGATATAAATCTCAGCGAGTTCCACCCCTAAGCCCCGGTTAGTACACCAACTCAACTCGGGGTATCTATCCAGAACTACCCCACCACAAGCAACAACCAACGATCAATTCGCATACAACCTTACCTGGTATGTCATACCCTGCACGTTATAACTCAGCACAATACACGCAATGCACATGGTCATTAGATGATACAGTTCATCAATCACATACGAGTCGCGTCACAAGCGATCTCACCTGGCCATTGCCATACTCTGCACGTTATCGATTCATGCGTGTGTGCCATAAACAATGTGCTTAACTCATGCATGACCGGAATCAACAATGCAATGATTCTCATGCGTTATTGCACATTATCACAGTTCAGAAACACAGTGCATATACTCAATGCATATTCCAGTTACTAATGACCTACCGACCATAGCTAACTTTCCAATTGGTGCTCATCTACCTCAACACTCATGCGTGCTCCAGATAATAATGACCTCCCGGCCATGGCTAACTTCCCGGTCAGCACTCATCCGACTCCCGTCGGGCTACCAATAAAAAGATCGGGCTTCGTCCCACCCTGTCGGGCACGGCTACATCTCGAACTCACATTCAGACGGTTTCCCAAAAAGGGACATCGGTCCAGAGTCTACTGCGACCGGCTTCCGACTCCCGTCGGGTATCGCCCCCAAACTCCCGTTCGGTGGCGTTCCAATTCAATCTCGTGAGCACACCATTACAACTCCCTTTTTCTCATGATAACGGTCCACTTCCACGGTCCCTCGGACAATCCATTTTCCCTTCTTTGTGGAAAAACATACAATTCATGCGGATGTTTATGCAATAACACATCCAATCACTTCATAGAATCAACACACATGAATTTTAGACACTTTTCGCATTCTGGATGAACAGTGCACGTGAACAGTACTCGGTGAACAGTGTTTCGTAAACAGTAATCGTGAACAGTATGTGTGAACAGTAAATCGTGAATAATGTCGCATGAACAGTAAATTCCCAGAATTTAATAAACTATAAATTAAATTGATAAATCATTAAAAGCATTAATTAAAGCAACCATCAATTAATTAAAGCCAAGCATACTTAATTAACCACATAAACCACATTAAGCAAAATAAAGCAAGATTAAGCTAGACTAATCTAACTCGTCCATCTAACCACCTATCTTAGGGCTAATACAAATTAATTAAATCACTTAAACTAGAATTAAATCTAACTAAACCAACCCTTAGCAAGTTTAGGCACTAATCGAAGGATTAGGAGCTAAACTCACCCGTTAAGCGGGCCGGAGACACCGACGCGGCGGTGACGACGGAGGTGATGCTCTGAGACCTCTACCACAACGATCCAAGGCGGTCCCAAGCTCAACACAGCAACCCCAGCTCAGACTCCCTCTGAAACTTCTGAAAAACAGCCCTGCCGGAGAAGAAAACAAGTTGAATGGCTTGGCCGGAGCTCCGGCGAGGAGGGTGGCTGGCAACTGGTGACACCCGGGGGTCTTGGGAGTCTTGTTGGAGGTTGGGATGAGCAAAGGAACGGCTGGAATGGAAGAAAACGGGCTGCAAAGTCGAAACAGGCGAAGCAGGGCGGAACCAGGCGGTCCGGCGACCGGCGTCTTGAGACGGCTGTACAGGACGATCAGCAGCTCCGTTAGGGACGAAAATGGGCTTGTTGGAACGGTCTGTCTCTCCCGGTCACGGTGATAGGTGGATCGTTTGCTGATTCATCCGGGAAGACCACTTTTGACTCGATTCTTTGACGAAGGGTCAGCTGGAGCAGAAACTGAAGGAGAGGGAAAACGAGGAAGAGAGGAGCTCGTCCGCTTGGAGGCCGAATGGGGGAGAGAGAGAGAGATGTGAGGGCTGGTGTCACACCTCATTAAGGCCATTAAATGGCCACTTCAATTCCCCATACAAAGTGACATCATCTTCTCTCTCTTCCTTTGCCTTATCCACATGCTTTTGGGGGCATTTAGGTCATTTCCACCTTGCACAAATTACACATCTGACCTTGGGCTGAAATTGGTGGATGGGCCTAAGGATTGGGCTTGGCCATGAATAGTAATGGGCTTGGGAATTGGTTGGGCTTGAAATGGCTAAGATTTGGCCCATGGGCTTAGAAGATGAATAGTTGGTTTAGGCCCAATGGGTTCATTTGCTTGGCTTAGGCCCACTATGGTGGCTGTCCCACCTTGGGCCTAAGGCCCACATTGACTTGGCCCAGCCCACGTCCTCACGGGCTTGCTTCCTCGGTTCGAAAATCCCTTTTTTTCCAATTGCTCGGCTTAACTGGCTCTGTCGACTGTCTGAAGTAGCTTCATCCAAAGTCCGTCCCAGATATTCCCGATAATTCGAAGTCCAATCCTAAGTTCTCTTGCCATGTCAATTTCACGCAATGCCATTTTGGTAACAACTCAGACTGACGGGTGGCTTTGAGATTCACGCGTGACCGACTCGTATCAAATCACGTTCAAGACATCTCGACGCATGGACGTCCTTGACTGCATGAAATTACGGGGGATAGATTCTTATTTCAAAGTACACAATTACTGAGGATCGACATAGGGTCGTTCGTGGATTCGATAACAGTAAACGGAATCACCCGTCGTTCCATTATGTTCTGTCCGCGAATCGACTTTTAGTCGTCCTTAGAATCGGCATGCCTATCTACAGGATCGTCCTCACGTAAATCTCACGGTCAAGTCGTTTTCCCAGGTCGAGTCCTTTAGTCGTACGAGTTCTGTCCTCATTAGCGTTTCCCCTCAAGGTCAGTATCTCAGGAGTGATCAATTCCGAGCGAGATCAACCAACAATGCATTGACGAAATTCACATCCATTCATTCCTCAGAGGACTTGAATTTCAGGATGTCACAAAAATACCAAGCTTCCATTCCAGAAGATTTTTGGGGAGATTGTGTGGTCACAGCAGCTTACTTGATCAATCGCATGCCAACTCGAATTCTTAATGGTAGGACCCCTTTTGAGATGCTTTACAACAAACAGCCTGATAATAATCATCTTAAAGTATTTGGTTGTTTATGCTATACAACAAATGTGGGTCCTCGAGATAAAATGGGCCCTCGAGCCACTTGGTGCGTCTTTATGGGATATTCTTCTCTTCAGAAAGGATATCGAGTTATGGAGATCTCTACAGGGACTTTCTTCATTAGTAGGGATGTTGTATTCCATGAAGATATATTTCCATTTGAGGAAATGGTTTCTTCATCACAGTCCTCTTTACCATCAGGACACGACAAACATTTTTTGTCCGATGAATCTTTATCCTTAGCACCAGGGTGTCTTATTGCACTAGGACCACCCATATCATCAGGACCATCTTCGTCTGCATCAATGGAATCTACACCTTCAGAAGCAACATCGCCAGGATTATCTAAGGACATTTCCCAGTCTCCTTTAACAATAGCTGCTTCACCAGTTCTTCCTGAATCATCGGATCCTCCAGCACAAATCATCGAGCAGCCTCGACGATCTGGAAGGCACACTCGTCCACCTACATGGACAAAGGATTACATATGTTCTACAAGAAGTTCTTCAGGTACACAATATCCCATTGGCTCATATGTATCATTTAATTAGTTATCGCCAGGACATATGTGTTGTATCAGTCGCATATCTGAAGAACGAGAACCATTCTCATTCGCTGAGGCAGCACGAGTTCCTAGATGGCAACATGCGATGGAATCCGAACTTATTGCTCACACATGGGATATTGTCCCTTTGCCGCCAAGACGGAAACCGATTGGCTGCAAGTGGGTTTACAAGATCAAATTCAAGGCAGATGGTTCTATTGAGCGCTATAAGGCTCGATTAGTTGCCAAGGGATTTACTCAAAAGGAAGGTTTTGATTATCATGAGACTTTTTCTCCAGTATCTTATCCGTTGCAGCCATACGGAATTGGTCTCTCCATCAGATGGATGTGCATAATGCTTTTCTCCACGGTGATCTAGATGAAGAAATCTACATGGATATTCCTCAAGGATTACGCAAACAGGGGGAGTCTCAGGTATGTCATCTTCGCAAATCCTTATATGGATTAAAACAGGCATCTAGACAATGGTATGCCAAATTCACTGCTGCACTAACCAATGCAAGTTTTGAGCATTCTAAGTATGATTATGCCTTGTTTACACGTACTACAAAAGAGTCATCAATTTATTTGTTGATATATGTTGATGACATACTTGTTGTGGGAAATAATGATTCCGATGTTGCCAAGTTCAAAAGATATTTACACTCCACCTTTCACATCAAAGATTTGGGACCACCAAAATATTTTCTCGGCATCGAGATTGCTCGATCCAATGAAGGAATTTGCCTCAGTCAAAGGAAGTTCATCTTGGAGATTGTCTCTGAAGCAGGTCTATCGGGATGTAAACCAGCAGTCATCCCAGTTGAGCAGAATGTCAAGTTGACGACGCATGAATATGACATAAGTTCTCCTTCAACCATTAAGGACTCAGTGCTCAAAGATCCTTCAGAATACTAGCGACTTGTCGGAAAGTTGATATATCTTACAATGACAAGACCTGACATATCATATGACGTACAAATACTCAGCCAGTTTATGCATATGCCAAAGCAATCACATATGGATGCGGCGTTGAAGGTTGTGAAGTATCTGAAGGGATGTCCAGGCCTTGGTATACTTCTATCTCGTGACTACAATATGAAGATGACAGCTTTTTGCGACACAGATTATGCTGCCTGTCCAATGACCAGAAGATCTATTACTGGTTTTTGCATAAAGCTGGGAAAGTCATTGATTTCTTGTAAGACAAAGAAGCAGTCAACTGTCTCACTATCATCTGTAGAATCAGAGTATCAGGCTATGGCAAAGGCCACCTGTGAAATAATCTGGATACGAGGACTACTCCTGGATCTCGGAATACAGGTCAGTGGACCAACCGAATTGTTTTGTGATAATGATGCTGCACTCAAATTAGTGGCAAATCCAGTCTTTCATGAAAGAACAAAACACATAGAAGTGGACTGTCATTTCACTCGGGATAGGATCAAAGATGGAGTCCTCGTGACAAAAGGAATCGGAACAACGGAGCAACTTGCAAACGTCTTTACTAAAGCGTTATGTCGGAAACAGCATAGATATCTATTAAGCAAGCTAGGTATCCTTGACATCTACAGGCCACCAGCTTGAGGGGGAGTGTTGGAAATATATCTTGAAGATTCCAATTCCGTGGATTAGTTTTGGTAAATAAGAAAATAGGAAAATAGAGATTCATTTATTGTTTTTTTCCTATTTTATTCTTTTGTCTCTTACATTATAAATTCACCAGTGTAATGTGAATATATACAATGAATGTACAGAGAAAAAGCTTTTCTCAAATCTCCATTACACTTTCTATCAACAGTGTCCACTATATGTGCATGCTCCCAAAGACACCATTTACTGGAAGCATAAGTCCAAGAGAAGATGGGTATGTAGATTATGGAGTTGTTGATAGCACTTAGCAAATTCTTACCGATCACTTCACCGACGCGGAGTTCATCGTCATCCCTAAATACACGGACTCCAACATCTACCAAGTTGTGATAGAGGAAATCTGTAAATCCATGCCGAGTGTCTGGTCCTCTAAAACTCAGGAACACTTGGTACACACCTCCTGATGTTCGTGCAACATCACTACTTGTTCCAACCTCTAAGTTTTCCATGGCTAGGAAGATCCTTCCAGATCTCTCTCTAAAGAAAAAGAATGGTGTGTGTGTCCATATGAGCTGAGGCTTTCGATATAAACTAGCCAAGTGAATGTGTCACTGCTCACCAGCAAAAAGGGGAGACGACCAAGACTTCTTTGGTCTTTGTCGGTCAGCTCACTTCAATATCAAGGTAGCTTCATCGAAAAGTAACAGACCGATATTAATCGTAAAATATCCTCAGAAACTGGATAACTTGTAACGGGTTGCAAAGAAGATTGGGGCTGCACGGCTATGACCTTAAATGAAACGCAATTAGTGCAAAAAAGTAGATCAAAGATCAAAAAGATGAAAAGAAAAAAAAACCCCATAAAAGGAAAATAACCGGTTACCCATAAACATAATTTTAATGGTTTTTTTCTTCCTAAGAAACGCTAAAAAGGCTAGGACAATGTAAAGACCTATCTTACCTGCCGAAATCTTGAGAATGTGTCAATTGAAAAATACACACCTTTAATGAGCATTTTGTTGTGAATTTATTGTTATGTAGTTTAGATTGTCATTACAAGTTTGTCAACCTTGAACCTTTGCAATCCTAGTGTATGATTTTTACTACTTGAATTAAACATTACAGATGTGGAAGACTTATGGGGGAAAAGTACCAAAAAACTCATAAACCTATTGATTTGATATCAATTTAGTTTTAAACCTTTTTATATTAGTAAAATTCAATCCATTGGCTAATTTAGGTCAGAAATTACTGACGTAAATGTCAGCCGTTCTACGTGACACGGTTAGTGCTGACCAAAACATTTAATTTAATTTTTAGATATTTTTTTTGATTTTTTTTTTTGTTAATTTTTCTTTTCTTTTCCCTTTTCTTTTTTCCGCATGATGAAAAAAATATATATAAAGTACACACTTATGACTATGAAAAGCAATTATGACTATGAAAAGCAATTCTACTTGCCAATTTTGTAGCACTTTCCTCAAATGGTTTACCTAATGATGCATATCAATAAAAATCCTCTTTACCGGAAAAAAATCTTGGTTACACTCAGTACATGTGAGGCCTATTCGCATGCACCATCAGAGAAGATGAACTCTATGTAGGACCCGTTTGATTTGATAGTGCATATGAGTTGGGCTCGCATCAATGCAGCCGAGACTTGCTCCTCTATCTTTACCTTTGCTTTAGATAAAGTTTCTAAGAGTGCTTTTCAAGAGTGCAAATAATACGCAACTTTAGAGATAAAGAACCCAAGGCACAATTTTCACTTCCAAGAATCCTATGCTGAGATGATGAGACTTGTTGTCACCCAAGCACCTTCTTGCAGTTTACACGAGAGGTTCATTTTTCCCCTCCATTATGCTCAATTTCTTCTGAGTTCATCATTTCAGAACATGCTAATAAATTCCAGTACTGTAATTAGGGGAGTTATTTCCAACGGGGGGAGTTTTTAGATTAAAAAAAAGATGCATTTATTTCACTGGAAATCAATTATTTGGAAAAGAATTATCCTAAAATTGATTCTGATAAAAATTAGGCAATAGAAAATATTTTTTTTTATCCATAATATATGCATAAATATTTCGCTACCACCGGCCTTAACATTAACCTATTTTTATTTTTACAATCACTCCGTGATACAACGATCAAAAAAAAAAAAATTTTGAAAATTACTATTTTTACTTTTATAAGTTTTTTTGAAAAAATGTTTTTCAATTAATTGATTTACAGGATACTAAATGCACCTTATATAAGAATGTAAAATTACCTACAAGTTTAATAAATGATGCTCATATGATGCACATCATCAAATAAATTATATTTCTTTCCGCTTGACAATTTATGTCCAAACTCACGGATTCAGGATCGCGTTTCCCATAGATGTATCACATTAATAATATTAAAAATCAAAAAATAAATTTACATAATATACATATATGTATATATATATATACATATATATTATATATATATTTATATAAATATATATATTATATGAGCAATCAAATAAGTTTTTGCATTTAACATCTAGTAGATAGACAAAATGCTGTTAACTAACACTTTTTATATCAGTGATTATTGGCTTAAATTAATTAAAATATGAAAAATAATATATTACAATATTGAAAAAAAAATGTAGAAGGAAAATTATATTTTGCTGTGTGTTTTAGATTCTGAAAGAAAATCTCAAGACATGTGCATATCATAGCAAACTAGACATTTTATAGGTATCAAAAAGATATTCATAATTACTATCAATTTGCCCAACATTCCAATTGCAGAAAATCTCAATACTTGTGCATATCATGGCAAACTAGACATTTTATAGGTATCAAAAAGATATTCATAATTACTATCTGTTTGCCTAACATTCCAATTGCAAACATTTACCTTCCATGCGCAATGGATCGGGACATTTGGCTTTTTAGAAAATAATTTCAGACAATTTTATGCAATGTAATAGCTTCCTAAATTGCCATAGCTAAAAATACATAGCATCAAACCGAAAATCCAAACAATCATTGATTTCGATTTTTCTTATCTTTTGTTATAAATGCCATACATTAAGTATGAATATATATATAAAATACACTTATGACTATGAAAAGCAATTCTATTTGCCAATTTCACTACACTTTCCTCGAGTGGTTTACCTAATGATGCATATCAATAACTATCCTCTTTACTGGAAAATATTCTTGGTTACACTCGGTACATGTGAGGCCAATTCACATGCACCGTCAGAGAAGATGAACTCTATGTAGGACCCGCTTGATTTGGCATTACGTATGAGTTGGGCTCGCATGCACTAATGTAGCCGAGACTTGCTCCTCTATCTTTACATTTGCTTTAAATAAAGTCTCCAAGAGTGCTTTTCAAGTGTGCAAATAATACGTAACTTTAGAGATAAAGAACCCAAGGCACAATTTTCACTTCCAAGAATCCTATGCTAAGATGATGAGACTTGTTGTCACTCAAGCAACTTTTCAAGCCCGTTTGGTTCAAATTTGGAGAAATGACTTTTCATTTCTCCAAGTATCTTTGAATGAATGGGCATTTTGTGAAAGCAAGAATGTTTGCATACTCATTTTTTTGTCTATTTTGCAAAGCAACTTTAAGGTGTAAAGAAAAAGGAAAAAAAGAAAAGAAAAGAAAAGAAAAAAGAGATGAGGAGATGCAATTGTGTGCAAAGGGGAAAATTGTGGGGGAAGTGGGTCGACAATGGTGCTAGTGGTGGTGGGGAGGTGGTTGGTGGTAGGGGTGGTGGTGGTGGTGGTGGCACTGGGGGTGGCTCGCCTAAGGTCACCAACCTCATGCAACACCCTGGGTCGCGCAGCCTCAGGCGACGCCGCCTAAGGCCACGCAACCTGGGGCGGCGTCGCTTGGGTCGCATGACCCAGGTGACACTTGAGGTTGCCCAACCTCAAGCCCCTTGCTTGAGGTCGTGCGACTTGAGGCGAGGCTTCTCGACGGCCAGATCTAGCCCCCCGACGGCTAGATTTGGCCGCTCACGGCGTTAGCGCCGCCCATCGGCTGAGCTTCACGATGGAGCAGCAAATCCAAATCCAATGAAGAAGATGTTGAATAGTGCTTTTTTTTAGGGCAAAAGAGGAAAACATTATTATCAATGAGGGCAATATTGGAAAGAAAAAAAAACTCATTAAACCCTATATTAGCAATCCGAAAATGCTAAAAACCCAAAACAAACAGGGACTTGTTTTGGGCTTTCAGCATTCCAAATGCTAGCATTTGGCAAATGAAGCTTCAAAAATTTGAATCAAACGTCTAATATTTTTCCCATGGGGCTTTGGGGGCTCAAAGCTCATTGGGAATGCTGAACCAAACAGGGTTCTTGCAGTTTGCATGGGAGGTTCATTTTTTCCTCCATTATGCTCAAATTCTTGAGTTCATTATTCCGGAACATGTAAATAAATTTCAGAACTGTAATTAGGGGAGTTTATTTCCCATAGGGGGAGTTTTTAGAATAAATAAAGATGCATTTATTTCACTGGAAATCAATGATTTGGAAAATAATTATCCTAAAAATAATTGTTTGATTGCCAAGAAAAATTAGGCAATGGAAAATATTTTTGTTTTTATCCACAATCTATGCATTAATATTTCGCTAACTTAACATTACTATTTTTATTTTTATAAGTGATACAAAAATCAATTTTCAAAAAAAAAATTCAATTAATTGATTTACAGGATAATAAATGCACCTTATATAAGAATGTATAATTACCTGCAAGTTTAATAAATGATGCTCATATGATGCATATCATTGAATAAATTATGTTTCTTTCCACTTGACAATTTATGTCCAAACTCATTGATTCAAGGTCGCATTTCCCATAAATATATCACATTAATAATATTAAAAATGCAAAAAAAAAATTACAAATCGATATATATATATATATATGTCTATCACAGTACTTGATATATTGATGGTTTTGATTCTTTTGGGGCACGTGATACGCCTGCTGCTAAAGGCAGTCGACAACCTCAGAATACTAGCAAGGGAGAGGAAATTTCTTCCTAAGCAAAATGGAGCTGCTATCACTATTTGTTACCTGTGGCCATCCGCACAATCAATGTTTACCAAGAAAGAGAACAGCTAGTCATAAAATGCATAGTGACAGTATGGCGGTAGCTGATGCAGTTGGTCCTAAAATTGCTCCTCTGATGACTCCTGTGGTTGTGGATGATTCCGTTCACGATCTTCTAAAGCACGCTGGAATCTTGAATTTTGTGAACCGCTTCTTGAGCTGAAAGTCGTGCCATTTCCTGAACTCCCTCCCTGAGCTTGAAGCAACTCTAGTCGCGCCTCCTATATTTCTATTTGCAGGAACATTCTCTGTCTCCTGATCACCTTCGTATATTGTCTATGCAATCACCCAAAAACCTTATATAGTAAATAGTCATGATATGGCACAATCATTAGTTGCAAAGACAGATCTAGAACTGAACACTAGAAGAGCTGCGTCGAATGGGATTTACAGTTATGTGGTTTTCTTATGTACCCAAGTGCCGACATTTTAAGAATCATGTGATGGAAAGTTAAATTAAAGATCAGTCAGCCTAAACAATTATCTACTTAGGACTAGGAGGTCTCACTTTGTAACTCTGCGGATGAATAACCAAAGTAAAAGAATCGCTCTATCTCATCACGGAATTCTGTTTTAGAAGAAGGATTGGGAAAACTTTCCAGAAGTTCTCTTTTCGATAATGTGGGGTATTCAGATATACAACTCAATTAATCTCCTTGATGCACGTACAACGTCTTGTCCATCTACTTTAATTAAAGCTCTATCTCAAATTGGTAACTCCGGCCCCTATTAAGTTTACAAAAAAAAAAAAAAATTAGAGATAAGTGTATTAAAAGTCCTAAAACTTTGGTTGGACTTTCACGACAAATTTTAGCACTTTTTGGAAGTTTTAGGATTCAATTGAACTTTTTAAAATTTTTAGGACTCAATTATATTTTTGTGACAAATTTTTAGATTCAACTGCACTTTTGTGACAAGTTTTAGGACTTACGGCCCCATAGGCTAGCCCTTATTATTTCTCTTTCCAAACAAATGCACCATCAACAGTGTTCATGGGGATAACATATGCCTTCACAAGCTCTCATGACCTCACGACTGTCAATCACTCTGTGAATATCATCTTCTTCTTCCGCCTCCATGCCTCACTCACCACCCTCTGCAACATCCGATTGCATAGTCAGCAGCCGCGGCAATTCAGGGACTAGTTTGTTTGATTGAAAATTAGTTGAAGGCCTAATTACACATTTTGTAACAGTTTAGGGACTCCAACATCTCTACTTTATATATATTGTATGTTTATGATAAGGCTTGTCGATCAATTTACATAAGATCAATAGCCTGTGTAATGCACGAGATTATCGACAATTATTTCAGGAATGATATTTTCCTAAAACTTTGAAGCTTTAATGACTACTTGTAAACACTACCCAAGGTCATTGGTAAGACATCTTGATTAAAATATGTCGGACACACAAAATATTTTGTGAAAAACTTGTACATATGCAAAGAACCAAACCGAACAAGCCTACCTCATCGTAACTTTCTACAATCATTTAGGGTTAGTCATCTCTCCCTTCTTCCTCCGCGTATGAATGTAATGTCGAAGGAAATAGAAAGAATGTGAAACAAATAATGAGTAAATGATTAGTCTTCAATTGTCCTAGAACGTAGGAAAGGGACACAAGGAAAACAAAAAAAGAAATAGAAAAGATGAATATGGATGTACATAGTCCTAATTACTCCTAGTCATATTGCGACCGCAACCCCAATAATAACATACCGTCACTATATCAAGTATTGCCACTTAACACGTGTCGTTCATTTATGGCATGAACGCTTAGTCTAGAAATATAAGTTCCACTATGTATATGTAATCATCGTATTTTTTTAAAAAGAACATTTTAAGTGGTTTGCTTATGCTGTATTTTCTTACGAAACACACGGCCCAACCTGGAAGAATTGGAACAAGAACAGCTGGAACTCAATTTGCAAAAGAGACGCACTAGTCCAAAGATATTTAGGGTCTGGAACTGACAGTGACGAAGACGGGTAAAAGGGGCCTCCGTGTGCTCGAATAATTGTAGCATTTGCACGATCAAAACTGTGTTTTCAGTTTTTGGACTTCGAGTGAAGTGCACTTGGGATGAAGAGAAAGCCATGGTTGGATTTGACCTTTTAATCAATTAATCTGCCTCTGATGTGGCAAAATGCCAACAAGTTTTTGCAGAATTTCATACTCTCGAGTGGTTTGAAAATTGGTAATCTTCACTGAGCTTTTTTGACTCGCTTCGCAGTGAAAAGCAAGAGGGAGCTCTGCGCGGAAGAATTAAAAAAGGTTAAAAAACGTTAAAGGACATGCAAAGGAAAAATTATAGAACAAGAAAATGTCACAACACAAGAGAGAAAAGAGGAGAACCCTTTATTAAGTATCAAATGGAACTTTTGTTATGAAAAATGAAACGGTAGCAGATGCATTTATTGCCAAATCCTTAACAAATAATCTCTTTACGCCTATCATTTATTCATATGAAATTTTTCTCCACTCGAAATCAAAGCCCTTGCAATGAAGGAAGCATTGCTCTGGTTGCGGGAGGCGTCTGAGCTGAAGGAGGAATCTGTGGTGCATGTGGGTGTTGTTATCTATAATGTGATCCCACATTTAGGGATATACTTTTTGAAATAAAAATGTATCCGTTGGGTTTGACTTACATTTTCTCTTTTTAAGTAACAATTATTTCACATGCGATTTTGCACGTTTCTTATCTCTTTGTGACAACCACTCATTTGATAACCGCTTTGATCGTTCATTTTGTAAGGGCAATCACAAGATCTAACGCGAACCCTCTCATTCAAAAATACACCATCAGTATGCGAAGGGATTATGTTAGTAAAGTGTGCCCATGATATCATCGAATTTCAGTGAATTTCCGACAGCACAAATTCGAACAATAGCTGGAGGGCAGTTTTATTTTTTATCATGTTTTTCCGCATATGATTCTAATCAACACTTGAATTTTGTTCTTTGATGCGTGATTAGAATCACTAATTCATGTCTAACATGTGTTCTATCTGACAATCAGTATATTGATAGATTCACTGCTGAACTGAGTTTGAGCCCATGGGCTTTGAGATGTCTCTTTGAGGAATGCAATGCACTACTAACCCAATTAGAAGGTGTTCCCCTATCCCATTGCCCACAGGAAACTAACCAAGTCGCAAATTAAATTACCAAAACCCATCGAAAAGGGACTCTCCCCTTCAATTGGATGTCAAGGCAACCCCCACCTCTTTGGGATTTATCATGTATTGATTCTTGTTAACTTCACTCGTGTAGTTATTGTTTTTGAATGAATGAAATGGTATTTGTATTTGACAAAAAAAGAAAAAAAAAAAAAAAAAAAAGAAAAGGGTATAGCTTTACTTATTTTTAAAATAGAATGTATACTTTCACAAAGATATGCTTTTGTAAGAAAAATTACCAAAAAAGTCATAAACCTAATGTGCAGATCCCAATTTAGTCATGAACTTTTCAATTTGACCCATACAGTCATAAATATTTTAATGATTTTCTAATGTTATTTGGTCAGCCAATTTAGATTGGAAAAATTTGATGTAGAATTCCGGTCAACGCAGGCCATCCCACGTGGCATGACCATCAATCCGATATGTACGATTTCACTCAAAATGACGTCAATGTGAAAAATTCTATAACTTATTTTGATTTCTTTTCTTTTCTTTCTTTCTTTTTTCTTCTCTCAGGTTCATGTTCCACATAGTGAACATGCACTGAATGTTGAGGAAAAATCAATGGGAAGAAAAATGGAGTCAATCTTTGAGGTATGATAACATTCTCTTTAAAGAATTATTTGCCCCCACAATATTGTTAATGATTACTGGCAAAAATCCTCCAGATACAACAAAGTCTCGTATAAGGATACTAGATAGTCATTATGGTATTTTTCAAGGAACTCTCAAAGGGAAACAATTAAAAACAATGACTATATATCATAGAAATGATAATTGAAAATTATGAAAAGTATTCAATAGAAATGTTGAATAAATATATTTGAACCGATACAACCTTTCAAAGATGAAGAAGTTATGTTTGCACAAATATAACCTTCTAAAGATTAAGAAATTATGTTTGAATAAACACAACCTTTCAAAAGTTGCGAGAGTGCCTAATAACCATTAAGGAAAAATAATAAATTCGAAATTAAATAATAACAAAATAAGCGTAACTCTATTATGAATAATCAAGTTGTTTCAATAGGACACATTGGTTTCATTATAATTATAAATTCAAATTTTAATAAATGAAAATAAAATTATATTTGAGAATTAATGCCAATTTAGTCCACGTATTTTTTCAATGTGATACAAGACACCTCTTATTTATTTTACAAATAAACTACCAACGTTGAGTGCCCTTCCCTCAATCACTGCCCTTTTCACTGCCTCCATGCACGAGATTAACGATGCATCACCTGTGAAGCGACAACCAGGTGGGGGCACTGATGGTGGCGGTGCTGCAGGGGGATGTGGAGGGGCTGAGAAGGGTGCTGTCGTCGGACAAGGTCATAGAGCTGAGGAGGGCACCACTCGAGGGTGAGATACGCTCGAACCCAAATGCAGACACCTCTTCTTTAAATAGTATGATTGAATAGACACATTTATCTAACTTTTCAATAGCAATTTAGATTATGTTTGCTTTTGGATGGTATGTTTACCACGTGATTTGCATTTTTTTCTTTGCTTTAAAACTAAACACATTGCGTAACCACATTAAATTTATTGGACCCTACTTCATGGATAGAATATAAATTTTGTCAACATTGTTTTTCTTTATTTTTGAATCATACTATTATCATTGAATAACCAACAAACTACCTCAAATGTATTGTTCTACAAATCATCCAACCCTTAATTGATTAGTCAATTATGAAGATTTTTGCGCTTATCTCTTTGTTTCATTTCAATTGATATTCTCTTTAATTTATTTGTTATTATTATCACCCTCTAACGAGTGTTTCTCTTTTCAGGTTAAGAAAAGCCAATGATTTGACGAAGAACTGGGTAGACAACTAATCGTTGTACTTTATCCAAGGTCATTCAGGTTTCATCCTCATAATTGCACCTATGTGGGCAAGATCAACGGTCCTTGACTTCATAAGGAAATTGCGCATTGTGCTTCAAGAATCACATTGAATAAATTTAAAGTTAAGAGATCATATTTCATATTGAGGCTAAGTTTATGAACCATTTATGTAATTATCCATTATTTTTATAATAGCAGATAGTATTTGGTACTTTTTTAAGAGAATTAATATAAAATGTTGATGCACCAGATTAGCTGAGCTTAGGTAGACTATGAGCTGCAGTCCAGTTTCACACTAATAACAAGCTGAAAATCCCCTCAAGGCACCCTGCCATGGCCACGTTAGTGTGAGAATCTTTCTCGAAAGAACACTGGTTTCATTGAAGAAACAAAGTTTCAAAGCCTCATTAAACTTTGAGAATAAGATTGGAGTTTATCTCTGTGCGCTTTGAGTATGTTGTACTTTTGTGCATGTTTGTGAGTTTTACTCGTATTGTGAATTGCGATTCATGTTATACTCATTTTTCTAATGTGCCACTCATCTTACCACTTCTATTACTGTTCATTGTTGGATTAGGGTACGATGTCTTGACTGAGTTATTACCAGTCCTCATATTTGTGAACGCCTGTTCTTAGGCCATAATTTATGTTGTCCAGTGTCTCGTTTGACTATTGGGCCCTATGTACTGGGAACGCCTAAATCGCAATTAATGGTATATGTACAAAGGAATTAGATCACGGTTCGATACATGTTGCTTCCATTAGAATACATTCTACCTATTCTTAAAATATTTTTGGCATTGGACTGGATGCTATCCTTGTAACAGATGCAGCACCCTGCATGAGTGTATACAAAAAAGTTATTGTAGCCATCAACCTCAAAGAAAGAACAAATTCGTGAGGTGCAAGGGCGAAAATGTACCACTAATTGGAGAACTTTGCTTTGTACCTAAAATAAGTGCCATGATAAAAGCATCAAGGCACCTAATTAAATATGGCACAAAATGGAAAAACTTAAATAGTAAGAGCTTCTGCTCAAACCAATGATCATCGCATGAAGTGAACCCGAGGTAGTAGCGAGAAGAACAGAGGTTTCTGAAATGAAAAATCTTCAAGTTCCAACTTTCGTGGCTGAATAAACCAAGAATTTTCCATAAAATGACACTCTTGCCATCTGTGAGCAGTCGGAATGGATTCCTGATGTTTCGTCTTGAATAACATGCTCTTCTGAAGAACTACTGTCAGCGAAGCAAAAGTAATTTTCAAACCAAACATCGGAGCTCAGAGTACTTTGGTTGATAATCACATCTTCACGGCAATTTCTTTCAGTCTGATGCTCTTTTTCTGATGCGATTGAATTGAAAGGATCCATGAAGTGCTACCCTTGTTCAAGTCTGCAAGCTGAAGAATTAAGCAGGACCGACTTTCCTCCCAAATTATTGCAACTATGAGCCCCGTTTGAATGGTTGAGCTCAAGCTCAGAGCTCAACCTAAGGTGTATTAATTTCTACATCTACCCACCTGTCCTCGTCTTCCATGACCTGTCGAAACATCCTAAAAGATTTTTGCACAAATAAGTAAAGTGGATGACTTGCCTTGTGGTCGTACTCCATGACCTGTTGGTTTTCTATAGCATTTGCGACTCTTATGGCTTCAAGCCACCAAGCATCCATAGGGGAGCAATTTGTCGTGTTTTCATCAATGTCAACCACATCAATGTCTACCACGTTATTAGTTATATCAGGAGGATTTGCCAGAATCAAAGAATGCTGATAAATCAGGCACAATATCCTCCAGGATCAGACGCAGCAGTGGAGAGCAGTAACCTGGGCTATTACTAAGCTCACTTTACCTTCATTTTCACACATAAAAGAAAAAAAAAATGGATAAATGTTGGGCAGAAATTTTCTGTATCTTTGCAATCAAGATTGTGACATTTCTGGTAATATACAGCCCGAATCAGGTCAGCAACATAGATAACTAGGCCAGTCAAAATGGGGAAGAAAATAAGCTGGTGTCTACTAAAGGTAAGACTCAGAGTACGATTCAACACAAAAATTTCCCATTGAAAAGACATAGCATAATCCATGAATGCTCTATGCTCTCTGCCTATCGGCTCACAGAACCTGTTCCTTGACATGCTAGAAACCATGAGTTCATGCTCTGAGAACCAGTACCAGCTTTGAATTTTACCTATACTGTGACAGATTCATCAGCATTACAGGGGAAAAGAAGAAGAAACGATAGGCCTTTTAAACCAGATCATTTTCTTGACGCTACTCCACATGAAAGGGGAAAGTGCCAATCAATAGCTTCTTTTCAAATAAGACATATCAGTCCCATTAAAATTCTTTCAGGTTACTAACTTTAATATCCTACACAGTCTCAGGTAGAATTCTATGAACTATGAAGCAATTGAAATGATTCATCACTCTGTTTATCTAAAATAAAACTACAGCGATCACCTGATACAGTTCCAATTGAGGCTACAGATTCTATGAATTTATCCAACATTGGGAAAGGCGACTTTCCAGTGAAGTAATTCACTGAACTATCACTAATGAAAGAGTTGAAATTAAGTTCTTGCGAAGCAAGACAGTACCTTCCCAAATCAATATTAACCTGCGTAGGGGAGAAAAAGTCCATCACATGAGAGACCACACAGAGTTCTAGCACACTAGTCCACTATGCAAAGATGTTTCCTGAAATTAGCTCCACCAACTCAAGACAAATAATATTTTTGCTGATAATAAAATGTACAGCAAATCATATGAATACAGTTCATGAAGAGATCCAAATACAAGAACTGATTCAAATTTGTAACTACCTCTGTATCGAACTGAAGTTTCTTTCCACAATCTAACTCCATTTGCAGACTAGGAGCTTGTGACAATCAAAATCCACAATGCAGATCAAAGAAGCCATGATCATGTCTTCCTCACACTGTCAGGAGAGAGTAAGCTCATTTTGAGCGTCAATGAGCACATGAACCTTTAAAGAGCAACTGGGATAGAGAGTCACTACTGTTTCAAGCACTATCACAATAAATTCTCTTCTCAGTGTGCATATGCACATTTTCTCATGTGTTAATCTAACCTTCTCAAATGATACAAAGGCATAAAAGAACCCTTTGCTAGTAGTTTTGAGGAACATTTTGAGCGAACTAGGAACAGTTCATCACACCCATGTTCCAAAGATGTTTCATGAGTCTCTAGACCTCAATTACAAGGAGTAACGTACCATGTCCTTGCATTTGAAAAGCCCAATCGGCAGAAGGACAGAACTCTTGCCTGCCTTGGATGATAGAGCCAAAGAAAAGCATCAATTCCTTGAATAGACAGCAGTGTCCACAAATATCTGACCTGTCGATGGGCTGGAATCTTTCTTGACAAACAACTTTTCATATCTTCTGTCTGTCTCCCTTGCACTAGAAATCCGTAAAAACATACCGGTCAATTTATCATAATAACATCATGGTTGCATGCAATGTTATATTTCTCCAAAAAGGTGTGCATGCATGAATATATCAACCAGAACCCTCCCCCACCCCCCCTGAAAAAAAAAATAAGAAACAGAAATGGCCCACGCACACGCAGTTCCAATAGTTCAGTAAAGTTGTGAGACTGGCTGCTGTAAAGTGAAGTATGCAGGAGTTGAAGGTATATGTTAATCTTGAGAGATGGATAAACTATCTCAAACAGGTGGCTAACTTGGAAGGCACAATAACAATATTTACACAGAATAATTGAATTTGCAATTGTCTCTACCACACAATAACTAAAGCTTCTCATCAGAGCATACCTCCGAAATTAATGCACCCACATGGGAGTAGTCCTTAAAAGCAGCCTTTGGTATCAAATGATGAGAAAATTTTCCTGCATACAAGCAATGCTGCTATTGACATTAGCAAAAATCTTGTTATATTCCATGGAAAGATTTAACATAGACAAGGGAAAAAAATGTATAACACGAGATATTGCTAGTGTTTTAATAGGCAGATGTAGTAATCATAAGGCACATGCTGACTCATCAAGTTGCAGATTCTTCCCTGCCTGAATCTCAAATTCACTTCAAATCTGACACATAGTTCTAGTGTACCATGCATAAATCATCTTAGCTGTGCCATTAGCATCACTCAACCAGTACTTTCCAGTGACCCAGGCACTGTGAAATTATAACCAGTCTTCAGCTGCCCCTTCTCTCTGACATTATGCCTGGAAATTGTGACTTGAGGTAGGATAATTGGCTTCAAAGAGGGGAAAAAGAGAAAATCATCGCAGCAAGGAAAGCATCTGGGTAGTGTTCAATGCAGCTCCAATACTTGATGCTCATTCAAAAGAAGTATCATACTGAACTCGTCCCCTAAATGGAAAAGATCAATTGAATAATGTTGCCTAAATAGCTCAATCTAAGATAAGCACAACATGCAATATGTTCCCTGTCAATCCTATCCATGAAATCAAAGTTGTCTCAACTTCCAAAAGAGGTACATCATTCAAAGTTATAATATTTTTTTATTTCCATCTTCATAACTGCTTTTAAGTGCAATATTCCTCAAAAATGAAATGTTAAGGTAAGTCACTACTCAAACAAAGATGGACCACACAAGTGTCAGAGACCTCATTTAAAGCTGCTTTTCTTCAATAAACCTAACACAGTTCTCTCGCATCAAATGTGAAAGGTCTCAAGAAGAATAATGGAAATTTGTAGCTGGAAGGCACCGTGAAAAAGAACAAGACAGCCTTTCACTTGATGGGGTGTCTACACAAATTTATGTCAAGATATCCAAAGGCATAAAGATGAAGCTCATAGTATGTGAGTGTGTATTGCATACACCATCCATGACTACTGATGCAATGATAGTTAATAGAAGTAGCAAGATACAAAGTCAGCCTACCTTCAGTTGAAGAATCGAGCTTCACTACCCATTCTTGGTTTCCTTGGATTGAGTACTTGTCAAGCAACACCTCCAAGACAACCAATATCAGAAGATCATCCATCTCATCTCCATTTTGTCAGCATTTTCCCTCTTATGAAACTCCAAATCAAAGCATAAGTGAAGACCCTGGCAAAGAATTTGTTGATGGTCAAGCCAAACTTAGATTTCAAAAACCCAAATGACAAGCAAATACTGTTACGTTAAGTGTTAGACAGAAGTTCTAAGTAATGTCACCAAATGCTTCTTTCAAATACTAGCGCTATTATGCACTCCATGACATTACATACAACACTCATTTCACCACCCTGTCCTTATTACTTCCTACTTCTAGTTATGGCTTTTGATTCAGTCTACTGCTCAACACTCATAGAAACAATCTAAGAGTTAAAAGCAAAATCTGGAACTTGGGAATTGGCTATAACAGATAAACAGATATCAAGAAGAAAATCATAAACCATCCCCATGAGACTACTAATTGACAAATCACGTGGAGAGATGCTTTCTTTCTAAAGTCCATTCTACGCTTGAAAATCAATTCATAGCATACAAAATCAACCTGTATCTCATTCAGCAATCGCAGCAAACTAGATGGTCTTTTTGGAGGCACCCCATTTGGAGACCCGGAGAACACCACCGGAGAAATATGCACCCCTCGCCATTGGCTGAACTCGCATGCTCTAATTGTTATTGAACCGAGCTGAGAAGTTACCAACGGAAACCCAATCAGCATTCGCCGGGACAAGCACTAAGTATGCAGCTCGAGTCCTATAGCAATAGAAAGCTGGTTAAAACTCGACGAATTGTGCTTCCTCAACATCAGCCTTAGTGGGATTCTTTGATGGCAATAACCCATCTCATCCACGAAGACATGGAAATAAATTTTATCTGTCGACCCGAAAATCGAACTGCAGCGAAAAACAACAGCCAACATCGCCCATACTTTCTCGGTGCAAAGCTGAATGTCTGTTGCCTCATCATGCCTCTGTCCTGATGATCCTGGCCTGAGAGCACTCATTGTAGAACCTCCATGTATGGAGCTTCCCTCCCGCCATTTCCTTCTAAATCCTTTCCTCTCTCTCGTGGCCGATTCTGATCAAATCGATGAACAAATGCCACGGCGAGAGCACGGAACGGGCAAAACAGAATCAACCGCAGCATATATATGCATTCCACGAGAATGTCCTTCAATCAATGGATCGCCAGCGTTCCCCATTAAAGCATACCCCGCGCACCGAACGCAGCGACAGGCATTTCAGACCCAATCCGCCCATGTGCAGTTCGAAAGTTCGCCCGAATCCTCCACCGGGGAACGAAATTAGGAAATCTATTCGGGAAAAGCAAGAACAAAAGACGCAAATGCTTTGAGCATGCGAATGCGCTGGGAATGAAATCGAGAGAAGGAGAAAGCAATGGGAGGAGAGATGCCGCACTTTTTAATTTTTTGCTAAAAAAAAAAAAACTATATCCAGATATTTTCATGAAAATCAAACTGAGCGTTGAGAGTTCATATTCCTAGATAATAATAAATGGCAATACTTTCTGTTTCACCGAAAATGAAAATTTACCCGAGAAGCGAAATATCTTTCATCGAAAAATTGATCTCGATTTTTTGTGAAATGGGTTTCGTATGGATCTTGAACAAGGAATTACTAGGCTTGAAATTTTAAAGTAAATGAAAGGTCAGTGAATTTAAGGTGCGGAAAAAGTAAATGCATGAAGAACAAAACGAAATTGCCGTGAATAAACGAATAACCTTAATTGACTTGATGTAAGGGTGTTCAAGGAGAGATATTACAATACATATAATGGATATTTATTTATAATCTACAAGTAATGGTAACGTATCAGCGGTTACTATACCTCACTAATAACCACTGCGTTCTCCGAGATTTTAGGCTCTATTTTCACACGTGAATAACCCATATCCATGAGTAATTATAATTTTCCATCTTATTGAGATAACTGCCACTTGATACTGGTACCGTTATTCGGCATTTATTTAAATGTGCACTTGTGTATTCTCTTTGCCCAACGCATGGTAAAATTCATGACGACTTACCACTCCTTTGCTTTGTCGCTGAGCCATGATACTTGTCGATCATTCCCTGCTCGTTATCGATTACCCTGTGGTGTAGGTGTCGATTAACTCGTGTCCTTCAATTATCCTCTTGTATCACTCTTGATTAACCGATCATGTCCCATCATTTATCGACAACAAAGAGTCCGTTATTTTTTTGTATACACACTTTCACACCGCCTTTTTCTTTGCAAGTTGGTTTTATCCTTCCAATTCTAGCAGAAGTGTTCGATATTTAGCTACTGGCCATTGATAGTCATCTCCTAAACTTCCTTTCTGATTCAAGTTAGAACGATGATGTTTAGCGAACCGATTAAGTTCACTTTTCCTAATCAAAATTTTACGAGAAGAAATTGTCCGTATAAAATTGAATTTGAATATGTGTTTGACCTCTCAAGCCATGCATGGCAATTTACTACTTGTCCAGAATAATGACCAAGTCATTTCTTTCTTGACGTCCAACTAGGAAAACAAATTCAATCTTGATGGGTTCTCTTTGACCAACAAGCTCTATATTATTAGAATATTTAAATATTAAAATACTTATTCATCTAACAATTTAAACTTTTAAATAGTTGACCAAAAATACCAAAAAATCCCTTTTGTGTCCAAAAAATTAGAAAAAGATCTAGAAAATGTTTTTCCTCCCAAAAATGCATGGAAAATCCCTCGAACATCCAAAAAACCTCAAGGTTTAAACAAGATTAGGTACCGAAAGGGCATTAGTGATTAACTAGTGTAATCAAGTCCCCGATCCTAATTTCTCTGGTTGCGCAGGAGTGAGTATTTCTCCCGATACTTCACTTGGGTTTCTAATCAACCCATCCCAAATCGATTAGTGGCGACTCCATTTTAAAAATTGATTTACAGGTTAAAAATTTTAAAGTCGTGAATTGGTGGACTTGGGAGAGTCTGGGCTTTAATTAATTCAGCCGAGCCATTAGCCTCCTTAGGCGCTCGTACCCGATTGTGGGCGTCGAAAAAAAAATGAGGTCGCGACAGCTTGGCGACTCCGCTGGGGAGTTTGAGGACTTAGGCCATTTTTGTCTTGTTTAAATTTTTTACTGACTTAGGTTTTTCTTTATGCAGGTCAAAAGCTTAGAAATTCATTTTAATTTTGCTTAAAATAGATTATCTTGTGATTATAAACTGTTATGCATGCTTTACTGTTTTAGCACTACACATGGCACACACAACCCGGCCGCCGGACCTGGGCCGCCATAGGATTTCTAGGATGGTGTTAAGAAAGATACGACCTCGAACGCGAGACTGCGATGTAGAGGTTGCCTTTCTTTTCCCCGAATTTCTTAGCCGAGGTTAGGAGGGTATGCTGCTAACGCGAGACTGCGACGGGCGGATATCCTTTTAATCTCACCAAGCCTTCTGAGTTAGAAATCGAGCCACACGTCCCATCTGTATGTCTCTGTGTTTGCCATTTTCTTTAAAAGCAAAGTAATTTATTTACTTTTACTCAGTCTTTCTGGTTCATGGCAAAATAGGGTCAGGTTGTATATTTCCCGTTCTTATATGCGATGGGAAGAATTGATATCCAGTTCATTCCTACCCCAAAGGGAGAGCTTCTCAGATGGTGGGAGCAGTTAGATCAGCTCGGCCAAGAGTGCGTCAAAGCAAGAATCGGTCATCTCCTCCCATTGCTCCAAATTAATATCCACTCTGGGGTCATGCAAGCACTACCTCATTTCTGGTGCCCTGAAACATCTACCTTCATGTTCGGCAAATTTGAACTGACTCCGACTTTAGAAGAGTACAGTCTCGCCATAGGAATGCCCCTGGGAAGCGAGCTTGCCAAACCACCAATCGGCATTGACCCTGTGGTTAGTCTATCACGGTTTCTAAAAAATCATTCGGTAAGAGAAATTGTTCAAGCCAACAACAATGCTTTTCCGCTATCATCTTTAACTGAATGCTTTGAAAAACAGTCAATGACCCAAAAAGCCAAGATTTTCCTCTTAGCATTCTTTGGTTTTATTATCTTTCCCCATCGAAAGAATGCTATAAATCCTTCAATCACCTGGGTGATAAATCAAGTCATTTTTGGAGCAGGATATGTGAACATGGTTTTAGCCGAAACGTTTTTATCCCTTAATCGTTTTAAAGAAAAGAAAGAAAAAATCATGAGGGCCGCTCCAGAAATTTTACAAATGTGGTTCTTTTCTCATATCAAAGGATTTGGGCACCTCATGCAAATATTTGAAATCAACGAGTTTAAACACCCATTACAAAAGTTTCAAACCTTGGAAAAATATTCTCCTAATGAAGAGTATTCTCGGTGGATTAACTTGCTAAAAACCCAGTCCCGAGACATTCCTATGGCGAGCTAAATGGTTCTTTGCGGGAGAGGTGCGCTTTGCGCTTAATTATTACAACCCCATCCCGTTGCTCTTTGGGCCTCTCCGGAGCTACCTCATATTATCCATATAGGGTGGCTCGTCGCATGTGGTCCTCCAAGAAATCCCGCCACCGCTCAAATCAGGATTGTTCCGAATCTTTTTCACCCGTGCAGACTACAACTACTTGGAGGAGATCCGCATAATTCAGAACGCATGGAGTAGATGTCACACTGAAAAGATCGTCGTGCCCAGAAGGTTAAAAGGACAAGAAAAAGTTCATCATGCAACAACATTCTACATCCTCAACCATATAATTCCCAAGGAGCTGCAACCAAGTAATCCCCGATGTAGTTGATAAACTTACCCCGCAAGGGCGAATCGAATCTCTTGAAAAGAGCTTGGAGACAAGCGGAGACACGTATCGAAGCTAGTACGAAGGAGCAAGCGGCTTCACAAGACCGGAACTTCCCATCGCATATAAAAATGGGCAAAGTGGGACTTTTAATGTGAATATTTCTAATGTGAATATCTAGGGTCGTTCGACTGGTGTAAAGAGCTCTTGTTAGCATTGTATAAATCTCCTGTTAATAAATAAGAATGACTCGACCCTTGCCATGAGCCAGTTTTTCATGTGTTTCCCTCATTTCCGTTTTCTCCATTTTCTGTGCTAACAGGTAATCACGTCATAGTCATATTCACCAAATCCAAAAGCTAGAATGGCCGAAGAAAATGTACCAAGCCGTGTCGAGATTATGGAAAGTGAAATGAAGCAAGTCTTCAATGTGCTTCAACAACTCTCAAAGCAGATAGACTCCATCCAAGGCAAATTGGCTCCCGCCCCAGCCTCAATCGAAGTATTGTTACCGCAATCGTCTACCCGAGGTGATCAAGGAAGAGATACCGATGATAACATGCCCGAATTGGAGGAGGATACGCACCAAATCATAGTTGAGAAAGCAAAGCCCAACAGTTTGTCTAAGACTGAACATGACAAACGCCTTGAGAAACTTGAAGAGAGGCTAAAACAATTGCAGGGCCTCCAAGATCCTACCCCAGCAGACCTCTCCATCTACTCCAAGGTCAAAATGCCGGAAAAATTCAAAATGCCTGAGTTCGAGAAATACGATGGCACGACTTGCCCAAGGGCTCATTTGCAAATGTACTTGGTGCGAATGACCCAGTACATTAATAATGTGCCTCTAATGATCCAAACTTGTTCCAGTCAAGTCTAGTAGGTCCCGCCCGAGGTGGTACATCACAAAAAATATAAACCTCCTCGAAACATGGAGTGAAGCAAGTGAGGCATTCCTCAAGCGACAAGTTCATAATGGATATTACCCCTTCTCGTGAAGATCTCGAGCGCACGGAAAAGAAAAAGCATGAATCTTTCAAAGAATATGCTATTAGATGGAGGAATCTAGCCGCCCGCATCAGTCCCGAACCAACTGATTTTGAACTAAGAAAAATGTTCATCAAAACCCTCCCCTATGAATACCGCAACCGAATGGTAACTACGATCGCTGAATCATTCAATCAACTCATTCCAAAGAGGAGAGCAGATTGAGATAGGGTTAAGGGATGGCTGGTTCACTGAACCTGCACCCGTCGAAAAGGCTCAACCTGAAAAAGACAAAGAACCCCTGGTGGATGTTAATGCAACCTACACTACAAATACCGGTCACCTCCCGACCGTTCGTTCACAAGCACACGTGCCAACAACAGACCACTAGTCGTCAACCACCCCAAACGTTACAACAACAAAGACAATTCACTCCGCTTCCTGGATCTCTATCACAGGTTTTGGCAATCCTCCGGAACAAGAACCTCCTCTCAATTGAGCCAAAACGACCCAACGCTGAAAGCTTCTCCAGCTATGACCCGTCCAAAAAATGTGACTATCACATGGGAGAAGTAGGCCACTCAACTGACGAGTGTTTCATCCTTAAGCATCGGATCCAGAACTTGCTGGATACTAAGGCTTTCTCATTCCAAACAACAAAACCAAATGTCCAAAGCAATCCACTCCCCGATCACACTGACAAAGTAAACACGATATTCAATTCTGAAGCCAGCCAAATCAGAAATGTCAATGCACATATTGTTGACATCTATCGAGGGCTAGTAGAAACCAGGTATTATTCAAGCGATGAAATACCACCCTTAGCAACAATGAAAGAAAGGGTATCAAGAATGATAGAGGCAGGAATAATTGTGTACACTGGCCACACTGGCATGGTCTCTACTATATCGCAAGTCGTCATCAATTGGGATGAAGAATTTGCCACACTAAACGAAAAGAAAGAGAAGAAGGATTCCACCCCACTTGAGGGCGTCTTTGAAGGGAAAGGAGCCATAGTTCAAGCATCGACAGCAGAAGCAGCTATAGTCATTGAGATCCCCCAGCCCTACGAATACGAAGGCAACAATGCAGTACCATGGTCTTACAACCTCGATGTTGGCTTAGTCACGAGATCTGGGCGAACCTATGCTCAAGCCAATACACAGCCTGCCAAGCCCGTCACTGACGAAGAAGCCAAGGAGTTCTTGGCCGTAGTTAAAGCCAGTGAGTACAATGTGGTGGAACAATTACGGAAATCACCAGCACAGATCTCTTTGCTGGAATTACTTCAGACATCTGTCAAGCACCAGAAATCCCTCATGAAGGTACTAAGTGAAGTACATGTCCCTGAAACGATTGAACATGACAAACTCGAGGAGTTTGTCAGTACCATCCTTCTAAAAGATCAAATGGCATTTTCTGATGAAGAGATCCCCGAGGAGGGTAGAGGACACACCAAAGGCCTTTACATATCGATCAAGTGCAACGCATCTCACGTCGCCGAGTACCGATTGACAATGGATCTGCTCTTAACATATGTCCACTAGCAACACTCTGTCGTCTTAAAATAGAGACATCACGAATCCAGACTCCTAAGACTTCCGTTCGAGCATTCGATGGAACAAAGAAGGAAACAGTGGGAGAGATCGAGCTTGACGTTCAAATAGGCCCGACCATATTCAAAGTTTTGTTCCAGGTGATGGATATTCCCACTGCGTTCAATTTCCTCTTAGGCCGCCCATGGATCCACGTTGCTGGAGCAGTACCTTCAAGCCTCCACCAAAATGTAAAGTTCGTGATTGGAGGAAAACTGATCACGATCCGTGGAGAAGAAGATCACCGCATCTATCACGAGACGGCCATCCCTTATGTTGAACCTGGTGACAAAAATGAATCCAGCTATCAATCGTTCGAGCTTGTGTCCACTATACACGAATCTCGAGGGACTCCATCCCTTGTCCCCGAAATATCAAGCACTGCAATCATGGTAGGGAAAATCATGACCGGATACGGTTTTATCCCGGGTCAAGGGCTCGGCAGGGGAAACCAAGGCATCCGTGAGCCTATCAAAGCCTTGAGGAGACCTCACACCATCGGTTTAGGATATCAGGAGCAATACCGTGAAGGAAAAGCAAAAAGAAGACCGGCCTTGTATTCCCTCGCTTGAGGAAACCTTCCCAGGCCCTGCGAAGATGATGCATGAGGAAGAAGAAATGATCGGCGTTCCAAAGCAATTCAACCATGAAAGCATGAAGTTTCCCATTTATTTGGGCATGGGTCAAAAGAGCATAACTCAGCCGACTTACAAAGAAAGAAGGGCCGGATGACGTGACCACCATGTTTGGGGACCTTTTCGTAGGTGCCATTGAGGAGGAACAGCTAGAAGAAACAGGCGATAACTTTTCATTCACCCGGCTTCAAATACCAAGTCGATGAACTACGCGATAGCATATACCACTTGACAGAAAATTTTGTTCAAGCTGCCCGTACATTCCGCTCTCGTCACAATGGGGAGTTGGTAGCCAAAGTAAGTGAAGAAGACCCTACTGACACAATCTGGCAAGGAGCTCGGCTACCACAGTCCTCAAGAAGCATGCGGTCATATTCGCCTCTTCCTAAATCGATGGGCACTATTTTCCCCATCCTCCTAGAGCAAGGAATAATCTCTAGGGAGCTGAGGCGTCCTACTCCGGAGTACTTCCTTGATTATGATCCATCCAAGTACTGTGACTATCATTCGGGGGAATTAGGACACTCGCTAGATGACTGTATCATCCTGAGAGACAAGATTCAGGATCTTTTGGATTCTGGGGTATTCACGTTCCGCTCCCCGTGGCTATGTTATGGCAAAGATGACCTTCTTGTGGTACCTAGCACCCATACCATGCTCCATGAGCATGCTAAGGAAGCACATAGAGGAAAGGCAATCATGGACACTTTGGGCCAACCAAGTGGTAAATTCGACTATTATGTCAACTATTCAATTCCCCAAGGTTTCTATGACCATCATCAGAGCATCGTCCCTGATGGATGGGGAGGCATGGATGATCTGAAATTCACAAAGTTGGGAGCACAAGGAGGCGTGGATCAGACTGGTATGAAGACTTCTTCGTGGGCGCTATCAACGAAGGACCGTCGTCAGGAAATGGGTGCAGCCCGCTCGAGTAGAACCCTTTTTTAATTCCTTTGCATACTCCCCTACGTGGGAGCCCGTACATATTTCTTAAATTTTGGCTTGTTTTGTTTTCAACATCAGTTCCACTCAAGGAACTATTTTTTGAAATCACCTTGTAAATCCGTCTACTAATAAATAAAGTTGAAAACATTTTGAGGGCATGAGGAGACACACCAAACCGGCCCGTTGATGATAGCCAGCCGTTAAATGAAAGAAGAAATCTGAGGCCCGGTCTCCTCATGTTCCTTGTCCTAAATCTTCAAGAACAATTTATCACCTTTTCAAAAGAAAGAAGCATTCATGCTGTTAGCCTTATTTGTTCCCTTAGCCTATCTACTCTATGACACAGGAGTAATCTAGCGGCAGGCGAGGGTATGGGAACGGTCCAAACCAACGTCATGGATAGCCATGATAGCAATTCTGATAGCTCAGATGATGACTTTGATAATTCCGATGAAATTCAACGAGATTGGGAGCGTCATGAAGAAGCAAGGCCCTCTACCACTGAAGACACCGTCACTGTCAATTTAGGCAGCACAGAAGGTCCAAGAGAGATAAAGATTGGCGCCAGCCTTCCTGAAGAAGAAGCTGCGGATCTGATTGCTCTTTTAAAGAGGTATCAAGACGTATTTGCATGGTCATACACGGATATGCCAGGCCTTGATCCAATGATCGTGGAGCATAGTTTGCCAACCAACCCTGATATGGCCCCCAAGAAGCAACGGCTAAGAAGAACCAAGCCAGAATTGTCAAAAAAGATTGAAGAAGAGATAATGAAGCTCCTTGAAGTGGGTTTCCTCGAAGTCTCGCAATACCCCAGCTGGGTAGCAAACATTGTGCCAGTGAAGAAGAAGGATGGTCGAATACGTGTTTGTGTCGACTATCGTGACTTGAACAAAGCAAGCCCGAAAGATGATTTCCCATTACCCCACATAGATGTTCTGGTAGATAGTACTGCAGGGTTCAAACTGTTCTCTTTTATGGATGGATTCTCGGGATACAACCAAATAAAGATGAAGGAGGAAGACAAGGAAAAAACGGCATTCATTACTCCATGGGGAACTTTCCATTATAAGGTCATGCCTTTTGGCCTGAAAAATGCTGGAGCAACTTACCAACGAGCCATGGTTACCCTTTTCCATGACATGATGCACAAAGAAATTGAAGTATATGTCGATGACATGATCGCTAAAACCAAACATGGAGAAAACCATGTGAAGACCCTGGAGAAACTATTTGAGCGACTTCGCCGCTTAAGTTGCGATTGAATCCAGCGAAATGTGTGTTCGGGGCAACTTCGGCAAATTACTTGGATTCATTGTGAGCTGTAAAGGGATAGAAGTGGACCCGTCAAAAACTAAAGCGATATTTGAGATACCACCTCCCTCGACTGTAAAAGAAGTCCGGAGTCTCCTGGGAAGATTAAATTACATTGCGCGATTCATTTCCCAGCTTTCCGAAACTGCAAAGCCTTTCTTTAAACTTCTCAGGAAAGATGCACAAATCAAATGGGATGATGACTGCCGACTGGCGTTTGAAAATTTAAAGCAATACCTGATGAAACCCCCTGTTTTAGTACCCCCGACTCCAGGACACCCTTTGACCCTCTACCTTACCATCAACAGTGAATCCCTAGGTGCAATGTTAGCACAGAAAGGACCCCATGATGGGAAGGAACGAGCCATTTACTATTTGAGTAAAAAGTTCACCACGTCGAACAAAACTACTCCAAATCGTAAAAACATGCGCCGCATTGGTATGGGTGTTGCACTGAGACTCCGGCAAAGATACCTTGCATTACCGGACATTCCTTGTAACTGAGAGTGACCCAATCAAGTATTTGCTCGGTTGTCCGGCCTTGGTGGGAAAATTGGCCAAATGGCAAATCCTGATCTCAGAATTCGACATCCAGGTAATGTCGCAAAAATCAGTTAAAGGTCGGGTGATTGCTGATATGTTAGCAGATTGTCCTAAAGAAGTACGCGAGGATCATTCCCGATGACCGAATTTCAACAAGAGAAGAGGACACATGGACTATGTTCTTCGACGGAGCTGTAAATTTGTCGTTCGAGCCGGGCGGTCTTGATATCCCCAAATGGGCAACATTATCCTGTGGCTGCAAAATTGATGTTTCCATGCACCAACAATATAGCCGAATATGAAGCATGCATCCTCGGCCTACAAGCGGCTATTGGAATGGAAGTGTCAAAACTAAAAGTGTTCGGTGACTCCACCTTAATTATCCTCCAAACTGTGGGCGAGTGGAAGACAAGAGACGCCAAACTAGTGCCTTATCATGACTACTTGGAAGAATTGGTAGGAGAATTCCAGGACGTCTCGTTTGAATACCTACCTAGAATTCATAACCAGTTTGCTGATGCACTAGCAACACTATCATCTATGTTACAAGTAACGAAAGGGTTAGAAGTAAAGCCTTTGAAGATTGAAGTCCTGACAAGACAGGCCCATTGCATGACTATAACTGAAGAACCCGACGGGAAACCCTGGTATTATGACATCATGAGGTATGTCCAGAAGCAGGAATTCCCTAAAGAAAGCACTCCCTCTGATCGAAAATACCTAATGAAAATGGCTTCGAGGTTTTTCGTCAGCGGTGAAAATTTGTACAAAAGATCATATAACTCAGTCCTGCTAAGGTGTGTGGATGCAAATGAAGCCACACAAATAATGCAAGAAATACATGGGGGAGTATGTGGCCCTCACATGAATGGACATATGTTGGCCAAGAAAATAATGAGATTGGGTTATTACTGGTTCCCCTTAGAGAGTGATTGTGCTCAGCATGTGCGAAGCTGTCATCGTTGTCAGATTCACGGGGACAAGATAAATGTCCCTCCAACTGAATTGCATCAGTTATCTGAGCCGTGGCCATTTTCAATGTGGGGCATCGATGTAATTGGCCCAATCAATCCAAAGGCATCAAACGGGCACCGGTTCATTTTGGTCGCAATCGATTACTTCTCAAAATGGATCGAGGCTGCATCCTATGCAAGCGTAACTGCACGGAACGTTATGAAGTTCATCAAACGTGACATAATCGCCCGTTATGGCGTACCGAAGCTATCGTCACCGACAATGGGTCAAACCTGAACAACAAGTTGATTGATCAATTGTTTTCTGAGTTCAAAATCCAACATCTGAACTCGTCCCCTTATCGTCCACAAATGAATGGAGCCGTGGAAGCCGCCAACAAGAACATCAAGAGAATCCTATCCAAGACAGCTGAAAACTACCGCGACTGGCATGAGAGGTTACCCTTCGCACTAACAGCATATCGAACTTCGATTCGAACTTCCACTGGGGCAACGCCTTTTTCCTTGGTTTACGGCATGGAGGCAGTTTTGCCTGTAGAAGTAGAAATCCCTTCCTTGCGAATTTTATCCCAAGCAGGATTGTCCAAGGAAGAATGGACACAACAAAGGCTTGAGCAACTGAATATGATCGACGAAAAACGACTGAAAGCCCTCTGTCATGGTCAGTGTTACCAACGGAGGGTAGCTCGATCGTTCAATCAAAAGGTGCGACCCAAGCACTTTGAGGTAAACGAGCTAGTCTTGAGAAAGACACTGCCAATCTTTCCAGAGCCCGGAGGCAAGTTCGCCCCAAATTACAAGGGTCCTTATGTAATAAAGAAAATACTCCCCTGGAGGAGCCTTGATCCTAACCGAGATGGATGGGCGAGAATTCTCTAAACCAGCTTAATTCCGATGCTTTGTGAAAAAGTACTACCCTTGAAAGATGTTCATTGTCCGGCATTGCCAAGCACTTCTCTATCAGAATGAAAATGCCTATGCACCTTTATATATGAGTGATGTATTTCCACCATCATAAAAAGTGTGTGTTTGGTTGACTCGATGAAGAAAAATGAATGATAATCACCAGCATTTAAAGAAGTGTTGAAAATCAAATAGCAAATTCGATGGCATAACTTGAGCAAATCGACATTACCCAGGCAAACTCGTAAGAATAATCCATGTCAATTTCGCCCAACTCGGTGTAAAGGACGCGTCATTCAAGAGCCAGTCTGATTAGAAGGAACCTTTTGTCCCAATCAACAATCTTAGAATCTGGAAGCTTCATTTTTGTTCCGAACGTTGTGCTCTCTCTCAAGAAGTAATTGCCATCGAGAGAAATTAGAGGTTTTGATTGTCCATATCGATTCCATAGAAGCTTGAAGTACATGACTTTACTCAATGCTGCTAATGGTCATATAGTCAAAGACAGAATTCCACAGAAGGAAGGCGTTGCAAATCATCAATCATGTACACAGGGCCACAAACGAGGAGGGCCAATCAAAAGAGACATTGAACTATGTCGAAAACAAAAGGCCGTCATTGACGTTCAAATATCCCTAGGAGTCAGCAAATATAAACTCTGGGGAAGAGTAATTTGGTATCGTTTCCAATACTCCTAGTATCTGAACTCACTTTTGACGTATTTTCTCCTATTGACAGGAAGCATAGGATTCAAGAAGCAACTTAATGATTAATTTGGACAAATCAAATTACCCATATCGATTTACCTAACTTGGTATGAAAGGACGTGACGTCCAGGAACCGAGTCGGTTAAATGAAAAAAGCAGCGCCCTATGAACACCGTCGGCGCCTTTAGCCGAGTGGTATCCGGGAAGAAGCGAAAAGGTCCGAAGTCGGGGGTTCGAATCCCCGACGCGGCAGTTAGCCGCTTGGTAAAAAAATAATAAAAAAATTTTGCTTCTCTTGCGCTTGCAAATTACGGGAAAGCAGGTGATCTAACGAAGCAAAAGACATAGGACTTCGTGTCCCACTCGCATTTCAGGTCCATCCAATCATCTGCAAAGCAGTGAAGGGTAATGTTGTATCGCTCCCAGTTGTTTAAACTCCTGTAAAAAATCATGATTGATACCTTCTTTCCTATCTTTGGTAGGATCACCCGAATGTCAAAAACAAAGATAACAGATCAATGAGAGGCATGACAAACTCTCCCAAGCAAAATGGCGTCTCAAGTATTGCCAAAGCAAATGACAGAAAATCTTCAAGCCTCAACTCACATTTGATTTTGGCTAGACTAATTGATCTACTTGTACATCTTCTCTTCTGCAAGGGCAAAAGCGAGATGCCCGATCAGATTCCCAACCCCGATCGATCATTCATGTGTCATATCCCTAATCAATAGGGACAACTATCGACACCCATTTGCGAATAACCCTTTTGATATTCAAAATTTAACATATTTGGAAACACCATTATGTTAACTCTTAAAGTTATCAATAGGGTCTTTTTTGAGTCGAAACCATTCACTCGTTTTGAAGAGTTCAAACTCCATCATATTCAAAATGTTGCATGTCACTTCCAGATGAATTATGCATGATGATTTTGTCTGTCTAAGTCATTGATTCCACTGAGGATTATTAGAATAGACAGCTAAGTGAAGAATACAAGATTAATTTAGCATGCTGGATGAGGCGCGTCGGAATGATGAAAGGCAAGCCATATCCTACACACAATCCCCCCATCTATACACTTGTGAGATGAGTGCAGAAGATTCCATGACTGTAGGGTAAAGAGTTCTCTCGCGAATGGTACGATAACCAAAATAGTGAGAGGCACTCCATCGCTCACCCCATTGAGCCCTATACACTGGTGAAGCTTCTCTCATTACCCCGTCAAGAACCACCCCACATTGGGGCAGAGCGGAGGCAAAGCAACATCGCAAGGTGAGAAGAGAGATAGAAATTTTCTTGCTTGCACTTGCATCAATCTTTGGGTATCTTTATTGCATATGAACACTCGCATTAATTTAAGTGCCCTAGAGTCATGAAGAGCAATTCTTTCTTTACACACTTGTATCTATTGTATAACTCAATTGAGTCTGTAAATTCACCCTCACGTGGAGGCAAAGCAAAAGCTACGCCATTTGAGCAAAGATAATCGAAGTGCTGGCAAAAGATGAAGACTCAATAGTCTAACAAAGGCGTTTGCTTGAACTTGTCAAGATCAGCTCTCAAGCAACAAGGATGAAAAAATGGGCATAAAAAGTAGTGTACCTGGTAAAAGCAAGGTCAATGCCCATAAATGAAGAACTGGAATAAAAATAGGGGCATGAAAAAGCAGTGTGCCTGGTAAAAGCAAGGCCAATGCCCCCCAGTCAAAAATGCAGCCAAGAAAATGTTGCTGTTGTGGTCCATAGAACCTCCATTTGACAGTGAGAAGAAAAACTGGTGACAAATGCCAAGGCAATCACCAGCTCTCACCCTTTTACACATGAATCAAGCCTACATTGCATCCCATTGTAAAAGTCTCTTCAGACTAGGGGCACTTCAATTAACGTAGGATTTCATATGTCTATAAGCATCGCTCGAAGAAGTACGAGCAAGACTATTCTATCTCTTTTCGCAGGACTCTTGACTTGCAAACTTGGAGATGATCGTGCGGCACTTCGTTCATGAACCTTGACCTCGACGGTCCCATTTGATGAGCTATTGACCAAGTCTTCATCACAATTTCAACAAAGACCTCTCACATTGGTAAAGTCGTACCACTTGCGAGAATACTCAGACCCCTGTTGACATGATGACAGTGAGAAGTGTGGTCCTTATAAATCCTGCATCAATGGTCAGGATAGCCTTTTCCATGAGAGTGAGCGAAAAGTCCTTTCAGACTGAAAATCCCTCATCTGGCATGCTCAAGACATCTACATTCTGAATAAAGGTTGTCTTTCAAAATCTTCCCCAGTGGAATTCGAATGATACAAAGCAGACAAAGTTGTCATGCATGAATCTCATTTGAACTCATGAATTTACAACACATACAATCATGTGTGTATATTGTGCAAATAGCAGACATACTCTCAGAGATCAGAGATATTGCCAGGTAAGCATATTTCTATCCCCTTGTCTTTGAGTACTCACCACTTGCCAGGTACTCCCTCTTATCGACACTTGACCCGTACGAGTTGTCCCAGAGTATCGATACTTGTGATCATTCAGGTATCTCCAAAGAGTTTGTACCTGTGATCGTCCAGGTACCCCTTCGATACTTGTGATCATCCAGGTATCCCCAAAGAGTTTGTACCTGTGATCGTCCAGGTACCCCTTCGATACTTGTGATCATCCAAGTATCCCCCAAGAGTTTGTACTCGTGATCATCCAAGTACTATCTCCCAACAAATAGATGCCCTGAGAAAGGTCGGCGCATCTCCCGTCAAGGCGACCGAAGAAAGGTTCGGGTCCTAGACAAAACCAACTTATTGCTCTAACAGGCGACCGAAGAAAGGTTCGGGTCCTGGAAAAGCAATTCTCCGTCAAGGCGACCGAAGAAAGGTTCGGGTCCTAGACAAAACCAACTTATTGCTCTAACAGGCGACCGAAGAAAGGTTCGGGTCCTGGAAAAGCAATTCCCCGTCAAGGCGACCGAAGAAAGGTTCGGGTCCTAGACAAACAACTTATTGCTCTAACAGGCGACCGAAGAAAGGTTCGGGTCCTGGAAAAGCAATTCCCCGTCAAGGCGACCGAAGAAAGGTTCGGGTCCTAGACAAACCAACTTATTGCTCTAACAGGCGACCGAAGAAAGGTTCGGGTCCTGGAAAAGCAATTCCCCGTCAAGGCGACCGAAGAAAGGTTCGGGTCCTAGACAAACCACTTATTGCTCCAACAGGCAACCGAAGAATGGTTCGGGTCCTGGAGAAGCAATCTCCTCATATCACCAGGTAAGATGACGCCTTGATACTTGCCAAACTCGGGGCTCACACCCTATCTCACTCACTCCCGGTAAGTAACTACAGGTATCTTCTTATCTGTCTTAGAATATGTAATGTTATATTGCTCTTTTCCTCATAGAGTAATAGGTCCTAAATAAAATCTATTGCGCATGCATGGATAAAATTGAGGCATCAGTCTGTCTTTGAATGCAACCTCTGCGAGCTCACCTTCAAAGAGGGGCAGCTGTTGACACCTCATTTTTAATTAGTTTTATTAAATTAAGTTTTTAATTTAGTCTTTCCGGATAAATAGATGACAAATAGAAAACAACAATAAAAACAAAAGAAAACAAGAATTGGCAGCCAGGCCCAGCCCTCCCCTTTTTCTCTCCCTTTCGCGGGCCCAAGCCCACCCTCCTTCTCCTCCAGCCCAGCCCCTTTCTTTCTTCTTCTTCTTCCTTCTTCTCCCTTCTTCCCCCTACGGCTCTGCAACTCACGCGCTCGAAGACAACCTATGGCGGAGGAGGGTAGGCCAACGTCGGCCGGAGATGACAGATCTCAGGCGCCATTAATGGCCGCCTTCAATGCCGAGCACGCTTTGTTGGAGGAGCGAGGATGGGACGCCGGTTCGGCCGCGGGCGTTCGTTCGGCGTGCGAAGACCCGCGGCCGAATCCCCGTCGACCGGCCAACCCCTCCCCTATAAATAGCGAGGTACCACCTCCGTCGAAAGACACGGCGAACTCGGAGATCTTCCCTTGAGAGACTTCAGGGAGAATCAACGAGCGAGCACGCGAGAAATCGGGTCGCGAAGCTTGATCGACCTCCCTCCGAGAGACTTCGGGGGAGGCCGGCGGCAAGCGAACCCGAAGGGGAGATATCCGAGCGTGTGGAGGTTGAGTGAGAGAGAAATCAGAGAGGAGGGCCAGATCCGGAGAAGCTGAGGCCGTAGAAGGTCGAAGCCGGAGAGAGGAGGTTTCGAAGGACCAGATCTGAGAAGCCGAGACCCCCCGCCGAGCCGCGTCGCCGTCGCTGCCATCACCGACGTCATTACCTCCTGTCACCGCCACCGATTCGCCACCTCGTCACAAACAGGTAACGGTAACCATCACCACCGCCGGTCGTGCCGCCACCATCGCATCTTCCCCCTTTTAGAATCGTGCCGCCACTGAAACCCCCATCTCAGACCCATGGTCGGTCGTCCTCGCTGAGCGGATTGTCGTCGTCTCCACCGTCGTCACCACCGCCGCCATCATCGCCGTCTAGTCCGTCGTCGACGCCGTCGTCGCGGTCTGCCCGGTTACGCCTCGGTCCCTCCCATGCGCCGCGAGCAAACGAAGGAGAGAAGAGGCCAGGGAACCGGGTCAGTTCGCGGGTCCTTTCGACCCGGTTCCTCCGTTTCCGGGTAGGGTTTCCCCGGGTCGGACCTGCGCTCGTCGGGCCGGTTTCTGAACTCGGGCCGGGCATCTTTTTTAATAGGCCCAATTCTGTGTGTGGGCTGAGTTTTTTTAAGAAAAAGAGCAAAAAAGCCGAGTCGGGCCCGCGTTGCGGGCCCGTCCGCGTTTGGGTCGTCGACCGGGTCAGACCCAACCCGCGGATCCGACCCGGGTCGGCCTTTTATTATTTTATGTAATACTTTAATAAAAAAAATTAAAAAAAATCGAAAATATTTCATATTTTCCAAAAATGCCAAAAATCCAAAAAAGCCAAAAATTCATGAAAAAGCCCAAAAAAATCAGAAAAAGCCAAAAAGACTTGTATTTTCCCAAAAATACCAAAAAATCCCTTTTGTGTCCAAAAAATTAGAAAAAGATCTAGAAAATGTTTTTCCTCCCAAAATGCATGGAAAATCCTCGAACATCCAAAAACCTCAAGGTTTAAACAAGATTAGGTACCGAAAGGGCATTAGTGATTAACTAGTGTAATCAAGTCCCCGATCCTAATTTCTCTCAGTTGCGCAGAGTGAGTATTTCTCCCGATACTTCACTTGGGTTTCTAATCAACCCATCCCAAATCGATTAGTGGCGACTCCATTTTAAAAATTGATTTACAGGTTAAAAATTTTAAAGTCGTGAATTGGTGGACTTGGGAGAGTCTGGGCTTTAATTAATTCAGCCGAGCCATTAGCCTCCTTAGGCGCTCGTACCCGATTGTGGGCGTCGAAAAAAAAACAAGGTCGCGACAGATGGTGATCGCACAAAATCTCACTTGGGTTCATATAATTAAAATATTAAATTGCGCATTCACCTAACAACTTAAGTTTTTAGAATAATTGGTTGTGTTCCCATCAAAATTTCACATGATATAAGAACTGGATGTGCTGAGTTTAAATTTTCCCAAGCCCCATTTGTCTTCCCAATTCAATATGTCCAAAAGACTAGACTAAGCGTTAGGGGAAATATTAGGATAATTAAAATATTAAACCACACCTTTAGTTCAAATCTTTTTAGGTCCCATTTACCTCCCCAATTAAATATGTCCAAAAGGCCAGATTAAGCATGATAGGGAGTATTAGCATAATTAAAATACTAAATTACGCATTCATCTAACGGCTTAAGTTTTTAGAACAGTTAGCTGCAGTTTCATAAAATTAACAAATAACAAATTATTATTCTCACAGTAGATTAAAGATTGCCAACGAATCATTTCTCATATATCTACAACCACTATGGTGTAATTGCTAATTAGGTGATATGGTCCACGGTTCCCACTCAAAGCCTAAATTAATTAAATTGCACAAATGCCAAAATAAGAACTAAGGCAACTAATAAAAAGAGAAAACGTTTCATGAGCAATTTAATGGCAACACCTAGCTAGCTCAATCAATAGTTCACCAATTGAGGAATAGATGATCAGGAAACATTTCTTGAAATCAAATTAGTCTAAGATCTATCGATAATGATTAATGCTATCAACATCCCCTAGCTAGAAATATTCACATATTCATATATATGCATGCATGTACACACACGAAGTTCACTTCTCAAGAGTCAGTCTAGACAAATTTCCGGGGATAGACTTCTATAAATTCTTTTGGGTCTTTTCAATTCTAGATAAAATAGCAAGCAGCTTTGATACATAACCCAAGCAAGCTATATATGAATCCTTATCCCATTATCTTCACCTATCAAGGTCAAATAAATATATAAATAAATAAACAAGACGATTGATTTCATTGATTATCAAAAAATTAAATATGTGAATCCAAACGGCACCGTACATATCAACAACGAAATATTTAATGTCATTGAAGTTGCTGCAAGTTTGTTTCTTCAAAGCAACTTCTATATACATTCTGGACTAGTGCCATTGTGAATTGGCAAGTGTAAGTCCGTTGTCTGATTCTGGCAGCGCTCAAGGATTTGCCACAGACGTCATTGGGTTCTTCAAAATGCTCGTGCAGCATAACTACTCTCTCAATCTATAAAGAAAAAGGTTGTTGTGTATAGCTTTAGATAAGAACAGAGCTGAGGTTTCGATATGAATTATCCAAGTGAATACGTCCCCCCTCACCACCAAAAAAAGTGAAGACGACCGAGACTAACTTAGTCTTTTGTTGGTCGGCTGACTTCAAAATCAAAGCAACTTTATCCATCGTGTAATGGACGGGATGAAGACTATGAAACAATTTCGTCGGCAAAAATATGACATGAAATGCAGTAAGATAGAGTATTAGTAACTTGAGAGATGAAAATGATAGTTCGTATCATATTACTTCTTGCTGCTCTTAATTATTCTTTAGCTCCTGTTGGTGGTGAACATTTATGGCCCAGATATAGAGGAGACGGTATAAGGAGTCAAGTTGCACTAAAAGTGTGTTTGTTTCAGGAAAAATTCATGATAAAAGAAATTACTTTTCGGGAAATCATTTCCTAGGAAAATGTTGTCTCCTTTTCAAGATAAGGAATTCATTTTCTTAATATTAATTTACTGTAAATGGTTTTTCCGTCAATTGATCATTTTGTAGCAAACCAAATGCATGAAAGTCTAGAGAACTAAGTCGCGGAAAATTCTTTCACTCAAACAAACACATCTTAAGCCCATCTTTGATCTAGAGCTTATCCAGTTTAACTTCACTTGAGGATTGTGTGACTTGACTTCAATATGAGGTGCATCGGTGACCTTTTTTATTAAATTTAGAGTAAGAAGGGGAAGTCATTGCAGGACGCGCGATTGCTTTGGGAGTTTCTAACGTCGTGGAATCAAGGAAATGTGGAGCGACTAGAGCGGGTATCTTGTGTGAATTCCAACCGCTGTGGAAAGAAATCCCAGGAGTATAAATAGAAAGAACGCAAAGAACGAGGGGACGGTCAAGTCATGCCAAACCTCCGCTAAATTTTCATTCCGAAGCATTTTCTTTTTGAGCCAATGTCTTTTCATTGTAGTTTTAATCTTACAGTTTGTTATTCTTGATGAGCATTGTGAATACCAATGTAGCTTTTGTTCCAGAGCATCAGTGTGTCTGTAATTCTGAGGAATTTACATCTTTGGGTGAAGTTTATTTTTTAGCGATTTTGACTCCTGTGCTTGCACTCTCATTTTTAATTTCAGTGTTTTGTTTGGTCAATAGACATAATTTTGTATCATAGACGAAGTCTTTTAGACAAAGATAAAGTATGTGGGATACGCATTTTTTATTCCGACTGTTTGTGTTTCTGCTTTCCACGACCACATTATTGCCCTCCGTAGATTATCTACTCCATGACACACACCGCGAATCATACATACATAACAGAAAAAAGGATTTTAGAAGATACAGATAAAAGAGTCTATGGATTGTACACCGCTAAAATGTGATCAAAACCGCTGCAGTAAGCAAAAAATGGATCTGATAGAAAAATTCGGGGCAAACATAAATATATTACAAACGGGGTTACAAGTTTGAACCCAGTCGGGACATTGTACGAAAACACCTGGAATAAAACAAGAAAAAATCCAAGTGATGTCGTGTGCCGGGAACATGGATGATTCGTCTTCCCCTTGTCAAACGTTTTCAGTTCCATTCCAGCCCACGGTAGAGTGCTCAAATGATTCAAATGTGAATTGTCTTTGGTTTGGGGAAATCAAAGAGGAGCAAGAATGGTAAAAAGTAGCCGATAACATGGATGGTTCAGTTAACTCGTGGGAAAAAAGAGAGCAGAAATTGTTATTAACTTTAATTTAACTTAATTGAAAAGATTCTGTAGCTTTCACAATTTAATTGTATTTCATTTTTTCCAACTATTTGAGAAACTTAAATTACTATTTTCTACATCTTCGCCAAGAATAGTGCATTCTCAAGTAGAAACTAGATGAGCTCAATGACATATCCCTATATCTTTACTTGCTTAAGCTATTGGTTGAGGCACTGGTTTTCACCGTCGATGCCGATCTTTCATCACCAGCACTCATGATATATTGAATGGAAATTCATACATAAATATACAATGAGATTCAGGATGAGCATAAATAGTGAGGGTCTCGAGACAAGAAGAATTCCCATACAAGCTAGAAATACTAGAGATGCATCGCTTTGCTCAGAAGCAGTTGAAGCCTTAAAGATGGACATGGCCGATAGCTCCCATGATATTGTGATTACCAATTCAAAGGAAGTAAGTGGAGGAGTGTGAAGAACCAACCCAAACTACCATGGAATAGATCGAGCTGGAAAAGTTTTGTTCAAATGTTTAATCAAATCGAGACGGCCTAATCAAGTTAAAACTCTATTTGGTTCAGAAATCAAATTCAGTCAGTTGCACTTTGGTCAAATTTGGCATTGTTCCTGTCAGGTTTCTAGAAAACAATGTGGGAGTGCTCATTTTGTAAAATCTCATGTTGGAACACCACTTATTATCGTGGAATTGGGGCAAAGGAAGTGTGTATACCGATCGATGCTCTACCAACATGTTACCATGAAAAGTCTCCTCGGAAAACTATGTCAAGAGGGGATGAAGTAGATACAAAGTTGGACTGATTTCACGCAATTCACAGTATTAAGGGTATAGGGGATTGATCACCAAACTACCTTAAGATACAAAGTTGGATACTCCTGTTATTTATAAAGAAAAAGGAACTCTCACGCGTTTAATAAGGGACAAAATGATCTTGTTGATTGGCAAGAGGAGCACATATAATAGCAATCTTTGGGTAGACATTAAGAAAAGATACGAACTCGGAGGACTGCACAGCTCAATATTTTATGGTGCTCTGTAGATTAGGATTGTATTGATATTGATGTCGATATACTAATCATTCGGGGGCAGCACTCGAGAATCTTGAACTGCGTCGACTTAGTTTCAAGATAAGGAAATGGTAGGTAAAACTGAAAAGTGAAACAACAAAAAAATGGCACCCACTAAAATGAAAAAACAAGAGAGAGACAGCAGCCGCAAGAGCGAAGGCTACTAACGAACAGCTTATAACTGGTGTCAATAGATTTTTCAGGTAAATCTATACCGCAAAAATTTTAGCCAGCCAAACTATTTGCAAGAGCTGGGAATATGAAAAGAAAAGCTGTTATGAAAAACATTTTTTTTTTTTAAAAAAGGGCACATCAGCTGCCTGTACTAAGTCGTGGATGTAGCGAATTCGTAGATCTGAGGCAAAGGGGCGAATTCATCATAAAGGCCAACAACTTTTGTAAAGTCTACCAGATGTTAGATGCCTGATATGGAAACATCGAGGGTTGTCCAAAAGAAAGGGTTGAATACAATTCCAATACCAGTATCTAACCCAGGTGTAATACTGCACGTGTTGAGGCACTTGGGAAACTAATAACTTCTGTGAAAACTCTAGTAGCGCATCCGATGGACGATAATCCTTTGATGGACGACCAATATCACTAGAGAACATGTACTTACTGCCTACTGGCTGCAGAGTCTTCTCGGTAGAAATCTCCATTTTCTCCTGGACCTGTGCACTCTTGAGTAGAAATTCAATGAGCTCAATCACATCAGGCTACAGTACATAACCATGTATCTAAACATGCTTAAGCTAGTGCTCGAGGCAGGGAAATGTGCCGTCCACTGAACTCCAGTAACTATAGCCATTGAACTCAAATGCAAGCTTCCACCCTGTTTCGGTAAGCTAGAAATTTAAAGCAACTTTTTAATCTCCGTCACTTCCAAATTTGAAAATTCCAATAAAATTTTACTGTTCAAGCATTTGTACCTTGGCTTTATTGTCATCTCTTCCAGGATAAACATAGATAGTGAGTGTCTCAAGAAAATGAGAGCTCCTCAGCAATCTACAAATGCCAGGGACGTACTACTCTCTCAGATGCATTTGTAGTGTCACATGTTTCCAGGCGAAAGATGGGCATGGCTGATTTGTCAACCCCCACAGTTAATACCTAATTTCAAAAGAATTAATTGGACCGACATTAAATGAAATTAGTACTGGACATACATCGTGGATGCTCAAGAGCACGTGTATGTATAGACTGACTGAAATGAATTGTTATGATATCATTGAATTCAGAGGATTGTCAGGAAATTCATCAGATTATGTAGAATATTAGAAAGACAAATCACAAGAGCATGGACATGCACATGTAAAATAGTGATAGATGTCACATTAAAATTGAAAACAAACAAGGACACGAAGAAGACAGGCACCTAATAAACTGTAGTTTTCGGTTACATGAGTGGGTTATGGATAATAATAGTTTACACTTGATAAAAGTTCATAGGCCAGCAGATGCAAGGAAGGCCACCTTATAAAAGTTTAGGCGGGCTTAAATAAAAGAACCCAGCCTGAGTAAACGATATTTTCTTTTACTCTTCATCTAGGACATTACCCGATGAACTGAAGCATTAAAAAAAGCAACAGAACAAAGAAGCCAAAGCAGAGGAACTGCACAGCCCTTGTCCATTTCAAGTAAGACCCATCCCAAATCAGTTTACCCAACTTCTATTCGACAAATTTAGGACAGTTGAAATGTGAGAATATCCTATCAAACAAATAGTAATACTCCTTACCTGAAGGATCAGCACCCAAATCATTCAAAAGTACCTCAAAGCAAGACAAAATAGGTCAGAGCAACAGCAGAGAAACCATACCAATATGCACAAATTGCATAGCATAAAATAAGGACTGTGGCTGAGCTTTTCCAGAAGCAGTCTGAACTCACAATATTTCCCATAAGGATATCTAAAATAATCACTGAAGCTGAGGAATGTATCAACCAGTGATGACATATCAGTCGCCTTGACATAATTTAGACACACAACAATATCCAGAATCCTCACATTAGGACAAACTAGCTCCAAATCCCCATACTAATCAAATGGTTAAATGTTTGATATCTGATCATGTAAGATCAAGCTTTTCAAGACCGCCCCCATTCCTTTAAATTTAAAAATGGATGGGCCACAACAGAATTTAGGTTCGTGGAGGCCATGACAATCTTCAATAGACAATTCTTTCAGCAACGGGCTACCGGATAGTATGTCAGCCAACTTTTTGTCAGTTAAGTGAATATCCTTCATAAACAATTTTCTAAGCGACCTTAGTTGGACCCGTCCCGCCACCGGTCTGACCACACAGGAAGCCAGCTTTAGCTCTACTAAGCTGCTACACCTAAGGACAATGCTGGGCAGCACGTAAAGATTAAGTGGGAAGTAAAGACAATGTCGGAACTCCCAAGCACACCGTAAGAAGTCCAAATCGAGGAACTTAACATTTCTCCTCGCTGCAAAACGAATCCACGTATCCAGTTTGTTCCACGTTCTTCTCCTCTCCGGAGTTACATTGTCCTCATTTTTAGAATCGTAGGGGTCCACCTCAGACGCACAGTTTAAATTAAGATGGAACGAATCGATCGTGGGGCTCTTGTGTAGAGTCAACATGTGGTCAGTAAAATTCATGAATTTGTCATCCAGGCAAGGGTCGATGACCTCATCGAAGGGTTGCTAGCCCTCGGTGAGGCCGCGCCTTGTCGGCAGAGCCTCGACCTCACCCAAATCTAGCGAGGCCAAGCTCACCCAACTGCTGGCAAGGCTCAACCTCGCCGGGCCACCACAAGGTCGGCCTCGTTGACCAAGGTGAGGCCGCAGCTACAAAAAAACAACTTCTCTACAAACCTCCTCTGTGAAAGTGTTAAAGTCAAGTCCAACTCAAAGGCCAAGGAGCACAAGCACCTTAAACTAATGCGGACCCGACCCTTTGAATCTACATGCCAAAGATTGGATTTGACTTGCAGATATACTTGCAGATATCCCCAATTACATAATCTATCTGCTCATCTTATTTACTTATTAAAAAAGAGTATTATTGATCTCATCGAGCCTGTGAAATAGAATAAAGAAAAGGCAGTCTTTCACCTCGTTGTTCAGGTAAAGCAAGCAAAACAAGCAACCAATGAGCGCAGTGCCAACTTAGAAAGCCCCAATCCATCGAGGGAGAAATGCATGCTCTTGCAACCATTAGGGGCCGGGCGAGTGTCAAATCTTGGTCCATTCTCTTCGATAGCCCAGCACCTCCTAAGTCTATTATTAACTTGAGCCATGTAACTTATTCTCATTTCTCAGCCACATCCCAAACTTTCCCTAGCAGCTCGTAGTTTGCCTACTCCTACTCGATTCCTTAATCCCTTGCTCCGGGACTAGGCTTTCGTTTTAGACATTGACTTCTGCCTTTGTCACGAGCTGGATTTGAACCAAGGCTTTCGGATGCGAAAAAGGACCTTTTCTGATTTCAACCTAAGACTGATCGTGACTTTGAAAAAGAAAGAAGAGAAGTCCAGACCTTGTGGTGGCCGACAAGGTCGAGCCCCGCCGGTGGCTGGGCGAGCTCGGCCTCGCCAGATTTGGGCGAGGTTGAGCCTCACCTAGGGCTCGGTCGAGTCTTGCTCGGCCAAGCAAGGCTCGCCGATGGCCGAGGGAGGCCTGAGCGAGGCCAAGCCTCATTGGTGGCTGAGCAAGCTTCGGTGACTAGCAACGGCGGATAGTGGTGGCGGCGGTGGCCGATGGTTGTGGCAGTAAAAGAAGAAGAGAAAAGGAAGAAAAACAAGAAGGAAAGAAGAAGAGGAAAAAAAAAAAGAAAAAAGAAAAAATCTTGGTTAGCTAATTCTGGAATTGTTCCCAAAAACAAAGAATCAACTTTTTTGTTTTTTTACTTTTCGATTCTACTCCAAATATATTCTTGGGAACAAATTTATTCTCGAGAACAAAAAGTTTATCGAACACAATTTTTTATTACAAATCTACGCCTGGAGACAAAAGAACAAAATCAAACACTATTTGGCCGCTTACCAAACACGCCCATAAAGATTGACAGTAGATTTGTGGCGGAGCTGCCAAGCCGGAAAAGTAGAAAGCCCATGGGCCCTATATCCTGTTGTGGATGATTCCAAGATGCTGTTTGTCACGTCCTGATCCTTAGGCACGCGCACATCCCTTACCTTTGTCGATTTTTAGAAAGCGATATCCCAAGACGTATCGCCGACCCGCTCATTTTAATAAGCACACGAGGAAGTAATTATAAAATCCCCAAACAATAATTACATGGGATAGAAAAGCAGGACCGCAACTCATAGAAACTAGGACATACCTTTATACATACCGGGCTAATTTATTTACATCGCCAGCTGATATTTACAAGGTCTAACAAAAAGATTGGTTGTCAAAATTTGCTGTCCTAGGACCAACTATTCAGACTCGACTTCTAGACCCTCAGGGTCCCCTTAATCCGGTCGAGACGACAGGCCTTCCACATCACCGTCAAGTAGGTCCACTTGTTCCACATCCTTGGCCGCATCAATCACTTTGGCAAGGACATCGAAGCTTAAAAGGGGACCTATCCTTAATTCGTATGAAGTGGTTCAGAACCAGGCTCTAAAAAGATCGGGTACTTCCTAATTTGGGGCCTCTTCTGCCCAGACTGAAGTTACCACCAACTCATATGTCCAAACACTCCCTGGATTAGGAAAAGCTAAGACCCGATCGGTCGTTCTCGTAGGACGACCATACCGGCTAGGGGGATCTGCCATCTCCGAACTTGAAAATGTTGTCTCACAACCGGGATGAGACTACGTCTCAGCAAGTTCTACCCCACTAAGGCCCGATTAGTAAACCATTATACTATAGGCTGCCTAAACACGCACAGGTCAGAGGACTTACCTTGGTCTCAGCAAATTCATAATAGGCACCCATTACTCAAAACAAATCGAACCAGTCGACTACATGTCAGCCTGACCATTTCCCAGTCATTCAAGCTATTAATATTCAGTCCTAACTGATAGAAACAATCACCGAGCCACGTGCATTCTCCAAGGAAACATACTTTGTCACCGAGCCACGTGCATTTTCCGAGGTGATATATATACATCTAGTCATTGAACCACATGCATTCTCCAAGGTGACATACTTCGTCACCGAGCCATGTGCATTCTCCAAGGCGACATATCTAATCATCAAGCCCCGTGCATTCTCCAAGGTGACATACTAATCATTGAGCCACGTGCATTCTCCGAGGCGATATACCAAATCACCGAGCCATGTGCATTCTCCGAGATGATGTACTATTTACCGAGCCACGTGCCTTTCATGATGATTCATCCCATATGACGTACTTGGTCATCGAGCCAGCATACCTCTCACATATTCCCTTTCATTTCCACAATTTCTACTGAAATTGGTAGTCTACCACCATGCCTCTGTCACTTACAATCAACACTCAGTTGTCGAACGATCAATTACTCAAATCAAATCAATTTGGGAAAAATCCCCTAAAAATCCACAATATATTTAATTTAGCGGAATGTAGAACTCAATTAAATAAATGGACTGCACCACGACAATCAGCACGAGATTTCAATCGTCAGCCATCTCAACCTTAATTTCTGAAAAATAAATAAATAATTAATTAATTTCGAAAATTAAATAATTAATATTAAAAATTCGATTTAGCTCAAAATAAAGCCCGATATAAACGGACTTCACCACGGTCATTAGTATAATATTCTGGTCACTGGCCATTTCAAATAAATTTTTGGAAAATAAATAATTAATTAATTTAATTCTGAAAAATAATATTTAAATACCAAAAATTCCACTTAGGCCCGAATTATCAAATTGAAGCCCGATAAAGGGTTGGAAAAATCCCGGGCTACCCTCAATAAATAGTAGACCATGTCTACTTGCTAAATACACATTCAATTTGTCTAATTTGCATCACAATTATCTAATAATCATTAATCTATTCTAATCTAACTACCTAATTGCATTTAATTAAACCTAACCAACCTCTAAGCATAATTAGCAAACTAAGCAGGGATTAGTGAGATTACTCACTTGGTTAAAGATTTGATTGGATCAAATCGACGAGCACGCGACAAGGCTCGATTCTCTTCAAAGCGGATCCGGCAACCAGGGTCGAGACGGGCTCGAAATGGCCACTACAACTCCAAACCTTTGCTGGTCGGCCACTGCACAAGCTGAACGAGCTGCCATGGGGGTTGATTTGGGCATGGCCTAGGCTAGGTTCGACAGTAGCGGATCAGAGAACGGGCCATGGCTGAAAGGGTCTCGAGTTGGGCCGACTTGTGGCCAAAACTCTTGCTGGAAGGGACTGCCTTCGCCCACTCAAACGGGCTCTTGAAGTTGCACTTGTGAAGACACGGACTAGGCTGAGTTACTGCAACCAAGAAGACCGAAGCTGCTGCTGATGGGGACCACGTGGAAAGGAATCTCACTCGTTGAAGGAATGACCGAAGGAGGTGGGGACGTCCGTGAAGCAGCGGCCATGCCAGGGGAAAGAAAATTGAAAGCGAAGGGGAAATCGAAGTGGTCCAAGCGTCCAACAAGTTGACGTCGTCCCACTGCAACCTAGGGAAGAAAAGAATAAAGATAAGAGAGCAGAGATGTTTGTTGGCCTGAAAGTAAAAAAGGAAAACGTGCGGTTGAAAGAAAGCAAGAGAGAGGGAGTCGTGCGAGTGGGAAAATGCCAGCTATGTTCCACGGTCAAAGGACTTCAAGACCATTTAAGACTAGGGGTGTGCATGGTCTGGGCAGGCGGTTCCCGACCTAGAACCGGGAACCGCCCGCTAAGGACTGGTTCCGAAAAATTGGAACCGAGATCCACCCGGAAACCGGACCGCTGGTCCGGTCCGGTTCCCGGGTGGATCCATGGAACCGATCATGCCGTGAAAAATTTTAGTTTTCAACATAAAATAGTCGCGAAACAATTTTGATTTCCCGGACCATCGGCTCGATCTGGTTCCCAAGTTTTGAGCTCTAAAATTTCAAGTTCCAATCTCCAAAAACTAAAACAATAATTAATAGATGAATGTTCAACATTAAATAACAATCAACTACACGTGAATGAGGAAGAAGAGGAGGAGCAGCGGCATGGATACTCGGGGAGGAATCGAAGACGAAGAGAAGAGACTGAGGAAGAAACAGAGAGAGAATCAAAGACTAAGAAAGAAAATGGAAGAGATGAGATGCGAATTAGAGCTTCGCGAATTAGGGCTTCGTACTTGGTCGAGATGGATAGCAGAGGTGGAGGAGCAGCGCCTGTGGCGGGTGGCGACCGGCGCGAGGGGGCAGACAGCAGTGGCAGAGGAGCAACAACGGCGACGTCGACGCTCGGGGAGGAATCAAAGACGAAAGGACTGGGCGTCGGCGAGGGGGCGGACAGCAGAGGCAGAGGAGCAGCCGAGTGGCGACCGGCGCGAGGGGGCGGACAGCAGCGGAGGAGGAGCAGCGGCGGCGGCGTGGATGCTCGGAAAGGAATCGAAGACGAAGAGAAGAGACAAGAAGAAACAGAGAGAGAATCAAAGACTGAGGAAGAAACCGGAAGGGATGAGACACGAATTAGAGCTTCGCGAATTAGGGCTTCGTACCTTGTTGAGTGACGGAAAAGGGGCTCGGTCGAGATGGACAGCAGAGGTGGAGGAGCAGCGGCTATGGCGGGTGGTGACCGGCGCGAGGGGGCGGACATCAGCGGCGGAGGAGCAACAACGGCTGCGTTAACGCTCGGGGAGGAATCAAAGACGAAGGGACTGAGCATTGGCGAGGGGGTGGACAGCAGCAAGGGGGCGGACAGTAGAGGTAGAGGAGCAGCGATTGTGGCGAGTGGCAACCAGCGTGAGGGGGCGGACAGCGGCAAAGGAGGAGCAGCAACGGCGGTGTGGATGCTTGGCGAGGAATCGAAGACGAAGAGAAGAGACTGAGGAAGAAACAGAGAAAGAATCGAAGACTGAGAAAGACTGAGGAAGAAACCGGAAGAGATGAGACGTGAATTAGGGCTTCGCGAATTAGGGCTTCGTAACTTTCATTTAGTATTTTTTTTAAATTATAAATAGGTACCGGTCCGGTCCAAGTGGGCGGGCGGGCGGTTCCGCCCACGGAACCGGGAACCAGACCGATCCCTCAAGAACCGCCTGTTCCGGGCGGTTCGGGCGGTTCCCAGATATTTTGCACACCCCTATTTAAGACCAAAGATGGGTTGTCGGCTAAAGTAAAGATGAACGTGCGAAAATGAGAAAAGAGAGGGATGTGATCGCAATGGATAGGAAGGAAGGGGGTCCCATTGGTCAACATTTAAAGAAATGAAGACCAAAGCAATTTTCAAAGTGAAGATGTGCATGGGTGTTGTCGGCCGAAGAGGGGTACGGGCATAAGTGTGTGGATCCAAGGAGAATGGAGAGAAAATTAAACAAAACATAAACACCCTTTGCTCAACTTCAATCCACTTCGTCGATTGGTCATCCTGGGGTCTAATTCTTTACCAATTGCACAATTTGAAGTCTCAATGAAGACCACGATGAATCGATTTCTCCATCTCACAAATTTCCTTCAAAATCGATTTTTATTTCATTTTTCTCGAAATACGATTTTCTGAACAAATAAATCAGGTTGAGTTCCAATTTGAAATCAGAAAAAGTCCAAACAACTTCCATTCACCGATTCACTTACACTAGATGTCAAATATCTCTTCAAATTGACCAATCTGAGTTTCTGCTCATTGTCCGAATCGTCCATCCCGATTTCCCTGAAAAATCCCGAACTCTCCAGAATTTTCTCAAAAGGTGAGTCGACATTCCTAGAATGACTCATGACATGACAGGACTTCAAATTTCTGAAATCGAATTCAAATTCGTGGTTATTTTCAATCAAACGCGCTTTTAGTGTGACCTTACCTACCAGGTAGCTTCTAGGAAGGTTTGGTGCAATTGACCCGTGGTCGATTTTCTTTGAACCACAATGAACCCATCCGACACATTGGCGACTCTCGATGATCGTGAAAATGTCAAGGTTTCAAATACGGGTACAGGGTACCCAAAACGACAAAAAATCGGTTTAGTGCCAATTGATGAGAATTTTGCACTCAGGTGGCATCACCCACACTTGATCACACATCTTAGTCGAATCGACCTATCTTCGGTCACCGATCGATTTTGACAATGCTGTAATGATCCTTGTAGACTAGCACGGTTGAGTTGTCAATTCCTGGTCGAATTCTCAAGTCTATTGTGTTTAAAATCCCTGAATGGCTTCACCGGATAAGCCAGTTATCTCGTGAGTGGCCAACTCAAAGAAAAACACTATAGTCACGTTGACGAAAGGCCCATCTTATCTAATCAAAATAAGAATCTGAAATTTAGGATGTCACACTGTTGGCCAATCTGAAGTTCGCTAATTCAAAATAGGTTGAAAGGCCGGAAAATTCTCTACCTCAGGAGATCACAAAGACCTACTGAGGCCTCTTTTGAATATCTTTTCTTCAGAAAGTGCGTTTGGTTCAGCATTCTTAAGGGCTAGACCCTTAGAGAAATATTGGACCATTTGGTCATTATTTTTAAGGAGCTTTTAAGTGAATGCCAGTATTGGAAAGGCTGAAAACCCACTAGTATTGGGCTTTCAGTATTTGACTAAATACTAAAACTCATTTTTTCTTTTAAAATTAAATTCTTGAAAATTTTGATTTTGTCCCTCGTTAATTTTTTTTTTTTGTAATATTAAAAACGGACCAAACCTTTTGTTGATCGACAGAGGGCTATGACCGTCAGCGAGCTAGATCTAGCCACAGTTGCCACGGCTACCATTGGTCAAGGTCACCCATCGCACGACCTTGGCGAGGGTCGCATGGAGGTCGTATGACCTCAGGCAGCATGTGACCCAGGCTGTCAATCGAGTGACCCTCGCAAGACCTAGGCAGTGGTAACCTAGGTTGCGTGCGGCCTAGTCGCGTGACCTTTGTCGAGGGTCGCTCAAGGTCAAGCGACCTTCGATAGCCACTGTCACCAAATCCAGCTCACCGATGATCATTCGACAAAAGCTTTGGTAATCTTTTTTTTTTTAATTATACATATTTGATTTTTTTAGCATAATTGTCAAATTTTATGTTAAAAAAGTTGCATACATTATTTGGGCAAGTTCGGCTTCGCCAGATTTGAGCCTAGCCCAGCTAGGGCTTGTTCGAGTCTCGCCCAACCAAGCAAGGCTCGTCGATGGCCGAGGGAGGCCTGAGCGAGGCCAATCCTCATTGGTGGCTGAGCAAGCTTCGGTGATTGGCAGTGGCGGATAACGGTGGCGACGGCGGCCAATGGTTGCGGCATGAAAGAAGAAGAGAAAAGAAAAGAAAAAATCTTGGTTGGTCGCTTATGGAATTATTCTCGGAAACAAAGAATCAATTTTTTTTTACTTCTCGATTCTACTCCAAATATATTCCTGGGAACAAATTTATTCTCGAGAACAAAAAATTTACCAAACAATTTTCCATTACAAATCTACTCTTGGAAACAAAAGAACAAAATCAAACACTATTTTGCCGGTTGCCAAACATGCCCATAAAGATTGACAGTAGATTTGTGGCAGAGCTGCCAAGCTAGAAAAGTAGAAAGCCCATGGGCCTTATATCCTGTTGTGGATGATTGCAAGATACTGTTGGCCAATCTGAAGTCTGCTAATTCAAACTAGGTTGAAAGGCTAGAAAATTCTCTACCTTAAGAGATTGCAAAGACCTACTGAGGCCTCTTTGGAATATCCCTTCTTTAGAAAGTGTGTTTGGTTCAGCATTCTTAAGGGCTAGACCCTTAGAGAAATATTGGACCATTTGGTCATTATTTTTAAGGAGCTTTTAAGTGAATGTTCGTATTGGAAAGGTTGAAAACCCACTAGTATTAGGCTTTCGGTATTTGACTAAATATTAAAACTCAATTTTTCTTTTAAAGTTACTCTCAAGAATTCTTGAAAATTTTAATTTTGTCTCTCGTTCTATATATATCAAACCTTTTGTTGAATTGACAGAGGGTTATGGCCGTCAACGAGCTAGATCTAGCCACGGCTGCCATTGGTCGAGGTCACCCATTGCACGACCTTGGCAAGGGTCGCATGGAGGTCGCATGACCTCAGGCAACACGTGACCTAGGCCGTCAGTCGAGTGACCCTCATGAGACCTAGGCAGTAGTCACCTAGGTTGCACCTAGCCTGGTCGCATGGCCCTTGTCGAGGGTCGCTCGAGGTCAGGCAACCTCCGACAGCCATTGTCGCCAGATCCAGCTCACTAATGATCATTCGACAAAAGCTTTGGTACTCTTTTTTTTTTAATTATACATATTTGATTTTTTTAACATTATTATCAAGTTTTATGTTAAAAATGTTGCATACATTATTTTTTTTTTCAATTTTAAACAATAAAAATTAAAAAAAAAACTAATATGAATCACCCAAAGGACTCTTCAAATATGTTTTCTATCAAACAACATTTCTCTCAAAATTGCTTCTTAAAGCGTAATTTATCAAACAGTTTTTGCATTTACCCAAAATCCTTTAGGCTGAACTGCTTTGTATATACATATATATTTTATTTTTTTATGGGTTTTTCAAAATACTGAACCAAACGCACTACTGATCAAGAAAAAAAGTGAGAGAGAGAGAGAGAGAGAGAGAGAGAGAGAGAGAGAGAGAGAGGTATGACCGTGGACAATTCGTATTCCAATTTTTTTTATTTCAATTCCTAATTATGCCTGTTGGTTGGCCACGCTTTGCCAATTCCTTTTCATTGTCATTTCTATGCTTGGCGAATGGATCTGGGCTTAAGGGGGGCTTGGCTACAAGAGAGGCCCATTAATTGGATATTGAACTTTTTTGGGAAGAAGATTTGGGTTTCAGAGAAGTATACCACGAGCTGTGAGCCCATTTATGAAACTTTCCATTATAGACCAAACTTTTGAAAAAATAAAGTATTCCCAGAGGAAAAAACATACGCCAGAGTTAAAAAAGAAAAACATCAGAAAAAGAGAAGCCAATATTGGCCATGATCCCTCTTTCTTACTTGTAGTTTTGAAGGTGATTATCAAATAAACATAGAATCTTATAATCAATTGACTAGAAAAGTAGATAAGATTTTGAAAAACCATAGTTTTTGATGTTTTTCATGGAACAGATCTAATGCACATATGAAAATAAAATTACCAAAATGAACTCCTACTCATCTCTTCCAAATTATATTCCAATACGTTCATCTTAATAGAAAAGTTCTTACTCAAAGAATTTGGTAACTGTGAAGTTCAAGATGAAAACACAAGAATTAGGCAATCCAAGGAGCATATCTAAGGCGATCATATGTTTTTGAAAAGTAGTGTCCCGGATTGTTCGAACTATGAAAAAGTTCATAGTGTAAATTTCACAATTTTGTGCTCAATTTGTAATTCAAGCTGTCACAACTAACCCCTTCCAATGAGGGTAAGATTAGGTTTAACATACTTGCTTATGAGATGAATTGAATGGTCCATACAAATGATGATCACGGATGGATCATTTGATTGTTAACACCGCAAATGATTCATCAATTATAAACATGGATTCTCCCAAGCCCATATCTCATGTGATCGTTCATTTTTTGATCAATTAATCCTATATAAATTTTGACTTAGGAGCCGCTACTAATTTTTTGTGGTCAGCTAGAAATCTAATAAGATAGGGGAGGATATCTTACTATTTATGCAACCAGAGATTATAGATTCGAGAACTTGATTACACTTATCTTAAAACTGATGTCCTTCCAGTGCCTAACTCGATTGAAAGCTAACTAAAGCCATGGTAATCTATCGGAGAATTCTAGGTTTCATCCAACCATTTTAAAACAAAGAAAATAACATCCAAGGTATTAAAGAAGCACTACCAAGTATAATTGCAAAGAAAACACATAAATATCCTAAATGGTCTCTAAAAAAGAGAAAACAATTCAAAACAAAGAACCCAATTATAAAGTCCTAAAGACTTGTCCAATTTTGGTTTTTCAATTTAACAATTTTCCAATTTTCATACTTTTTGTATTTTTCTGGATTTTTTTAATGAATTTTTATGAATTTTCAGAATTTTTAAATATTTTAAATATTTCTAATGACTTTTTGAATTTTCCGAAATTTTTTACAATTTTTTGAATTTTCTAAAATTTTATGATATTCTGGTTTTCTAGAATTTTTTAAATTTTTTTATGATTTTTATGATTTATCTGATTTTTTTTCAATTTTATCAATTTTTAATTTTCTAATTAAGTAAATTTATATAATGATTTTTTATCATTTTTCTGATTTTTTAATGATTTTTCTGATTTATATATTTTTACTAATTTTACAATATTTTATTATTTTTTGGGATTTTATGATTTTTTAAATTTTAAAAAAAATTACGAATTTTTTAATAATTTCAATTTTTTAAAAATTTATAATGATTTTTACATTTTTTTAGAAATTTTAATATATTTTATTATCATTATAGTTAGGCAACGGGTTCGGACCGGGTTTACTTGATCCGACCCATTGTCCCGACCCGTCTATCCGGATCAGATCCGCGTTGGATTACAAAAGGATTTTTTAATGTGTTTTTTGATTTTTTGAATTTTTATTGATTTTCCTTTTTTAGTTCTTTTTATTCCTTTTGTCTTCTTCCTTATTTTGTCTTCTTCTCCAGCACCTTCATTCTTCTTCGCGGACCGATAACATCTCCTTCACGGCCTGCAAATTCATCTTCACCGAACCAGGGGACCTCAGCCAAACCTCAGGCCGCAGCCGAGCCCTTGCCCTCCATGGTCGTCCACTCAGGCCACCACTCACCGGCCTATCGTCTACCTCTAACCGCCGCCGGCCCATCACCGGCCGTCTACTCCGACGACCCAAAACAAATTCACCGAAACAAAAACTAAGCGAACCATGGCTTCTGAAATCAGCAAACCAGAAAAAGAAGCAAACATAAATACACAAATATGGAGAGAATGGCCTAAACTAGACTAGCCCTGGACAGCGGGATTCGTTGATTTGGAGTGAGAGCTTCAGCCAAATGGGGGACTCTCGACTCGCTCGTCGGCGATCGATCATTCCCATAGAATCATATAGCGAGACAAAGAGAAAAAAGAATATCAAAGCAGATTCAACCAACCCAAAAGCAAACATGAACGTATGTATCTCGGGATTCAATGATGAATCAATACTCGGCATTCTCTCAGCCATTTTATCAAACGGTTGATATGTGATTTTAAGCATACATTCCAAAGCGAATTTTATTGCAACCTACGGACTAAACATGATGCATAAAGGCTGGAATCAACACATTTTCATGTTAAACCCATCTCAATCTATCACGAGTCACTTGAAATTCTCCATTCAAGTTTAGGGTTCTCAAACATTCTGTGTTTCATTTAAGAAATACATCGAGTATTTGGTGTTCATTAATGAACTCGCATTCCGGGTTCAAAGCATTATAGCTCGATATGAAATTACTTTGGTTTAACAAGATTTCGCCAAGAGCATGAATCAACCTAGGTGGTTCTTTTTGGGGTTTGGGAAAGGGGAATCTTACTCGATATTGGTATATTAGACGAGTCAAGATCTTGATTGGCGATGGCGAGAGAGTTTAGGCTAAAGCCACTCCACGGCTGCAGAAGGAAAAGGGAAAATTCCGAAAAAAAATCCAAAGTGTTATAATTTTTTTCAAATTGGATCTTGTTTTAAATATGGGACTGCAGTGACTTTGGTTGTTTCAAATAATGCCCTCAAGTAACCATGATTATTTCAAATAAGGGCTTGACCTCGCCGATTGCCAGCTAGCTAAATTTTTCGATCGGTCAAGGGCATTTTCGGCATATTTTTTTCTTTTTTGACATTAGCCTCGCTAGTCACTAAGAAGGGCTGACAAGGGCTTGACCACCTTCACCAACTACTAGGAAGGATCGGTGAGGGCCTGCAAGCCCACACTAGCCACCATCGCCGTATCAGCCTCGCCTGGGGTTAGTGAGGGCTCAATGACCCTTGCCGACCTCAAACAAGGGCTGTGGAGCCCCCACCTGTGGCCGGCAAGGGTCGACCTCATGGATGGCTGTGAGGGGCAACCTCCCCCAAGGTAAGGGTCGCCTCACTGAGGGGAGGCCGTCCCTTACCTACGGTTGGCATTGGTGGCCCTTGTCAAATTGGGCAAGGATAACCCTCACCCAGCCCTCTGTGGCCATCGCCAGTGGTTAACTGATCAGCCGTCGACGAAGAGGAAGAAGAACCACAAAAAAAAGGAAACAAAAAAGAAAAAAAAAAAGGAAGAAAAAAAGGGAAAATGGTAAATGACAAAAATACTGTTGATTGCTGAAAGATAGGGCCTTTATTTGAAATAAACATTAACCCTTTCAAGCCCTTATTTAAAAAAAATTCACTTCAAGTCATTATTTGAGAAAAGTAATAGCATTTCAGGTTTTTATTTGAAATAATGTCGCGACCAGATTTTTCGGTAGGTGAACCACCTAAAACTAGGTTAATGAATTACTAAGTCTTTAAACTTAGCTCGGGCTCTCCCAAGCTCATACCAATTCGCGACTTAGGTTTAAATTCTTAACATGCAAATGATTTTCAATCAGGAGTCGCCACTAATCTATTTTTGGTGGGTTGATTAGAAACCCAAGTAAAGTAACGGGAGATTTACTTTACTCCTACGAACTAGAGATTTATGAGTTTGGGGACTTGATTACAGCAGACTATCCTAGTGCCATTTCGGTACATTTTTATTTCATTTTTCAAAAAAATGTTTGGCAATTGAATTGATTTTAATTTAACTTCCTAACATGTGAGGTGATCATACATGTGCGCATACCACCAATTTAACACTCAAGAAAACAATTAAATATTACAAAACATACCTAGAAGCAACAAAAGCATCTGCATTGTTAAATTAGAATTCACATCAGCAACCGTAGATATGATTTCTAATTAACACGCAATTTCAAATTTTGTTTTCACTTTATTTAATAAAAATCATGCGATGCATGCTAATAATCTAATATGACATGGCAGCATGACCTAAACTATATGACATGAAGAAATGCAGTAATTAAATGCAATCTAAATGACCTAATTCTAATGACATGCAATGCAATGTAATAATATACAAAATTATTTAAACTAAAATGACATGCAGCATACAATTTAGTATGTGAGTTATATGTCATGCAACATTTGTTAAATGACTTAGTCTAATGACAGGGAAGTTCTAATTAAATGAACCTAATAAAAACTAAATGACTTGCATTTGATATTTCTATTTTAAAAATGCAAAAATGATTTTGCTAGATAAAAATTCTATCTAATTTAAACTAAGGATCAAGTCACATTAAATCCTAATTTAAACTAAGATATTATCTTAATTTAACATGCAATTTATCTAATATGCAATGACGTGCAAATAATGCCATAATTCAACATGATATATGCATGATGATTTTTTGTGTTTTTATATTAATTTCGAAATTAAAATTTCAATGCAATTCAAATAATGATAAAACTAACAACCTAAATGAATGCACTTTTTTGTTTTTTTTTTTATATTTTCTAAATTCGGAATAAAATCCCTATTCTAGATATGCAAGATAATAAGAAATATTCCAAATCAAACTGAATCCTAATTCAAATATTTTTAGATTTTTTAGTGATTTAAAAATAAAAGCAATTATCAACTAAACATTAAATCTAAATAATCAAGATATTCAATCAAATAAAGGATTAAAATAATCAAAAATAAATAACCTGTTTTTTCACAGGTCAAATTAACGATTATTCTAACCCTAATTATCACGACAAAAATATCAAAATAACTATCAAATTAATAGTTATATTGATTCAACACTTAAAATACTATTAACCACTGGGGGTTCGTCCCAGTGGCCACCCTTCCAACATGGAAACATGGAAGGGGGTGGTGAGGGGCTCAAATCTCCACCTTATCAGGAAGGGATGCAGATAGGGACGCGTAAGTTTTGAGAGTGGGTTGCGACTCCCACGTCCTGCAAGAGGCATGGCACAAGTCTGCGAGTGAGTGTAGCATAGGAATAGAGTAGGACTGACAAAAAAAAACACTTAAAATACTATCGACAAACCCCAAGAATTAATATAATTAAAAAATGACCCGACCTCTTACGGGTTAGATTAATAATTACAATAATTTTAGGGATAACTTCCGCGAGTAATGCTTACAATATTCATACCCCTAAAAGTCAACTCACAATATCCAAACTTAAACAATAATAATAAAGCTAACTAAAAGTAAAGTAAAATAATAAAAATAAAAGAAAAATAAACAACCTAAGGAAAATAGAGGGGCAGCCAATTCATCAACACCAAGCAGGGGGTTTGGATCGCCGGCGTTCGGGGCTCCGGCGAGGTGAATCACCGGTGCGGCTGGACGGCGATGGCTCAACTCGGCTCGGGCAGAGGTGGAGCAAGGCGGACAGGCGGTCGCTGTGGCGTGCGTTCGCTCGGAGCGTGAGATGCGCTGCTCGGGCTGCCGGGGAGACGAGAGCAGCGACGGTGTGGGCTCCGGCGGCGTCAAGACGCAGCAGGGACAGCGGCACGGCGTCGGCTGGGCATCAGGCGGAGGCGAGCAGGGATGCCGGGACTTCTGGTGCTGCAGATCGGCGGCAGTAAGGCAAAGCAAAGGCATTCGGGTCACGGCTGCTGCGAGGGTCTCAAATCCGTCGGCGTCGGGCTTCATGGACAACGAGTGAAGGCGAGATCTGCTGAGCAATCGTGGGCGAGTGGCAAAGCAGGGCAGGAGCGGCGTTGGCAGGGGGAGTCGCGGACGACTGGGCTGGTGTCGCGGGTTGCTCGCGAAGGAGGCGCGGCGAGGCTCGGCGTCGTGGTGGCGTCGGTCGTCGAGGCTCGTGGACGGAGACCGGCGGCTACGTCGGTGCGGGGAAGGCGGCTCGGCTGTAGCACGGCTCGGGCTTGCTCGTGGAGGGTGGAGCGTCGGGGCTTCGGGTCGTCGGGGCAGAGTAGAGGGCACAGAGTGGCTTCACGGCGGCAACGCCTCTCGATTGCGAATTACAGGTCGTCGAGTGGAGCGGTGAGGGTGGCGACAGACGCGGCACAGCGTCAGGCGAACAGAGACAGGGGCAATAGCGACAAGCGGCGCGGCAGAGAGGCAGGCGCGGGTGAGTGGAGCTCCGGCACGGTGGCGAGCTGCTGGGCGGTGGTTCGCTGTAGTGGGATGGACTGTTGGTGCCAGCAACGGCGCAGTGGTGCGAGCGCAGCGGCACGACTACAGCGATCAGCAACTATGGCTGCACGAAGAAGAAGATGAATAGCCCCCCTTGCTTTTCTCTTTTTCTTTTTTTCTCCTCTTTTCCTCTGCCTGCTACACGTCCTTTTTACTAGACTTCTCACTTTTTCCTCCTGCAAAACTGGTCAAAATCCCCCTTTTCTTTTTCTCTTTCACCTTTTTTTGTTCACAAAAACTTTATCTCCTTCGGTGAAAATGTTTTGAAACCGAGTCAAAAAGCCCCCTCTTTATCTCTCATCGTACACAGCTCCCTTTATAAGCAAATAAGATGTGATCTTAGTGAAATATTTCATCCACTTTTCAATATACACGAAGATTTTCCTATAACCTCTGAATCACAAAATCCTCTTATTTTTCTTATCCCCTAAATATTTTCTATTGATTTTTAAAGATAAGATCAAAACCCAATTTTCTTAAATTCTAAAAATCCTCATTTCAAATCGCAATTTCAAAAAAAGGGCTCGGGCTAATTTGTACTCTTTTCGTGGGCCTAGCCCAGCCTGCTAATTTCAAACCCAAAACCACTAATTCGACCCATCCACCATTGGTCCAGTAAATAAGTGTAAAAAAAATGCAAATTAAAAACAAATGCACCTAAATCTATATGCTATGCGATTGAATTATAATATTTTTTTAGGGGTTAAAAATTAATCCCCAATTTTTATGCAATAAATGACTAAATGGGTTGTCCAAAATTTAGGTGTCAACAAATAAGATCCGCTTCGATTATTATTTGAGAAAATGAGGATATTTTGGGTCATTTTTGAAATTTTCTAGACAAAAAATTGAAATGATGAAGGACAACACGCGAACACCGCATGGACCTTTGATCGGCTTTGAAATGAGCTCTAGCAACCTCGCTTTTGCCACTCTAGGGAAAAACCAAAAACGTCCTCTCCTCATCCTTTCCTCTCTCTCGTTTTCTTCTTTTTCCCCGAAAGAATGGCTCTCTTGCGTTTATTTTTTCTCGGGGTAAAGACATTAAAAGTGTCAAAAATTGTGTACAATACTCATTTTAATGCTAAAGATTTTTTTGGATTACTTAAGTACTACTTTTTAAAAAAAAATGATTATCTAAGTGTGAACTCCGGTTCGAATTGCCGGATATTCGACGTGTCTATATATTATTATTTTTTCAGTCCTACATGGCTCGCCAACGTGCTTAGTCAACATATAATTCCTAAACAACATTATCCAAAAGTTGTAAATAGTGATAATTTAAGTACCTAATTTTATTAAAATTGATCATTTGAGTGACAAATTTTATTTAAAGTGATCATTTCAGTATTAGTCATTGTTAAAAAAGGATTACTTTAGTGCCAAGTATTCCATGTGGAAATATCATGTGGACTGGATTTTTTTAAAAATTTTGCCTAGTCATATTACAATTTTAATTATAAATGACACTTAATTAGTTTGGCCGAAATTTCTCGCCGTTGACATTAAAGCAATCTTTTTTATTCTGATTTAGCACTTAATTGAGCCAGTGAAAACTTTTAATACTAAATTGAGCGTTATATATAACTTTTGACACTTCTAATATACTTATCCCATTTTTTCTCTAGCCAACCCCCACCAACTGAGCCCTTCTCTCCTCTTTTTCTGCCTTGCACGCCCCTCTCGCTGCCTCCTTCCTCCACTCCTCTGACGAGTGACGACAGCTGGAATATTCCTTCTGCTGGCGTCATCGCTGCTGGCGTCACTGGACTGGCGCCATTGCCGCTGGGTCCCTCCCGCTCCCTCGTGTGTGGGCGCGCGTGCGCAAAGGAGAGAAAAGGGATGATGGGCTGGGCCTTTATTTTATTTAATTTCGGATGGGCCAAAAGAGTGGGCTGGAAGAAAAATAAGAATGGGCTCTAAAAGAAATAAAAGAATGGGCCGTGCTACACCAGCCCACTCGACTTTTCCATTATTTTTGTTTCACTCTCATGCATTTTTTTTATTACTATTACTTTATCATCATCATCATCATCATCATCATCTTTTTATGATTCCTGCTTTTTTCTTTTTCTTTTTCTTTTTTATAATTTTTTATATTTTTGCAAAATAAATGGATATTTAAAACATTTACAAAAATTCGGGTGTCAACATCAATAATGAAGACATAAAACTAATTTATGATCCCTATAAATGTTATTCTACAAACAACGGGACTTACGTTCCTTAAGGGCATTTAATCAAACACTACTATCGTGAAAAATCAATGGAAATATGAAAAAAGAGCACCCAACATCTTCTATGCTAAAAATGAGGAGTACGAGTTGGTCCATGCGCCATTGATTTTTTTACTGTTTTTGTTTTTGCTATTGAAAATTGACAAGAAAGGTTGGCTAGGATTGGGAGAGATAATTCTGCAACTAGTGGGCTTCTTTGATGTTGATATAAGTAGTTAGGGTGGTGATTTTGATACATCACGTAGTGAGGATCTAAGCAGTCGTAGTATTGGCAGTTCGCAACAATCCCTCTATGCCATCGGCAATTCAGTGTGATCTTCAAGGAAGAGCCGGGCAGGGAAGGTGGATGCAAGTTCACCTTCTTTTCCGTAAGGGAAACGCCTTTCTTGTTTTTTTTTTTTTTCCCAGCAAATACAAATCTAATTGAATCGCAAAGGCTGGTGCACTGCATGATTGGTGTAAGTTTTGCAACAATTGAATTGACAACAAGTATTCAAAGATCTCAAGATGAACTGAAATCACGGCATCATGTTAATTACAGGACTAGAATAAACTTGGGATTGGCATGACTTAACAGTTCATTGATCCCAAACACCGAGAATAAGTTCACTACCAATAAATAACTAACCAAAATACTCCTATTAGTAAGCTAACAAGCTTTCCTCCCTTCTCTCTTTTCTATTTCTTTTGCTTTGAAGACCGATTTTCATGACAAACGCAACAATATAACTCATAAGTGTAAGAGGCAAAACAGATCTTCACCATGTCTCACTAGGTAAGAATGGCTGCACATCTGAAAATGTAGTGACATCTGTGTTGATGTTTGACTTGCTAGATTTACATGCAGTAGCATAAGATATAGTTGCCTCTCGTCCCTCTTGATTTTGTTGAATACCCAAAAGATTTGGGAGCTTTCTCATCCCCTCCAATTCCATTGCCACTTCTTTCATTGTAGGCCTGTTCCTCCCATTCAAGTTCAAGCATCTTTTTGCAAGGTTAGCAACTGATGCAATCTCTTCCTTGTTACCTTCTTTCAAAACTTGAGCATCCACAATGTTGAACAACCGGTTTTCTTCCATTGAAATTATGAAATAGGTCGCAAGGCTTCTGCCTTCTTGTTCCCTCAATGATGAGATTGGCTTTTGTCCTGTTAAGAGTTCAACAAGAACAACTCCAAAGCTATACACATCACTTTTGTCTGTAAATTGACTTGATTGGAAATACTCAGGATCTAGGTAGCCAAAAGTCCCTTGCACCAATGTGGTCACATGAGTTTGATCGAGGGAAATAGACTTGGAAGTACCAAAATCTGCCACTTTTGCTCGATATTTATCATCCAAGAGGATGTTAGTGGACTTGATGTCTCGATGATAAATGGGAATCGAGGCTGCTGAATGCAAGTAGAATAAGGCTCCTGCAATTTCAATTGCAATTCGTAGGCGTGTGTCCCATGATACATGAAATTCTTCATTTGGGTCATGCAAATATTGGTATAGAGTCCCATTTGGTATAAACTCGTATACTAAAAGTGGGACTTTTGTCTCCAAGCAACACCCCAATAACTTAACGATATTCCTATGGTTGATCTGTGAGAGAATGAGGACTTCATTTATAAATTGTTCTACTTTGCCCTCATCTATTGCTTTCGATTTCTTAATAGCAACCGTTTTTCCATCTGTAAACATTCCTTTGTAAACAGTACCTTGTCCACCTTGCCCAAGTATCCTATCCTCATTGAAATTGTCAGTAGCCTTCTCTAGATCCTTTGAGTTGAACAATTTGTTTTTCTCGACATGGCCTTTGGCTGAAGATAGCTCACTTTCCAACAAAAGACCGCCATTACATTTGAAGTACTTTTCTTTCAGCTTGATTTCTTTTCTCTTCTTGATGTATTTATACAGCCCCCATAAGACAAGACACAAAAGTAGTGCCCCAAGGCCTGCCCCAATCCCTGCATTACAAAAAAATTAAGGGGCAAAAAAAAAAGAGGATTGGGGCTCTCTAATGAGATTAAAAATACATGCAAATCCACGTTTCAATCATTCACTTCATGCCTCATGTGGAGCAAGTTTTTTTATCCCGATCATCGCCTTGCAATTGCAAGTATGCGGATTTAACTATTATTGTAAGAAGATAGAAACGACAGAGAGTAAAGGAGTAAAAGAAGTGTCATAGTTAATAAAGAGATAACGTCAACGTGCTAAAATTTTGTATATATTTCAAGCTAACAGGGTGCCAGATTTGAGATAAATGTCAAACTTAGTGCTTTATATTGGCAAGTTTAAAAGTTTGGGTCAGAATTTGATCAATGCCTACAGTTTGTGCGGAATTAAGATGTAGTTATTATATGAAGTTTTCACGGTTAAATGCGTAAAGAATATTGGTAAGAATACTAAAGCTAGAAATTTTTTTTTTGGGGGGGGGGAATAAAGAAAGAGCAAGAGGAAAAGAGGGCGAGCCATATCCATTTATCCCCCAGCCTGGATGTGGAGCAGAAGAATTTTACCACGTCCGTGCCCCAAAATCCATTGATGACGGGCTTTCGCTCATTTTATTTGGGATTGGGAAGCAGAAATATCTACTTGAATTGGTAAAAAGAGCGATCCCTATGTGTACGTCTCCCCCAGTTCTCGCCAACACAACTTCCCGCCCAGGCCACCCCGCTTTCTAAAGGTACGCATGCGGGTGCAAGCGTAGGGAGAGGGGGAGGGGGAGAGAGAGACTTGAGGTGGTGTTGGTCGTTTCGGCGGCGTCCGGTGTTAACTTCACCAGAAGTGGTGGCTACGAGCAACAGAGGCGGTGATGGATGGAGCTTGTGGGCAGGGAGGGAGAGATGAGAGGGAAATTAAGATTATGATCTAGGGTGTGTAGTTCTAGCTTTGTTTTGCCGGTCTTGACAACAGAATTAATCAACAATGCTTATGTGATAGGAACGTCATTCCCTCAAGGATGACTGTCCTGTCTCTCCACCTCAAGTTTTGTGTAGCCAACTTGAGGAAAGATTTAGCCTGTTCGAGAGTACAGTCCCATTTTTCATCTTCCTTTTCGCATGACTTTCTACTCATTTTTTTTTTTAAATTACTTTTACCAGATGCTTTTCGCATTTTTATGCAGAACCTCATAATCCGTTTAAGATTTTAGTTGGTCAACAGTACACCAACTAACAAAAAGAAATTATTAGGAGATTTTCCACTTAATTTTGATGAATGTAGCTCGTAAAACGAAAGAAGAAAAAACATAAAGACATATTTTCCTTTATTCTACGATATTCTGTAAAGACTTATAATGTTTGATTTTGAAATTTTGCAGTAGTATTGACGACATTTTATCATAGGTGAGTGCAACATACTATGAAAATTGTGAATGAAAGATTTACATCCTCATGTCATGAGTGCGAAACTTTATAAAATGTCAATTTTTTTTTTTTTTTATTGATGACCATTGCTTCATTTCATCATAATCAAATGTATGATTACGAGGTACAGACAATTCAGCAGTTACCAAGGGTAAAATGTTGTAGAATGGAAAATGTTTATTTTATGAGGTTGTGAACAAAATGCAAAATTGACTACAAATCAAAAACTGATTATCTTGCAAGATTGTTCATAGAGGAAAGATGAGATGAAGATCGAGATTCAAAAGATGTAGTCAGGAAGAACAAAGAATAGTTTTAATTTCAAGGAATTGTCTTAATTTATTTATAAAAAGACGTTGAAGAGACCGTAAACATTCGGTGGCCGATTTTTCTTGAAATTGTGGTATTGGCTCAAAATCATCATTTTGAAGTAGTAACAGTACTTATCGGTGCTCATGATTAATGCATGATATGATATAGAAAGCCTACTGACCAAATAATTGACATGCTCCAAGTCTTCTATACATACATATTATATATAAATATATATACACACACGCATATGTATAAATAAATATACAATGTTATATAGAAATGGCAATTTTGTGACGTGGTTTTTCAGCTCAATATTTTGACTAGTTCAATGCCACAACCTTGCGACTCCGCGCTTTAAGTGGCAGTGAAGATCACGCAACTACAAGTCATACGGTACCAATATAAACAATCGCAACTTGATCTCGATAGATGGAAGATGCATACACAATTGCCCAAAGCCCAAAGTCACCAAGTCAAAAGATGCTTGAACAGTTCAGAAATTGACTAGAGTGAAATTAATCTACTCTTGAATTTTTAGAGAGCTCAGTCGTGATGTAATTACTAGCACGTGATGTATTTAATGCATTAGATGATCTCATTCATCCTCTGACTAGAGAACTTCAGTGAGAAGGACATAGAAACTTTCATTTTGGATTTTATTCAAGCCAGGGCAACCGTGGAAGAAAAATCAGGCGAAAATGTGAATGGTTAATTTTCTCTACACCACAGACAAATTAAATTATATTTTCTCGAAATCAGCTAGGATAATAGTATATTTTTTTATTCAGGAGGTCCAAATAAAAAGAAAAAACTTACCAACCAAAATCTCCATTAACTGTGATGAATTAGCAATGCATCCTTGTCCATCTTCACCAATCTTCTTGCCATCACCATGATAACCCTTTGGGCATAGACATGTATAACTCCCCTCAATATTATGGCACTCTCTCTCACACTTGTTCATCTCAGGATTTGCACATTCATCAATATCTACACATAAAATGTATATAATCTTCTTAGATCGTATTGATAGAAAGGACAAGTTAAAGAATGTGGATGTTATCTACGTACCATGACAACCATTCTCAAGGTAAGGATTGCCTCGGTAACCTTTTAAACAATTGCACTTATACCCGACTCCATTTTCGGCGTTTGTGCAATAGGTGTTATTGGTGCACATGGATCTCCTGCTGTTCTTTTGGGCCTCCTCGCATGATTGATTCCCTATCGCCCAGTCGAGAACTAGAGTAGACTGATTAAATTTAAGCCTCGAAAGATCATGAACCGAGAAGTTGTAGAAGTCATTTTCGGCGACAAAGGCATAGCTGCAAGGATTGAATCCCAGGACATCGGAATGACTGTAATAGCTCCCAATAGAGATATTGTAGCCCAAGATGTTCTTAGGGATGCTCGTTTGGCAGCAACCGATACCGGAACACGACCCATTGCTGACGTCTGAAATGTTACTGCACGAAGACATACAACCGAAGGAGAACTTCTTATCGCGGTCTTGGAATATAGCCCACGTGTCGCAACCGATTGCAGTGAACTTGTTCTTGGTGCTGGATATGGGGAACTTTGCGAATGAGGAATATGGAGATATGCTTAAAGACCGAACTCTCCCAGAAGAGTTATAGCAGGCTCGACCAGTCAAAACGTTAACGCGTAGCTCGTGATCCTGGACAGAAATGTGGAGTATTTCGAAGCCATTCTTTGTATTCATGTAAGGTGTGGGAGGGTCGGTAGAGTTATCACAAACAACTCTAAATGAGGGATGATCCGCACGGCATTTGGGATCACTGTCGTTCGATCCAAAGGGGTATGGAATTTCGAGGTTTCCACAGAAACTTCGACATTTGGGCTTGGTCATTGAATCATCAGCTTCTGCTATGTGATTGTGGTATGGACCCAATATGATGATCCCAACCACCACAACTTTCAAGAGAAGCTTATGGATGACCATGGTTCTTCCTTCAACTCTCTTCATAAATTTTTGTTGTTTCGATGAATTAATTCGATGGGTTTGGGGTATATAAGGAGAAGGAAGATGGGTTTTTTCTCCTTTTCTCGCTGTTTTTTCGGTCCAGTAATTGTAGTTATTGTCCAAGTACAAGTTGTGGAGTCAACATCAAGTGGTCATAGCTACTTGCGTGAGACGATTCCACGATAATTCCTCCTGTGACGAAGTCTTGAGCAATGCGGTCACGTCTCTTCACGAAACTTCGTAACATAAACTTGACGTACTTTTCCTGGATCTTTCTTCACTACTCATCGACAAGACAAGCTATATTCTGAGCCGAAGACAGGAGTACTCTTGTCAAAAAATGAGCTGCTCTTACTTCTCTAATAATCTTTAAAAGATTAATCTATGATTCTAGAGCCTAAGAAAATATCACGAAAAGTACCAAAAAAGTCATAAATATATTACATTGATATCGATTTAGTTATAAACATTTTAATTGGACCAATTTAATCCTAAACATATTTACATTAGTACCAATTCAGTCTATCAGGCCAATTTAGGCTGGAAACCGATAACGTGTGTTGCGGCAATCCTGTATGGCATCACCGGCACTAATGTGGACATTTTAAAATAATTTTTTACTAATTTTTCGATTTTTTATTTTTTTTTAAATTCCTTTTTCTTATTTTTCCTTTTTTTCTTTCCTTTTTTTTTTCCCTACCCTCGCCACCCTTGCCCAGGTCACAAGCGAGGGTCTCACTATTGCTAGATCTAGCGAGGGCCATGACACTTCGCCAACCCTCACCTATGGTCGGTCGTCGGCAATGGCTAGTATCACCCATAGTCTAAAGAAAGAAAAAAAAAAAATATATATATATATAGTAAAAAATATCATTATAAAATGTTCACATCAGCACCAGCGATGTCACATAGGATCGCCAGCATCCACATCACCGATTTCTGGTCTAAATTGCCGGATGGACTGAATTGGTACCAATGTAAAAATGTTTATGATTAAACTAATTCAATTGAAAGGTTTATATACAATAGGTTTAAGATTTTTTTGGGTACTTTTCCCAGAAAATGTCTCTCCCTCCGTGGGACAAGAAAAAGTCTAGTCTTCTCCTTTCGCTGTCGATTTTTGATGCAATGTATATTGGGGATGTTGCTTTTGTGCATGGCAATTTTTTCCTTTTGAGGGTTCATATTAATCCAAAATTAATAGTTGATAGGGAAAAGACAAGAGCGGACGCTTTCTATGTTTGAGCCTTTCCAAAACATAATATTGGACCGTAACTGCACGTTGTCACACGGCAATGACTAATGAAAAAAAGCCAACTTGTTGACAAATTTCATCAGCTAACAACCTTAGAAATTTCTCTGTTTAATATTCTTGGATTTCTTTTCATTGACTGTTTGAAAATCCGAACTGCCGACTAAATTGGATGATGCATGGACGTGTGATGTGCGTCCCAACTCATTAACTTATTAACTAGGGCTTAAACTCCATCACAAGCATTTGCCAACTTTTTCATTCCGATATTTATTTTATATATTTGAGAACATTTTAAGAATTTCATAATTAATAAAAGTCTTGAAAAATATAAAAGGCCGAGGAAACAAATAGTAAAAATCATTAAAAGTATGGGATATGTGCATTTTCACAATGGCGCTGCCATTGCTGCCATCATTGGAGGGGCCTGCGACCTCGCCGGCCCTAGGCTACGAAGGGGGGCCAGCGTGAGGCTCCCTTAGGGCTATCCCCCTCCGACGATGGGAGGCAGTGACATGCCCAACCACAATCCCTGCCTTTTTTTTCCTTTCTTTTATTCCAATTCTGTTTTTTAAAATTATTTTAGGTTTTTAAAATTATTTTTACTATTATTGAAATAAGAAGAAAAAAGTAATGAAAAATGCCACATAAGAAAAATAAAATAAATTTAAAAATGCAACGTCAGTATTTTTTGTTAGAAAAATTGGTGTAACGGAAGTAACCAATTTGATAAGTTTTAGGATTTGATTACGCTTTTTGAAAGTTTTATGACTTAATTACATTTTTGCGTCAAGTTTTACGACTTAATTACATGAAGAAAAAGATTCCTTGGTAAACTCTAAAATACAACAATTTCGAAACATAATATTGCAAAATAACTCTCAATTGTTAAACGACAATCTCTTTATTTTTTTTAAACAAATTTCATTTGTTGAACGACAAGAACTAATGATAATCTTAGAAATTTCTCTTCACAATATCCTTAAATTTCTTTATAGACCTTTCGAAAATCCCTAACTACCTTTGCCGTGGGATGATGCGTTGGTAATTGTTGTGTCTTAAACTCCCACTCTCACCACCACAAGCATCTGCAAAAATGTATATGTTTATTCAAATTATCCGTTGGAAAAATGAATAGCAGTATTATGTTCCCGATAGGGGAGCTTACCTTGTACTCTAACAATTATAACACACATAAATAGATAATGTTTCTTTTCAATAGATCAGTTATAGAATAGATAGAATTAGTGAATGTAATATCTTTTAATACTCTGTCATATAGGAAGCATGGCAAAACATCAATTAGATATAACAAACATGACTATCCATTGACAAATTAACCTGGCCCGAACTAGTTGACCTATCCTAGCAAAAAACCTACCTATATATAGCCAAAGAACGAAATCCGCGGTGTCCAAATTTGCACAATAGAAAACATAATCCTCAAACCAAATCACATCTTCTAGTTCAGTAAAACCACATATATGGTCCGAGATCTAATCCTTGCTAAGCAAAAGAACTTTGGGAGTCTAAAATTGATTTTCAAAAAATTTTGAAAGTCGACTGTAAAGTTTCAAGTAAATGCCAAGTCAATGGGTCGGTTTCCTGACAATCTCTTGAATACGACAATGTCTAATCAGGATTTGTCATTGCCCGCCCAACATTGACTGCATCATTGATGAAGAGTCTCAATGATGCATGAGACGATTCACAATAACAATTCCGCGTGTAACAAGTCTTGTGCGGTGGCGGTGCACGGTTACAACTTCTAAATGCGTGATTTATTCGACATATTTATTTTTTGAATCTTTTGGCACTACTCATTGAGAAGAACAAGCCCATGCGATCCAGAGACTGAAGTGCTCTCGTCAAAAGAGGCTGCTCTTACCTTTCAAGTATTCTCTTAAAGTATTTTTAGGATTTTAGAGTTTGAAGGGCAATGTCACTCTCTCCGTGGGAAAACAAAAGTCTGGTCTTGTCCTTTCCCAATAGATTTTTATAGTTGGAATATTGGGGCAAAACTTAAAAGTTGACAGGGAAAGAAGAAGACCTGACCCTTCGTCTTTTATGAAGAAAGAGACTCATTGGCAAACTCTAAAGTACAATAATTCCAAAACATAATATTGCACCATAATCTCGATCGTTAATCAACTATCTCTTCGTTTTTAACTGAATTTCATCAATTGAACGGGAAGAACTAATGATAACCTTAGAAATATATTTCCACAATATCCTCAAATTTCTTTATAGATTCTTCGAAAACTCAAACTGCCTTTATTATCGGATGATGCATTGGTAATTGTTGTGTCTTAACTCTTTAACTTATTAATTGGGATGCCCACTCTCATCACCACAAGCATCTGCAAGCCTTTTATTTAGTGTACTTGGGTTTCGATTTCTTTAAATAGCACAAAACTTTCACTTATTATCTTTTCTAAATAACTTAAAGTAATTGTCAAATTTTGAAAATATTATGAAAAAATACATACAATCCTGTATTAAATTGATATATTTCGAATTTTTCTAAGAATTTCTCGTCTAATAAAAATTGGAAAAACTAAAAAAATGAAAAAATAAATATCTAAAATTATGGATGAAAGCCATAAAAAAAAACCCCAAATGATGCCATTGTGACACATTTATTATGAAAAAATTATGACATCAAAAACATTAAATTTGTAATAGAAAAAAACTTCACTTATTTTCTTTCTAAATAAATTTAAAGTAATTGTCCAATTTTGAAAAAAATTATGAAAAATTACATACATCCTGTATTAAATTGATATGTTTCAAAAAAGATTTTTAAGAATTCGCATGGTAAAAGTTTGGCAAAGATATTTGAAAAATGAAAAGCAAATAGTTAAAACCATAGGAAAAAATCATCAAAAGCCTAAATTATGTCTATATATATATATATTTGCATTACCAAAAATGTGAAACTTGTAACACATTTACCCTCCATCAAGATTTTGGCAATGACAACTGATAAGAATTTACCTACATGAACAACGAAAGGCAAACATTGTTGACAAAGCGCCACATGACTTAAGTAAAATGAAAAGGACATCATTTTGATTAAAAAATGATATGAAGAAATCTTGATGGTGAGTTAATGTATCATGCAAATATAAATTTGAAGTTTTAATGTAAAAAGAAAAAAAATTAGGATAAATATGTCACAGAAAGCATAGTTTGGATTTTTTTTTTTATATTACAAAAAAGGTATTCGATGGGAAATTTAATAGCAGCATTGTGTTGCTTATTTGAGAGCTTATCTTGTACTCTAACAATTATAGCGCACATAAATAAATAGAACATTTCTTTTTGATAAATAAACTACAGAATAGATAGAATTAATGAATGTAATATCTTTTAATACGTTGTCATAAGGGTAGTGCGGTAGAACTTCAATCAGATATAACAAATGTGATAGTCCATCAACAAATTAACTTGGCCCGAGCCAATCAGCTCACCCCAGTAAGAAATTGTTGATTCATATTAGTTCAGGTTTCTATTTGAAATCTCAAAGAACAAGAACTAACCAACCTATATACAGAAGAATAATGAAATCTGCAGTGTCTAAATCTGCAAAATAGAAAACATAATCCTCAAACCAAATTACATCTTCCAATTCAGAGAAAAGCCACATATATGGTTCGAGATTTGATCATTGCTAAGTAAAAAGGACATTGGAAGATCGAAATTGATTTTCGGAAATTTATTGAGGGTCATCCGTAGAGTTTCAAGTAAATGCTATGTCAACTTGGTCGGTCTCCTCGGGAGTTTCTCATGCATGACAATATGTCTCATCGAGATTTGTTATAGCCCGCCAACTTTGACTGCATCATTGATGGAGAGAGGATCAATAATGCAGGCCGCTTTCATTACAGTGCCAAGACTTGAGAAGTCAAGCAAAACAAGAGTAAACGTATGCAATGGGGGAGGGATCATAGCCCCAAAGCAAGAGAGTGAGGAAAGAAGAAAATCAACAAGAGCAGACTAATTTGAGATGGTGATTGTATGAATGAAGTGTGTTTCAGGGTGGATGGATTTGTACTCGAAAATTTATATGTTTATGTTGTTGGACTATATATATACATTTTGAGAACGAATAACGTGTAGCTTCAAAATAAGAAATCGATTAGTTTCAAAGATGTTAAATATAAAAAAAAAAAAAATTGATTGTGTGTTGCAAAATTCAGACTTCTAAATAAGATTCCTTTATGTTTTAAATTAAAATAAGATACATCACAAGTGGACCTTTTTTCCTTTTCCTTGGCTAGAATTTCTAATTAATATGGATCGCGGTTGATATGTATTGCGGAGAATTATCATCCCAAAGAATTTTATTTTTCCTTCAATCCAGTACCTATGTTGTATATATATTGTTAAATTTTCATAATTTCGAGGAACGCCTTATCTTGCTAAAGAAACACAATCACGTTTACCAAAAGTCATTTTTGAAGAAACTAATCTAATCTGACTACGAGCATAATAGATGTAACAATTAAAAATGTTATAAAACTCCTAAACTTATTATATTTGTATCAATTTAGTCCTAAACTTTTTAACGGTGTCATTTTAGTCATAAATCTTTTGATCTAATGTTTAAGGCAACTTCTCTCCCTCTGTGGGAAAACAAAAGTCCGGTCTTCTCCTTTCCAAACGATTTTTGATAGATGGAATATTGGGACAAAACTTAAAAGTCGATAGGGAAAGGAGAAGACTTGACCCTTCGTCTTTAACGAAGAAAGAGACTTCTTCGTAAACTCTAAAATACAACAATTCCAAAACATAATATTGCTATGTAACTCTCGATCATTAAATGACAATGTCTTCATTTTTTTTTTAACGAATTTCATCAATTGAACAACAAGAACTAATGATAACCTTAAAAAATTTCTCTCCACAATATCGTTAAATTTCTTCATATATCCTTTGAAAATCCCAAACTGCCTACTTATCAAATGACGCCTTTGGTAAATGATGTGCGTCCCAACTCATTAACTTATTAATTAGGATTCCCATTCTAACCACCACAAGCATCTGCAAGCTATTAATTTAGTGCCCTTGGGTTTTGATTTCTTAAAATAGAACAAAACTTCACTTATTATCTTTTCTAATAAACTTTGAATGCATATTTGATAGAGAATATCAATGATGCAGGCTGCTTTCATTACATTGCCAAGACTTAGAGAAGTCAAGCGAAAGTAAGCGTATGCAAGTAAAAAGGACTTTGGGAATCCAAAATTGATTTGCGGAAATTTATCAGGGTCATTCGTAGAGTTTCCGGTAAATGCTAAGTCAACTTGGTCGGTCTCCTCGAGAGTTTCTCATGTATGACAATATGTCTCATCGCGATTTGTTATAGCCCGCCAACTTTGACTGCATCATTGATAGAGAGAGGATCAATGACACAGGCCGCTTTCATTACAGTGCCAAGACTTAAGAAGTCAAGCAAAACAAGAGTAAACGTATGCAGTGGGGGAGAGATCACAGCCCCAAAATAGGAGAGTGAGGAAAGAAGAAAATCAACAAGAGCAAACTAATTTGAGGTGGTGATTGTATGCATGAAGTGTGTTTCAAGGTGGATGGATTTGTACTCGAAAATTTATATGTTTATGCTGTTGGACTATATATATACATTTTGAGAACGAATAATGTGTAGCTTCAAAATAAGAAATCGATTAGTTTCAAAGAGGTTAAAAAAAAAAATTGATTGTGTGTTGCAAAATTCAGACTTCTAAATAAGATTCTTTTATATACTTTTAAATTAAGACAAGATACATCACAAGTGGACCTTTTTTCCTTTTCCTTGGCTAGAATTTCTAATTAATATGGATCGCGGTTGATATGTATTGCGGAGAATTATCATCCCAAAGAATTTTATTTTTCCTTCAATCCAGTACCTGTGTTGTATATATATTGTTAAATTTTCATAATTTCGAGGAACGCCTTATCTTGCTAAAGAAACACAATCACGTTTACCAAAAGTCATTTTTGAAGAAACTAATCTAATCTGACTACGAGCATAATAGATGTAACAATTAAAAATGTTATAAAACTGCTAAATTTATTGTATTTGTATCAATTTAGTCCTAAACTTTTTAACGGTGTCATTTTTGTCATTTTTGAAGAATTAGAAGATGTTCTATTGGACATCGTGAATAATATTAACTATTAAGTAAATATTCGAAATGTAAAATTCATAGCATAAGTATCTTTATTTTGGCCTTCGACCTTATAGCCATATGCTTTTGTAGATGTCTCTCATTTAACCATAAATCAAGTAGGTTAGGACTAAGTATGCTAGGTCTGCGGCTTATAAGTTATAACCATGAATTTGCTATTTATAAATGTCCATCCTTTATTGAAATCATCGGGGCCAGCAGGTTGTAGCTGGTACTCGATAGCAGTTCATTCCACTGATTTTCTCTCTCTCTATCCCACAGATGAAGTTCGACACTGATATGTTCAGCTCGTAAGCTGTTTTTTTTTTTTTTTTTTTTTTTTGATGGGTCTAAAGTTCGTACGCTGATTGGGCTCCCTAGCTCTGTATTGTTGTCCTAATTATTCAGCAGAGGAAGCTTGCTTAATTATCTTCCATGCAAGACCCAATTCCCTGTTGCCATTTTCGCCCAATGCCTTTAACATTACACCAGTCGCAGGACGATGAGAAGAATATCGCTAGCTAACACATGCCATCAGACTTCTCCGGGGCAATTCGCATATCGAGATTTGTTCTTTTTTATTGGTGCCCGCACGAATGCTGGGAAAATTATTTTAAAAATGTACAATAATTAATTCAATTTTAAATATTTCAATTTAGCCAATTTAATACTAAGTTTTATACTGTAATCATTCTGATTAATTTTAGCTGAAACGCACTCGGCCCATAAGATGCTGTTAGTGAAAAAAATTTGCAATATTTTTTTTTTTTTGCTTGGCCCCCAAATTGATATAATGTAAGCATGTATGTATTGGCCAATTAGACACATCTTGCATCAGGTCAATGAATTGATAAGTTTATATTCAATTAAGGGAGGGTTTAGTTCAATTTTGGAAAAGGGGCTTTGGGTGTGAATGTAATGCAAAATATCAAAAGCCAAAATCCTTTGAGAAAATGTAAAACTCTTTGTAAAGTGACTTTGAATGCAAGTAGTGTTGGACAAAAAAACTCATGCAAAATATTTTGGTTTAACTTTTTATATATTTTTTTATTAAAAAAACTCAAACATTTCACTAGAACGAATGTAAGGCTGAGGTCGCCAATGAGCCAAATCTGGCACTGACGCAAGAAGCTATGTGAGAATCTTCTCTCCCCAACTGCAATTGAAAAAAATAATTTTATTGACTTCGAGGCCATATCTCAGCTCTCCGATGACATGGCAAAGACAATCCTTGTGGCTCCGATTGAGCTTTAGCTAGGTGAGGTCTTGTCCAATGATGAAAGCCATCAAATCTAAACCGATAGTTTTGTGGACTCCACAATTAGTAGGACTAGGCTCCCGACGTCACCTCATAAAATTCAATAATCAACATGAATAAAAGAATACCTCACACTAGGGGTGAGCAATGGTCTAGGGTCGACCCTGGACCGACCTTGGACTGACTCAACCCTGCCGGTCTTGGATCGGTTATTGGTCTTGAAATTTCGGGACCTACACTATGCGGGTTGGTCCTCGGTCCTAAAAGTTTTAGGTCGATCCAACCATGTATATTATATTATATTATATTATTTATAATTCTTTTATATATTCAAACCTAAGTAAAATATCTGTTATATTATATTATATTGAAATGTTCTATCAATAGCACTAATAGTAATTTCAATTTAAAACTTTTGTTGAGTATTAATTAAGTGTTGTTTATTTTGTTTTCAGGTGTTTAGAAGTTCAAGTGAATTAACAAGATGTGAAGTTATATATTCATGGTTTATATTAAGTATTTTGAACTTTTTTATGGTTTAATTGTATTTTACTAATGAATTTTAGCTGCACTTTGCTTTTTAATTTGTGTCAAATGGCAGAAGTTTTTGAAGAGTAGAATAGTACTACAGTTGCTACGGTGATTTGATAGTCAAGTGGTGTGAAACTCATTTTTGTTTAGTGGACTCTATATGATCAAATGCAGGAAAATGCTTTTGCATATAGTGTTATGAATATTAAAGATAGATGATTACAAGAACTTTCCATCTTGTCCCATATCTCAATGAGCGGTTAGCAAATATGAAATTTCTATTATTGTGTCATCTTAAATTTGTTAAATATGTATTGGTATCTATAGTTTAGTTGCATAATGCCGCATTATCAATAGATGTGTAATTTGAATTTGTAGGTTTGCTTTTTTAGGGAGTATAAAAAATAAGACGAAAAAAATTATCGATCGGTCCCAGGTTGACCCTGGAACCAGACCGAACCCATTGGGTCGGTCCAGTTCTTGGTCTCAAGCTCAATAGGGTCAGTTTTCGATCCTAAAAATTGAGAACCGACATGGTACGGGTTGGTCCTAGAGTTAGGGGGTGGCCCAGACCAACTCGGACCATGCTCACCCCTACCTCACACTCGTATTAAAATGATTCCCTTTTATCAAAAACGAAAATCCTTTTTTTTTCCAATTTTAAAAAAGTATTTTCATTAATTGAAAAATTAAATGTCCTTTTTACCACCTCTAGCGGCAATCGCTTGGGTTGAGTGATCCTTTGTCACGACCTACCTCTTGACAAGGAGTAAAACAAATTTAGGGGCATTACTTAAAGGACAAGCCTAAATCTCATAATTAGATGTGTACTTTTTTAAGCCCATATCTTGCGTAATATTGAGGTGTTCACGAAAATTTTCTAACAAAGAGTTGCCACTAGCCTATTATAGTTAGTTAAAAACCAAGTGAGACATGAGAGTATATTTATTTCCTACATAACTAGAGAATTTAGAGTTGAATATTTGATTACACTAATTAAATAATTAGTGCCCTTTTAGTATATAATTTTGTTCATTTCAAAAAGATTTTTTGCCAAGCAATCAAAATTAATTTTAAACTTATCCACTAATACATAAGATAACTATGCGATTGCACAATCATTAACATAACAATTGGCAACCGAAGTGACATCAAATAAATTGCATGGAATAGCAAGCATCTAGCACTAAGTAATAACTAAATGCTAGTCCTAAAAATAAATAAATAAATAAATGCTAGTCCTAAGTAAGCAAAGGGAGGCCATAATCATCATATTGAAAGCACACAAGCAAGAGTGTTCGTTTCTAAGAGCAATCAAAATGCTATAGTAAAGCCCAAAGGCTTGTTCAACTTTGAGCACAGTTTTTATCAAAAGATTTTCAAAAATTTTTATAAGAAAACTACTCAAAAACTAGTTTTATAGCTTTTTCATTACTTTTAGGAAAATCAAAATTTTTGGAATTTTTGGAACTTTTACTTTAAATTTTTAATAAAAATATTTTTTATTCCAAAATAGGGGCCCTGGCCGGACCCCGGGGCCCGGTCCGATCATGGGCTGCAGCAAGCCTTCGGATCGGGCCAAGGACAAAAATGAGCCATTGTAAAAGGCCCCAACCTTAATTAGAAACAAAGCCAACTTACTAACAAATAAGCCCAATCCGAATCTAACTTCACTAAGCCCAGCCCGTACTAACTAGACCAAACAAGTCCAAGTTCATCAGCCTAAATTAGCCCGAATATTATTAGACCAATTAAGCCCGTGCCTCCTCTTCTTTTCTCCACGCCACCTTCCTGCTCTTGCTCAGTAGAAACCGAGAAAAGAGAACCCACACGCACATCCATGGCCAAGGCTCACCCCACCAGACCGTGAAGAAACTTTTCTTGTTGTTGACCGGTACGACCATCACCGCACCGCCATAGCAAGCGACTTCCCACAACCGGACAGCCGTCTGTGTCCACCACTATGACGCTCGCAGCCAAACCACAAATACAAAGTACATTCACAGGAATATGACAAAAGCACAAGACAAAGGACAACCAAAATTCTGGGAGATTCGGACTTGGTGGGAATGAAATCTGACTAACAGATGTATTCAGGAATTAGTAGAAACTTCAGACCGGACACAATGCATCTATGGATCCTCAGAACAAATCGGAATCCGAGAATCCGAGACTAAAATGAACGGTTTTAGTTCGGGCATTCCCTCGAACATATGGTGAGCATGGAAGATATCGAACATCTTTAGAACTCGGACTCGGGTCTAGACCAAAAAATCACCAGGAAATGCTCGACATCAAGCACCAGCTCAGTTAGAACAAAGCGCTCAAGAACTAGAGACACCAAGTTCAGTTCTTCCTTAAAACAGAACAGGGCAAGGCAAAAAGGAGTTTATGGGAACGAGTTTCAACCGCGGAAATCCCTACCCGGCTCGGATAAGGCGGTCATAGGGAGAGCTCAAGACCAGTCGAGCTATGGCCGACCGCTTCGCGATGTCTCCGAGCCGAGTTCCTCGGGAAAAACTGGATCGAACCCAAAGAAAACTCACCTGGAATTCGGTCGCCGCGGAAGAGGAGGCCGCGGGCTCGACTGTGCCGGCTAGAGGTGGTCGACTTGCGACGGGGATGGTCGGGTAACGCTCAGTCGAGAACGAAGCTCGGCTCCGTGTCTCGCTTTCTCTCCGTCCCTCCCTCTGCTCACTCTCTAGTTCGTTCTCTCTCGGCCAAAACCCAAAATCCCAGCACTCTAAAAATCCTCTCTCTCTCCCCCTTTTCTTCGAACCGAGCCCTCCTCCACAAACCAACCTGCTATCCCACTTTTAAGCGGCGACCCAACTGTCGCCAGCCTGCCCCTTACGAACGTACCGCGCCCGACGTTCTCCGCGGCGCCGTCCTCTCTGTCCATCGTCCCCGCACGCCGTCCTTCTTGTCTTTTGTCGTCGAGGCTCCCGTCCAAAAACAGAGAACAAGAGGAAGAAGAGAAATGGTGCGTGGGCCGGGCTGGGTAGGAAAAAGGGACGGCCCGGCCCCGAAGCTGTGGGAGGAAAAGAAGGAAAAGGAGAAGGGGTCGGGCCGGCCCAGCCTGGCCCGGCCCAGCCTGGCCCGGCCCTACTTCGTTTCCTTCGTCTTTTTGTTTTTTTTACAATTCTAATAATTAATACTAGTAATGCAAATATTCCTAAAGTCTATGTGTGATACATTTTAATGAAAATTACTTTTTTTTTTTCGGTTAGAAATTAATTCCTAATTTTTATGTGATTAAACCATAAAAGAATAGGGAAAATTTAAAAGTCAACACCCTTACTAGCCATATTTAGCCTTGTTGGCCCTTATCGCCCTTATTGGCCACCCTTGCGCAAATATACAGTAACAATAAGGGGCAAAATCGGAAAACTAAAGATTTGATCCAACATACACTAAAAATTGAGTTTCAATAACTAAAGCACTAAGTCCATAAAGAAAACTAACCAAAAATAATTGATATAAGATGATATGAATACCAAAATAAGCGCTAGAGAATCATTATGCCTATAAAAAAAACTCAATAAAAGGACAAGCACTATACAAATAAATCTCATTGAAGCCGTTCTTACTTCAACATATTTATCGTGAAAATCATAGGCATTTTGCTCACTGTCAAACACTACGCCTACTATTGATAATACTTCTTAACCTAGAAATCTAGAAGGTCAACATCAGCCCCGTTAAATCGCATTTCAAAAATAAATAAAATGAGAGAAAAATCAAGAACTTATGCACCAACATACTCACAAAAATGAATAGAGATTTAAAAGGAAACACAATATTGGAAACTCGACACAAAATAGAATTATTGGCGGGTTATTTAATGAATAAAAATGAAGTTACTCATAGCAATTCCACTTATCGAACATGACTTCTTATGACACTCAAAACTAAGTTAACATTGTTAGAAATTTGCAGAAATCAAGACCCTGATTATCAAGATTGAATGCCGAAATGTGTAAAATTTTATACTAACATTCAGTTATGATGAAGTCGCAAATAGATACACAAAGCTTGAACCGTCAAAAATAAGCACTTCTAGCCAATTGCCCTTTTGACGTTGATAGTGTGCTCTTTGATTATCATATAATTAAAGTAATGAGAATAATGAGAGGTTTAACTTAGATGATCTATTTATATGCCCATTCAAAACCTTACAAATAATGTCTTCCATTAAGACAGTTATCTTTAAATTAGGCAATAACCATAGTTATCAAAATTTGATTAGGATAATAAAACGTCAATAAAACCTAATGTGAGTAGTATTAAACTGAATGGGATCATATTAAAAATATTATAACAAGCATGCCATGGATCGTGATGCACTAATCACATGACCATACACGCCCTAATGTCTAGTCCAACCAAGCATCAAAAAGTATGTTATGATGAAAGGGACAACGAAAGGCACAAATTTTAGTTGCAATAGCTATACAACACAAGAACTCACTTTTTGCGTCCAACATTAGCTCATGGAGTGACAATCGATCAAAAATGAAATTCATGCCAAATAGAAGTATTGGTGGCTTGGAGAAGAAGACGATGGCCCAAACCCTTCCACTTATGTTTATTGACTTGGTTTCCTTGTTATTCAGATATCGGGCCACTAGAGAAAGGTCGAAACATAAGGCCTACAAAATTCATTAAAGCCCACACGCAGAGCTCGCATTTTTCCAGCCACAGCATGCCTTCTCTCTTGAAGCTTTGACTCGGATATGAGGCTGGATTCGTGGTTAATTCAGTCTCAAATAAAGACTTAAACTCATCGGGTAGACAAATGTCCACAGGCCCAACCAACAAGTGATTTTTCCTGCAACAGGAACATGGCTTCTTTTGTCCAAAAAACAAAAAATTGCTATCCATATGATTAAGAAAAAATTCAAATTATTTTTTCCTTCTTTTCTTCCGGCCTTGTTACCTTAGGAGACAGCCCATGGCTACAGACAAAAAAAAAGAAAAAAACCATGGCCTTCGATGCCATTCGCACGATCTCGTTCATCGACGCTATCGGATCTCTTTAGATACTTCTTGACCGGCGTCGAATTCACCGCTAGATCTCTCCAAGTAGTTGCCGGGGAAGAGGTCGCTGCAGTAAAACCAGCTCTCCTTTAGCGTCCTCAGCACCATCTCCCACGACATCATCACCAACCTTTCCCAGTCCTCGTATCTTCCCGTCTTCTTCCATTCTTTACCATTGCTGCGTAATGATCCACTCTCTCTTTCTTCGTAATTACACAGTCTCTCCCTGAAACAGTAGTCTCTGCGTCCTGGTTGTGTAGTCGAATGCCCTTATGTCGGTAGTTTCATTAATCTGCATTTTATACTAACAAGTACCATATTTTTCTTTGTATGTGTCTTTACCCGATTTGGCTCAACTATACCTTTTCATTGGCAGAGTCCTTGACGTGGACGCCTCTGGTTATGTGCAGAAACTGAAAATATGGATCTTATAGACGTTGAAACAGTATGTGCTCTTCTGCTCTTCCAACTTTGGGGAACTATTTCCTTGGTCACTTCCTCGACCTGGAGTTAAGTTTCTGCTGTATTACTTAGAACTAGTCTCCTAATTGATAATAGGACGGTTTCAGAGTTCTATATGAACCATAAGGCTTTTAAGATTTAGTGAGAAACAGCTAAACTGTCAAGGTTAAAGAGTGAGTGTGTGAATTGATACTGGGCCAGCTCGAGAACAGATTGTCTAAATCAGAGTCTGATCGTTGGGGCAGGGCAGCTATCAGCGGCCGCGAAGTTAGACAGAAGACGGCCCCAGTCTTCACCTTATTCAATATTCCTTTTTAATTTTTTATCCTCTTCACACTACAAAAGTTGGCGCTACAAGTGATTAAAGGAAAATATGCAAAAAAAATAAAAATAAAAACAGCTAGGCTTGCTATGATTCATGTGTTCTTTGCTCTTCCTCATTGTGATGTCCGTGTTTCTAGTGAAGACCCGATGCTTTAAGTGCGGTCAAGTGGGGGCAGGGCCCAAGTATATGTCATTTATCCCAATTTATTAGGTGCAAGAAAATGCAATTCTATGCTGACATGAATCTAAATTATTTATTATGGCTGAATGCGGCACCCATGAATGATCCAAACCAAAAAGCAGTCGACAGTAGTTGCAGGGAAAAGACCTGGAAAGGATGGTGCATGTCTTACGACCATTCACCTCTATGCATTCATGTAGCTCATATAGCTGAAAGACATAATTAAGTGATTTTAATCATTCATCGAAGAATAGAATTCAAGCATAAATTAGAATCATCTGTGAAAAATAGGATGTAAAAAAAATCTAACCTCCACCCATTGTTCTAATCATCCCTCTACGAAAAAGTTTGGAAACGGAGGCATGTCAATTTTGAATGCCTAAATATTTTTCCAAAGGTAAGAAATAAAAGTAGCACCGAACAACAGGAACTTGATCTTGGGTCCCGAAAAACAAAGTCTCAAAGGAGTGATAGACTTGATTTCTGATCGGTAGCATTTACAAGTACTAATTAATGTTTCAAAGCTTTAGAAAATATAATTCCTAAAATATTTCCCAATAATGCCACACGTTGCACCGGCTATTGCCCAAATGCAAGTTCATCACGAGCCTCATCATATGCGCACACAAAAAAAAAAAAAGGCTAGAGGTATAGGAGTCCTTAAACCATTGCAAAATGTCCAATTAGGTTCCTCACATTTTTTCGTATAAAATGAATCCCTAAACTATATGCTTGTTTTGTTCAAATTGATTTTTCTATTAAAATTACAAATGGAGATGCTAATGTGGTTGTTAAATGCTGACATGGTATTTTATGTGCCAACAAAATTTTCACAGATATATCAGTTTGCATTTTTTTGTGAAAAAAATTAATTTACGATATATTTATCACAAATGTATCAATTTGGGATTTTTCATGTTATTAACCCAATAAAATAAGAAAAATTAAACAGAAATTCATTTTGGACAAATGCATGCATCTCCATCTAAAATAAGTTTTGTTAGTGCATTCTAGATTGCATTTGTTCTGCTTAAAGATGAATGCATTCTACAATAAATGAAATTAATTCACGAAATTCATGAGAAATGAATTTGTCTCCTTTTAATATTTTAGAAGATTGCACTCTTTTCTCACTTTGGTTCTCTCCACTTGCAAATGAAGCTCTTGGAGAAGTGGGGATTGTCCTCTTCGATCTTCTTCAATAGTTTATCCCCGACCTTGAGCACGTGCCTCTCCAAGTCCCTGAGCTTTGCGATGTCCACCACCTCACAGGCCAGTATGTGAAAGCTAGTACAAGCACCTAGAGGAGGTGAATAGGTGTAAAAACAAATTTTCCAGAGTGAAGTGAGCAACTCTAATCAACAATAGATTATGAAAAGGAAATTAGACTCTTGTAATCAAATTGAGTTACAATCAAAGTAAAAGAGCTTAGGGAAGAGAATAAGAACACAAGATTTATAGTGGTTCAACTTAATTCAAGCCTACGTCCACTCTTCCGCACTGATAGCCCACTGGCTGAATTTCACTATGAGTCAAAAGAGTTGTTACAGTATAGCTTTTCCTTGATTCCACAGTGTAGATACTCTGCTACACTTCCTCAAGGTCTCACAAAGATATAAACTCTCTTTTAAGTACAAGATTTAGCTCAACAATTGAATTGACTAAGAACAAGGAGCTTTAGACTTTGGAATTCTTCTATCGCACACACACTCAAATAACTGGAACGTCTTCCTTATATACTCCTTCATGCCATCACACCCGTTGGCACTTAACAAAAGGAGTTCTTCCAGTTTACCCATTGGACAGAATCAAATAAAGAGATTTCTAATTATTTAAGGAATATGACGATAGCCCACCAATCCTACTCGCCCATACAATAAGAATCTAGGTTTTCATAAGTAGAACCTTCAAAGTATACTTTGCTAATCAACGGATCCAAAATCCCTAAATCAATCTTGATTTGAATAATGGATTCTGACATGCTTTATCCAGCCAAGAGATCTTCTTTAATCGATAGAATCAAATCCTTAATAAAATACTCAGTTCTGGATAAGCCTTCTACGACAGTCTAGAAATTGTCAATGAAGATAGACTTTGTGTCTTGAGTCTGGCAGTCCGGTGGTCTTCAGACTTTGATGGAAGAGTCTGTAAGTCTTCAGATTAGACTAATGGAAACGTTTTGTCAACTTCAAAACACTCAAGGAAGTTTTCTCCAACAATCTCTCCATTTTTTATGGTAACAAAACTTTCCTGCAGATTTGGATAACTTTGACCTGCAAAACAATACTCAAGCAAACATGGATATCTCACAAAAGATAATTGGCTTAGTAAAGATAGCATTAAAATCTGCATCCACAGAAAATAAGTTAATCTTGTAAATGAGCAACTATCTTTGCCATGAAATACTAGTAGTGCTTAAAATAAACAAACGATCAAACAATCCAAATCCAAATCCAGTCACAGCCAAATAGCCAAACACAAAAGTAAAGTCAGTCAAACACAAAAGTCAAGAGTTTAAATCTCAAATCTGCACCACATCTCTCCCCCTTTTTGTTAGCATTAAAAAGGTAGAGACGAAAAGCGAATGGAATTAGGATTGCTTTGGAACACGAACAAGCTGGAAATCTCCCATTGACTGAATAATCCCTTCCAGCTTTTTCAAATCCTCCTTCAGTTGAGCCACATCTTCACCCTTGGCATTTGCTTGAACTTGAAGAGTAAGGGCATGAATTTGATCATGCAAAGAAACTAAAGAGGCTTGACCTGCATTCTGCAAGTTCTGAACTTCGCATCCCAGAGCATAAATTTGGCCTCGCATCTCCAAGAGAACATCAAGCACTCTACGAAAATCTGCTGAATTATCAGTCTGAGTACTGGCTTCTGCACGATCAAAATGTGTATTGGCAGATGATGACAAGTCAGCATGATCACTCAGATTGGGCGATGAAACCTCATGGCCTTCCGCAGGAAATTGAGTGGCATAGATGTCTTCTGGATCTACTGGTGAAGACGTACCTCTTTTCTCATCATCTCCCCTTGTTTCATTGCCTTCAGGCGGTGAGAAGTAATCTTCATGCTCTGCTTCTTCTTGTTCACCTCTGCCCTCTTCTTCTTCTTCCTCAATCCTTTCTTCCCCTGCTTCTTTCTCCATTAATTCTCTCTCTCCAATCCTTTGTACGATCTCCTCCTTATCTTGTTCCTGTCTCGCCTTTGTCTTTGGAACATAATGCAAGAGAAGAAATCGTGATATCATCCTCATCCTCTTCATCCTCCAAGATGAGTGCTCTTCTTTTTTTTGATGGAGCAACCATGGGCTCATTCCCTTTCCGTTTTGCAGCCGAAGAGACTGGGTGAGTCTTGACAGGGGTTTTATCCTTGAATCACTCCAAAGCCTTGTTAAGTTCCTTTAGACGCATTTTAAAGACCATTTTCAGTCCCACCACCATTTGATCGCATGTTCAAACACAAAAAATCCTGGGAGGCTGAATGTTCAATTGTCTGAATAACTTAATGACAAGTGCTGAGTAAGGAAGTTGGCCATTATCTTTCACCATCGTTATATATATGTGGAACATAATAGTATGTGGAAGGGAGAACTTTTTGCCGAAGTTAATGGCATACATCAGCTTGGCCTCTGAGTTTGAAACATCCGTCTTCGAAGTCGATTTGGGTCTTAGGCAGTTGATCACTATCTTGTGAAGCAAAATATTTGAGGCATTCATCCTCAAATATGAAATCTTTCCTTCCGCCGTTCTATCCCGAGCAAGCTTTACCATTGCACGACCAATAGACACACTGATTGGTTGGAATTTCCCTCTTTCAACCCCAATCACATCAGCTAATGTATCCATGTCAACTACATAGTCCTGATCTCGAACACTGAAAGAGAATCTATTCGCATCCAAGAAACTTAGATTACAATAGAAGTAAGCAGTGATTTTAGCATGAGCCTATATCGTCTCAGAACAAAACCATTCTAGTTGAAGAAGATTGAATTTCTCTCGCAGCTTGACATTTAGAGAATCAAGAAAATCAAAGTTCACACTTCTAGGGTTAATCACACCACGCTTTAGCAACTTAGAGTACAATTACTTGTGTTCCTTCGAGCGAAACAAATCTGTTTTTTTTGCTTTGGATTTTCGCTACAACACCCATTCTATGTTTAAAATGAGTGTACATCCTATCATCATTATTCCTATCAGGTTGACTTATCCCTCCAACACATGGATCGCTTGGGATATTTGCAAATGCTTCTTCCGCTGACCCTCCAGGAGTAATTCCCAATCATTTCATTGTGCGTAAAAAGTAAGTTTCATTTCGATACCCTTTGTCTTTCGAAAATTCATCAATATAGTTTAAAGGAGTACCACCCTTCTTCAAAGCATGGTAAAGCTTAAAAGTAAAAGTGGGCTTTTGAGTTCTTACGGGTTTTGCATCTTCGATGATTTCTTTCTCTTCTCGATGTTCAATATTCTAAGGTCTAGATGGAGGAAATTGACGCTGTTGAGAATGTTGTGGGCTTTGTTACTGTCTAGGAGAGTCTTCTTCCTCGATGAGATCAAAATGCGTAGGTCCCTCACGCATTTTCTGTGGTCCCTTGTTCGCGATCCTCGAAGACTTTCTTTGAGACGACATCCTTCACAATCTTTGAGAGATTCTAAGCTTGTTTCGCAAGAAAGATGAAAACTTTTCGGGGATTAAACAAGAGAAGAAAAGAGAAGTGGAAGATTTATGCTCTCTTAGGGTTTTTGTGAGTAAAACGAAGAAGAATCAACAATATATAAGGCAGTCGAAGCGAGGCATACGGAACGTCATAAAAGGAAATATAAAAATGTCATTTAAAAAATAACTGTCTTTTTTAAAAATTTAGATAATCGTCATTTCAAAAATAACTTCTTTTTCAAAAATGAAGGATTGCAATAATCACGAAAACTGGGGAAAATAACATCAATCAATTACAGATAGATGAACGTACCTTTTCGAGATTTGATCCGAGAGATAAGTTTCTAAAATAGAAATAACTTACAATCGTGAATCTTGATCGTCTGAGTCTGAGTGTCTTTAGATTTTCAGCCCTAAGTCTGAACTTCCTAGACTTTAAGATATTAAGTCTGAAACGAATAACTTCAAATTGATTTTTCTTCAAAGGCTTTGTAAATATGTCCGCCAGTTGATTCTTTGAATCAATAAACTGAATCGAAACTTCTCCATTTTGAACATGATCTCTAAAGAAATAATGTCGAATCTCTATATGTATTGCTCTTGAGTGAAGAATTGGATTATTGGTGAGATTGATTGCGCTGGTGTTGTCACATTTGATCTCAGTGCATGAATTTTTAATTCCAAAGTCTCTTAAACGTTGTTTTATCCACAGAATTTGTGAACAACTTCCAAGAGATACATACTTTACTTCTGTTGTAGAAAGAGCTACAGTACTTTGCTTCCTTGAAAATCATGACACTGTCCTATTACCAAGTAGTTTACAGGTGCCCCATGTGCTCTTTCTATCAACTCTACATCTTGCTAGGTCTGCGTTTGAGTATCCAAGTCTCATTCTTTAGGATACCAGAGGCCTAAATTTGAAGTTGAGGCAATGTGTTTGATAATACGTTTTGCAGCACTTAAATGAGATTCTTTGGGATCTGATTGAAATCTGGCACAAATACAAACACTAAACAGAATGTCAGGTCTAGAAGCAATAAGGTAAAGAAGTGAACCAACGATACTCTTATATAGCTTTTGGTCAACTTTTTTTCCTCCTTCATCTTTGTCAAGTTTCAAGGAATTTGACATTGGTATATCAGTCTTTTTGCAATTCTCCAGTTCAAACTTTTTGACAAATTCTTTAACATATTTTTCTTGATGAATAAAGGTTCCCTCTTTCAGTTGTTTCACTTGAAGCTCGAGAAAGAAGGTTAGTTCACCCATCATTCTCATTTCAAATTCATCCTACATAGACTTAGAGAATTTCTTGCACATATTTTCATTAGAATATCTAAAAATAATATCATCAACATAAATTTGAACAAGTAAAAAGCTTTTGCTTTCTCTTTTGATAAACAAGTGTGGTATCTACTTTGCCTTTGACAAAACCATTTTGAATTAAAAACTTACTTAGTCTATCGTACCAAGCTCGAGATGCTTGCTTTAAATCATATATATCATTTTTAAGTCTGAATACAGAGTCTGGTTTTCTTGGATTTTTAAAACCGGGAGGTTGTTCCACATAGACTTCTTTTTGGATAAATCCATTTAGGAAAACGCTTTTGACGTCCATTTGGAATAACCTGAAATTCTTATAACAAGCAAAAACAAATAATAATCTAATTGCTTCTAACCTTGCTACTGGCGCGTAAGTCTCATCATAGTCTATCCCTTCTTCTTGCGTATATCCTTTGGCCACGGGTCTTACTTTGTTTCTTACAACTTTTCCTTTCTTGTTCATCTTGTTCCTGAACACCCATTTAGCTCCAATGATGGATTTACCTTTCGATTTAGGAGTCCAGACATCATTAATACTGAATTGCCTGAGTTCTTCTTGCATAGCTTCAAGCTAGCTTTCATAATTTAAAACTTCTCTTATGCTTTTGGATTCTATTTCAGAAATAAGAGCCACAACACTAGACTATTCATGCCTTTTGGATCTTGTGCGAATTTCTTCATTAATATCACCAATAATGAAATCTTTGGGATGACTGGACTTATGCTTCTAGTTGCTGGTTGATTTTTCAAACTGTTGATCATTTCCTTTATTTGAATCTTCGATGATCATTTGTTGCTAGTCTTCTGAAGTCTGAGCTGCTTTTGGAGATTCAGACTTTGTAAAGTCTGGAGCAAGTTCAGATTTTTCAAGTTGAGTCTGAATCGATTGATTTTGCATAAAATCTAGAAATTTGACATTCATCGATTCCTCCATAGATTGAGTCTTTTTGTTGTATACTCTGTAAGCTTTGCTTGTGATTGAATATCCAAGAAAATACCTTCATTTGATTTTTCTTCAAACTTACCAACTCGATCATTTGAATTTTTCAATATAAAACATTTATATCAAAACACATGAAAATACGAAACAATTGGCTTCTTTCCTTTGAATAACTCATAGGGAGTTTTCTCTAGAATAGACCTTAAGAAGACTCTATTAATAATATAGCATGTTGTAGAAACTGCTTCAGCCCAAAAATGAGAAAATATGTTATTTTCAATTAAAAGAGTTATAGCAATTTCCTGTAGCGATCTATTATTTCTTTCCATAACCCTATTTTGCTCTGGAGTATATGGTAAAGAGAACACATGCTGAAAGCCAGATTCATTACAGAATATTACAAAGTCTTGATTTTCAAATTGGGATAAGTGTTCCAGAAGTCCTACAACTTGTCACAAAAATGCATTTCAGTCCTAAAACTTGTAAAAAGTACATTTAAGTCCTAAAACTTGTCAAATTGTTTTAAACGAGTCCTGTGATCAACGCCGTCAGCATTTTCCCTTAAAAATGCTGACGTGGCATTTTAAATAATTTTTTATATTTCACGTGAATTTTTTAAAATTATTTTTAATTATTTTTTAAAAAATTAGACTTAAAAACTAAAAAAATCAAATTATTCATTTTATCTTATTTTCACCAAAAATTTTAAAAAAGTTAAAATATTTATTAAAAACATTTTAATTAAAAATAATTTTTTAGTTAAAATATTTATTAAAAAAATTTAAAAAGTTAACATTATTTTTTAAATTTATTTTAAAAAATTTTCAAAATAAAATTTTTAACTTTTCTTTTTAGTTTTTGTTGAAAATAAGATAAGAATAAATTTAATTTTTTAGTTTTTAAATCTATTTTTTAAAAAAATGGATAAAATTAATTAAAAAATAAACCTGGAAAAAAAAAATTATTTAAAATGCCACGTCAGCATTTTTAACGGAAAAGGCTAACGGCGTCGATCTTATGACTCATTTGAAACAATTTGACAAGTTTTAGAACTTAAATGCACTTTTTGCAAGTTTTAGGACTAAAATGCATTTTCATGACAAGTTGTACGACTTCCGAAACACTTATCCCTTTCAAATTCACCTCCACGGTCTGTCCGTATATTTGAAATAACATACCTTTTCTCATTTTTGACTTTTTTAGCAAATTTTATAAAATAAGAAAATGTTTCAAACTTACTTGCTAAGAAATATACCCAAATAAATCGTGAATAATCATCCACAATTACTATGCAATATTTCTTACCTCTAATGCTCTGAGTTTTGGTTGATCCAAAGAGATCTATATGCAAGAACTGCAGTACACGGTTAGTGAATACTTAATTTATTGGTTTAAATGAATTTCTTACCTGTTTTCCCAACACGCATGGTGTGCATAGATCAAACTTTTGGTATGTTAGTTTGGGTAGTCCACGAACAAGCTTCTTTACTGAGATTTTGGCTATTTAATTCATGTTGATGTGCCCAAGTTTTCTGTGCCATAAGTTTGCTTCCTCTTGAATTGAGATTAGACATTGGGATTAATCTAATTTGATATCCAAGAGGTAGATATTCCCATGTCTTTGCCCCATGAAAGATTGAGCGGAGTCTTTACTGGTTCCTGAACATATTCTTTCTTGAAAGTTGATTTTGAAACCAGTGTCGCACAGCTGACTGATACTCAGCAAGTTGTAGTTGAGTCCTCCCACTAGGGAAACATTACTGATCATGAGGCTTCCAATTTTTACAGTTCTATATCCCACAATTCTTCCTTTGCTATTTCCTTCCAAAGAAACTTTTCCATCATTAACTTGTACAAGTTTTATAAAATAATTTGAGTCTCCTGTCATATGTCTTGAGCATCCACTATCCAAGTACCATTTAACATTTTTCTTGATAGTGACCTGCATTTAGAAAAGAAACTCAAGCTTTCTTTGGTACCCATATTTTCTTGGGTCCATTGGTGTTAGTGTAATATATTGTCTTTGCCCATACCTTCTTAACATGTTTCCAAACCATAGGGCATTCTTTCTCAAAATGATCTAAGTTATTGCACTTAGAACATTTAAGAGCACTACGGCTTACAGGTTTTACAAAAACTTTTTGGAAATGATTTTTGTAATAATCTTTTGTAGGTCTTTGCTTAATTCTTTTCTTTACTTTAGGAAAATCAATTAGATGACTGGTTTCAGCAGTCATTCCTAAACCTAATTTGTTGAAGTAGGGTCTTTATGTTGAAAGAATTTTTTCAAGTTTCTCATATCCTATAGAAAATCTTTTAGAAATACTTGAGATATCATTTTTCAAGAATGCATTTTCTTTTGAAAGATTGTCTACTTGTCTAAACTTTTGACATTATTTTTCCAAACATTTGCATGTTGTTTTAGTGCAAAATTTTCCCTTTTAAGTTCAGAAATCTTTTTGAGAAATGTTTTAAGACTAAGACACAATTTATCAATGTATCTAGAGACTTTAGTAGGAATTTTTAAATTACTTACCTCGATGTCACTGTCTGAGTTTGAGTCTGTCTCAAAGTCTGAATCTAAGTTTGATTGTGCCATAAAACAACTATTGGCATAATCATCATCACTTTCCTCACATTTAGTATCACTCGAAGTTTCTGCTTTAAGTGCCTTTCAATAATTCTCAGTTTTTCCTTTCTTTCTCTTCAGAAGGGAACAGTTGGGTTTGATGTGTCCATTTTTCTTGCATTCAAAGCATACTACATCTTTATTGAATTCATCATCCTCAATTGATTTATTTTGTAGCTTTTGAAAACTTTGTTTTTTCGAATTGAATCTTCTCCCATTTCTGTTCATTTTTCTGAACCTTCTTATCATGAGAGCAAGCTCTTTATCATCCATATCGTCTTCAGAATCTGTGACATCCGAATCATCATTAGATTTTAATGCAATGGATTTCTTACCTTTAGGATCTTCATCTTCATTGATTTGCTCCATTTCATAAGACTGAAGAGTCACAACCAATTTGTCAACAGAGAGTGGCATGATTTTTTGTGTCTTCCTTATTGAGGTATTTATGTGATTATAATCCTTGGACAGTCTATGCAGTAACTTGTTTACATTCATGGGTCTAGAAATTGGTTGACATTGATATTCAAGACCATTCATGATTTCTATAAAACAACTAAACATGTCAATGATAGATTCTCTTGGTTTCATCTTGAATGTTTCATATTGACCGAGCAGAATGTTGATTCTGGTTTCTTTCACTCGATCAGTTCTTTCATAGGTGATGTGTAATCTATCACAGACTTCTTTAAATGTTTCACAAAAAGATATTCTGTTATATTCAGTAGAAGATAATGCACAATATAAAGAATAAATTGCTTTTGCATCAAGAGCTTGTCTCTTGGTTATCTCTTCTTGAGTCATTTCACTGGACTCAACAGCTTCTTTTCCTCTTTCTGAAACTGTTGCAGCTTTAGGAATGATTCCTTTGTCTATCACGTCCCATTTCAGAGGATCATTTGATCTTAGAAATGCCTTCATCTTATTTTTCCATATGTTGTATTCCTTTCCATCAAAATAAGGCGGTCTGGTATTGCTTTACCATTCAACCAGACCTGGAGCTAACATACTAACCATGGATTTTTAACTCTGAAGTAAAACACTTCAACTTAAGTGAGTACACAAGCTCTAATACCAATTGTGAAAGTTAGTACGAGCACCTAGAGGGGGTGAATAGGTGCAAAAACAAATTTTTCAAAGTGAAGTGAGCAACTCTAATTAGCAATAGATTATGAAAAGGAAATTAGACTCTTGTAATCAAATTGAGTTACGATCAAAGTGAAAAAGCTTAGGGAAGAGAATATGAACACAAGATTTATAGTGGTTCGGCTTAATCCAAGCCTACGTCCACTCTTCCACACTGACAGCCCACCGGCTGGATTTCACTATAAATCAAAAGAGTTGTTACAGTAAAGCTCTTCCTTGATTCCACAATGTAGAGACTCTGTTACACTTCCTCAAGGTCTCACAAAGATATAAACTCTCTTTTGAGTACAAGATTTCGCTCAACAATTGAATTGACTAAGAACACGGAGCTTCAGACTTTGAAATTCTTCTATCGCGCATACACTCGAATAACTAAAACGTCTTCCTTATATACTCCTTCATGCCATCACACCCATTGGCATTTATCAAAGGAGTTCTTCCAATCTACCCGTTGGATAGAATCAAATAAAGAGATTTCGAGTTATTTAAGGAATATGACGATAGCTCACCAATCCTGCTCGCCCATACAATCAGGATCTAGGTTTTCATAAGTAAAACCTTCCAAGTATACTTTGCCAATCAACGGATCCGAAATCTCTGAATCAATCTCGATTTGAATAATGGATTTCGACATGCTATATCCAGCCAAGAGATCTTCTTCAATCGATGGAATCAAATCCTTAACGAAATACTCAGTTATGGATAAGCCTTCTACGACGGTCTAGAAACTATCAATGAGGATAGACTTTGTGTCTTGAGTCTGGCAGTCCGGTGGTCTTCAGACTTTGATGGAAGAGTTTGCAAGTCTTCAGATTAGACTGATGAAAACGTTTGTCAACTTCAAAACACTTAAGGTAGTTTTCTCAAACACAGTCCAGATGCCCTCTTTGATCTTCTTCAACATACTGGTGGAAGCAATGAGGGTCACCAACCTTCGCCCGGATTTGAGTGAGGCCCCCCCTCGCTGAAGATATGAACAAGAGCCGAAAAGGTATGCCGATTAGGAACCCGATTGCACAAAAATAAAATAAAATTGCCGGACATGATTGAACCTCTTTTTTTTTTTTTTTTATAACAATTTAGGGATTAGATGTCTTATTCCAAGAAGGAAAAAAGAAAAAAAGAAGAGCTTCTGATTGGCCTTTGTGGTCTCCCAAGAAGTCCCCAAAAATTTCCGGAACTTGTTAGAAAGTCTTCGACGCCTTCACTGGTGTCCACTCGATGCGGCAGAACGTTGGGTGGGAGACATATGCTAGTGTCCACTTGCGGCCACAGAATGTTGGGTGGGAGAAAGACGATTAGATTTGATTTCAAAGTGAGCCGACCAACTTTGTTTCTTCCCTCGACCAGTGCAGAAAAAATCTCTCATCCTTTTGAGGAAGATTCTCGCATTGACTTGATTATCACACTGAATTAATATAAATTTTCAAGGACAATGCCCTCAAATGACATTATGTTATCTTGAAAAATTAAATCAATCACAAATGAAAGGTCGAACTTGTGTGCTCTGTATTCCAGTTGACTACGATAATGAAATCTAATAGATGCCTGGTTTCTTATTTTCCTTCCGACTTTCGCTTTAGTATCCCTTGCTACATATGCCAAACGCTAAAGTCAAGATTTGCTACTTGTAAGATTATTTATCTATAGAGACGTCTACCTATAATTCTAGGAAGGTGGGACCTCAGTTCATTTCTAGGAAATGTAATCTTGGACCTGTTGCGTTGCACGTATCTTGTCAAGCCAAAAAGAAAAAGAAAACCAAAATATTTTATATTGGGATTGAAGAGACAAAGGTGGGGTTGGGGGCCTTTTCATGGAGAACAGCTTGGATATCGGAGTTTCCACGCCTAGGATTGACCAGCAGTTGGCGGTTGCCTTAAGGTACTACAAATTGAAGGAAGTAAAAAAAACTAAAAATATATATATCTAGCTCCAGACCCGGACCGAGCTCACATGCGACGAACCGTGATTCGCTCACATGGAACTGAAATCACACGAGCAGAACTGTATTCGCAGAGTATATGACCCAGGCAGCTCTTATCAGAGCACGGGATAAACATTTGATTGCGGTCCGAATATATATAGAAAAACATCCTGAGACTAACATATTTGCTTTTGTGTGCCAGTACAACAATCAGCAACACGTTTATTGAGTCGAAGATATCAATAGATAAGAGAAATAGAGAGTCATGTATAAAGCGAGTGATTGAGAGAGTAATCATAATCTCATTGTAGTGACAATATAAATTGATAGAGAAAAAAATTCTTTGGATCACAGAGTCATTGTCGCCACACAGTACTAAATAATAATTAAAAAATTTATCCTCCTCAGTTGTATAGTAATTAGTATCTTGTTGCCGTGCCCTAGTTATGCCAACCCACTTTCAAAGTGACCAGCATTCCTCAGGAAAAATTATTCAAAAAATCTTAAATTTGTTATACTTTTACCAATTTAATTATAAATATTTCAATTAAGTTTCGTAATTTGGGTCTATCCAATCAATTTTGGCTAGAAATCGTTAATGTGGATATTGGTTGTCTAACATGGCATGACCGATGCTAACATAAATAATTTTTATAATATTTTAATATTTTTGAATATTTTATTTGTTTCTTTTCTTTATTGTTTATGTTAACTTATATCTCTTTATCATCTTTTTCCTTGGAATTTCATCCCAAAAATAAAAAACTTCTCCTTTGAATTTTCCAAGTTCATTTTGACATGCCATTGCCAGCGAGGTCGCCAGCAAGGGCTGGGACACCCTCCCTGGCCGTAGGCCAGCCTTCATTATATATTCATGGTTATTCAGTGTGTGACCAAAACTAGATGCATAAAGATATGTGAAGACAATATAAACTTGCTCCCATGCAAGTTCCCATAGATTGGCCTAATTCCCAGATAGACCTTGCCTCAGAGAGGAAATACGTAATGTTGACGATAGTTGTTCAGTCAAGTATCCAAACTTATATTTGTACAATTGATCCTCCCAGGTCTCTTTTGAGTGTTGTCATTTTCCTTTCTTCTTTTTGATGGGGGGATCAAAATGGAAGTTGAGTTCTGAGGAGCTCCTTATGTGGGATTGGATTCCAAGCCTGGGCTTGCATAGTATGCCAGGCCCCAGTGGCTTGTTGAAGCACGTTATACGCTCGGGATACATTTAGTTTGGGTGGCATTTTTGATTCGTTTAGAAAGTCGGTTTTTAAATTTTTAAATTTTTATTTTCTGAGTGTTTCTTAAGCAAAAATAATATTTGATTTGACCGAAACATAAATGTTCATTAAACATAGATATGACGCACTTGTTTGTTTGATGTAAGTTCCCCAGAAGACTTGTTTGTTTTTTTCTCCTTGTGATGATGATTGTTTGTGGTGCCTCATGTCATGCACCCCATGTCTTAGTTTCTCTGTGTCTCACAAGGTGGGAGACTATACTTTTGTGAGGATGGGCAATTCTAATGTTGCGAAAATTGTTGATGTTGTCTAGAAACTAGCTTGGGCAACAAACTAATGCTCGAGCATGTGAGGCATATTCCGAACATTCGACGAACTTGATTTATACTGGAAATTTAGATGATGACTGTTTGGAAAGTCGGCTCAAGGATGGGACTTGGAAGATAGTCAAGGGGTGTCTCATGCTAACAAGGAGGAGGAAGTGTCGTAACTCTTTACTGATATAGCTAGTACAAGTACCTAAAGGGGGGTGAATAGGTATATAAATGATTTTTCTTGAAAATTTCTTTATAATTGCGCAATACTTAGACAATTGAAGAATTCGCAACAAGTAATAATCAACGCAAGACTAAGGGAAAGAGAGAATTGAACACGCGGTTTATAGTGGTTCGGCTTGATTCAAGCCTACGTCCACTCTTCTGTACTGACAGCCAATTTGGCTGGATTCCACTATGAACAAAGAGATGTTACAGTGTTGATCTTCATTCACAGCTAGAACGTCTTCCTTTTTATACTCCTTTATGCCATCATACCGTTGGCACTTACCAAAAGAATTTCTGCAATCTACCCGTTGGACGGAATCAATCAAGAAGATCATTCGAGCTATAAAAGGAACCTGACGATAGCCCATCAATCCTGCTCGCCCAAACAATCAGGATCTTGGTTTCCAAGAATAGAACATTCCAAGAATACTTCGTCGACCATCGGATCTTCAATTGATCTAGATACGAACAAAAGAATCCGTTATGTTTATCCAGCCAAAAAGATCTTCTCCAGAGAATAAGATTAAATCCTCAACCATATACTTCGGCTCTGGATTTCCTTCGCCATTGGATCAGAAAGACTGTCAATGAGAATAGTCTTGAGTCTTGAGTTTTGAGTCTTGAGTCTTGAATCTTGAGTCTTGAATCTTGAGTCTGGTGATCAGAAAGTCTTCAGACTTTAAACTAGACGATCTGCAGATATCCAGACTAGACTGAAAGAAACGTTTTGTCAGCTTCAAAATATTCAGGAAAGATTTCTCCAACAATCTCCCCCTTTTTTATGGTGACAAAACTTTCCTGTAGATTTGAACCTCTTTGACCTGCAAAAAAACATTTCTCAAGCAATATGGCTATCTCATAAAGATTTAACAAAACAATCAGACTCTGCATCCACAGAAAATTGGTTAGTCTTTCATGAGTAATACCATATAACAATACTTGAAATAAATGCAAATAGTCAAACATGTAAATCCACAGCCAATTCAGTCAGATTCAAGTTCACATTCAAGTTCACTCAAGTTCATATTCAAAAACAAACACACTCAAACAAATTTAAAGTCAAAGAAAGTTGGTTGGTTGGTTGGTTCAAATTGCTTTCTCCCCCTTTTTGTCATCATTAAAAAGGTGAGAAAGGAGTCATGTCTGCTTGGGAATGTGCACAATCTGGAAATCTCCCATGGACTGGACTACGCCTTCTAGCCTCTTCAAGTCCTCCCTTAGTTGAGCTACCTCCTCTCCTTTGGCATTGGCTTGAAGTTGCAGAGTGAGGTCTTTCATTTTATCCTCCAGGGTGACTGAAGATGCTTGTCCAGCATTCTTCATGGCTTGAATTTCACAGTCCAGAGCATATATCTGGCCACGCATTTCCAGAAGAATATCCATGATGCGACGAAAATCTGCAGAATTGTCCGTCTGAGTACTTGCATTTGCTCTTTCCGATGGAGTGAATGCAGATGATGGCGCTTCTGTATAGTCTTGCAGATTTGGTGTCGACGTATCGTGTCCTTCTTTAGGCATTTGAGAAGCCTGAATTTCTTCTGGGTCTGCTGGAGATTGTCTTAGACCTTCACTATCGGCAGCATGAGGTGTGGACCTTTGCTTGCCAACTCCCCCTGTCTCTAGGGCATCAAAAGGGGAAGAGTAATGATCATGCTCTTCTGAGTCTTGATTCTTCTTTTCTCCAGATTCAGCTGCAGACTTTTCTTGCTCTTCTTCTTCTTCTTCTTCTTCAGCTTCTTTCTCCCTCTCTCGCCGCTCCTCTTCTTCTCTGATCTTGGCTTGCTCCTCTTCTTCTCTCTGTTTCTTCTGATGTTCTGTCGATTGGAGAACAGAACGTCTTGTCCTTATCAAGGCTGTGATTGTAGGATCTTCCTCCTCATCTTCATCCTCCAAGATGAGAGTTCTCTTCTTTTTGGATGGGGCACCAATGGCCTCCTTTCCCTTTCTCTTTGAAGCAGATGGAACTGGAGTTTTCACTTTGAATTTCTCCATTGCCTTTGAAAGTTCTTGCAGACGCATCTTTGTTAACATCTTCAAACCTACCACCATCTTGTCGCACGGTCGAACACAAAGTGTGTGTGGAGGTTCAATATTCATGTGTCTGAAGATCTTGGTCACCAGACTTGGATAAGGCAATTGTCCCTTGTCTTTTGACATTGCTCTGTACATGTGAAAGAGAATAGTGTGAGGAAGAGAGAACTTTATCCCTGAGTTGATTGCGTACATCAATTTTGCCTTTGAATTTGACACATCAGTCTTTGATGTAGACTTGGGCCTGATGCAATTGATCACAATTTTGTGCAGCACAATATTGATGGCACGCATCCTTGAATAGATGATTTTTCCTTCTACATTTCTATCCTTAACAAGTTCCAATGAAGCACGAGCAACTGAGACTTTGATTGGTTGATAACGTCCTCGTTCAACTCCAATTATGTCCGCCAACATGTCCACGTCTAAAACATAATCCTGATCTCGAACACTGAATGATATTCTATTCGCATCTATAAAACTGAGATTCGAATAGAAATATGCAGTCAGTTGTGCATATCCGTCCGTGGTATCAATGCAAAAACGTTCCAGTTGTAACAGACTGAACTTCTCCCTCAAGTTCACATTCATAGCATCCAAGAAATCGAAATCGACACTCCTAGGGTTTATCACCCCTCGCTTCAGCAATCTGAAAAACAAATTCTCCTATTCTTTCGATTTAAATAACTCCATCCTCTTTCCCTTCACCTTCGCAGCAACACCCATTCTAGGTTGAAAATCACTGAACATTTTATCATCGTCGTTACCATCAGTCGGATTTGGTCCCGACATACGAGGGTCACTGGGAATATTCGCAAGCGCTTCCTCTACTTTACCTTTGGGAGCAATTCCCAATTCCTCCATTTTCTTCAGAAAAATGTACTTATTCCCATAATTTTTATCTTTGAGAAAATCATCCACGTATTTCAACGGAGTTCCAGTACTTTTCAACGCACGGTAGAGTTTGTAAATATAAGAGGGTTTTTGGACTCTTACAGGGTCTGCGTTCTCGATTATCTCTTCCTCCGGATGTTAACCCGCACCTTGTGGGGTAGATGGCGTTGAATGACGTGGTGGAGAGTGAGTTGGGCTCTGTTGCTGACTCAATAATTCTTCCTCTTCGGTGAGATCGAAGTGGGTAGGTCCCTCCTTCATCCTCTGTGGTCCCTTGTTCGCGATTCTTGATGACTTCCTCGAAGACGACATCCTTCCTAGTCGCTGAGAGATTCCTTTACTTGCTTTCCCAAGAAAAGATGACAACTTTCTCGAGGATGAACACGAAGTAGAAACCGGATTGGGAGGAAAATGCTTTTAGGGTTTTGAAGATTGAAAATGAAAACTGTATATATATAACTCAGTTTTGAAAAGGGAAGTTTAATCGGCACAAGGAAAGTGTACGAATACCTCTTTTCGAAATCAATAACTGCCAAAATTAATTCTTTTGAAAAGACAAGTTTTCGTTTTTCACAGAGACTCCAAAATAACTGAACGAGAGATCATACCTTTTCGAGTTTAGATAAAGTAACAACTTACAGTCTATAGTGATCAATGTCTGAGTCTGAGAGATTAGAGTCTGACTGATTTGAGTCTGACGATCATCAACTTTCTGAGTCTGAAGGTTGGAGAGTCTCTAGATTTTAACTTCTTCAAGCTTCAAAATGTTGAGTCTGGAACGGATAAAATCGAATTGATTTTTCTCCAAAGGCTTTGTAAGTATATCTGCTAGTTGACTTTTTGAATCAACAAATTGAATCGAGATTTCTCCACTTTGAATATGATCTCTAATGAAGTGATGTCGAATTTCTATGTGCTTTGCTCTTGAATGAAGAATTGGATTTTTGGTGAGATTGATTGCGCTGGTGTTGTCACATTTGATTTTTGTGCATGAGTCTTCGATCCCAAAGTCTTGTAGCTATTGTTTTATCCATAGAATTTGTGAACAGCAGCTTCCAAGGGCTACATACTCTGCTTCTGTTGTTGAGAGAGCTACAGTGCTTTGTTTACTTGAAAACCAAGACATTGTCCTGCTTCCAAGCAATTGGCAAGTTCCTGAAGTACTCTTTCTATCGACTCTGCAGCCGGCCACATCTGCATCTGAGTATCCCATAAGATTAAAGTCTCCCTTCTTAGGATACCAAAGATCGACGCTTGAAGATGAAGCAACGTATTTAATAATACGTTTTGCAGCACTGAGATGGGATTCTCTAGGATCTGATTGAAACCTAGCACAGATGCAAACACTCAACAAAATGTCAGGTCTAGAAGCAGTTAGATAAATAAGTGAACCGATGATGCTCCTGTACCGCTTTTGATCAACTTTCTTCCCTTCTTCATCTTTGTCTATCTTCAAAGAGCTTGACATTGGTATGTCAGTCTTCTTGCAATTTTCCAATCCAAACCTTTTGACAAGATCATTAGCATATTTTTCTTGGTAAATGAAAGTTCCTTCCTTCAATTGCTTTATTTGAAGACCAAGAAAGAATGTTAATTCTCCCATCATACTCATTTCAAACTCATCCTGCATAGACTTAGAAAATTTCTTGCATAGACTTTCATTAGAGGATCCAAAAATAATATCATCCACATATATTTGAACAAGTAAAAAGCTTTTGTTTTCCTTTTTGATAAATAAAGTAGTATCTACTTTACCTTTGACAAAACCATTCTGTAATAAAAACTTACTTAGTCTGTCGTACCAAGCTCGAGGTGCTTGCTTTAAACCATACAGGGCCTTTTTCAGTCTGAAGACTGAGTCTGGTTTCTTTGGGTCTTCAAACCCAGGCGGTTGTTCCACATAAACTTCCTCTTGGATAACTCCATTTAGGAAAGCACTTTTGACGTTCATTTGGAATAACCTAAAATTTTTGTAACAAGCAAACGCAAGTAATAGACGAATAGCTTCTAACCTTGCCACAGGAGCGTAAGTCTCATCATAGTCTATTCCTTCTTCTTGCGTGTATCCTTTGGCCACGAGTCTTGCTTTATTTTGTATGACTTTTCCTTTTTCATTCATCTTGTTTCTGAACACCCATTTGGCTCCAATAACAGTTTTACCTTTTGGTTTAGATGTCAATTCCCAGACATCATTAATGTTGAACTATCTGAGCTCCTCTTGCATAGCTTCGATCCAGCTTTCATCAGATAAAGCTTCTTCTATGCTTTTTGGTTCAATTTCAGAAATGAGAGCCACAGAACTAGACTTTTCACGACTTTTGGATCTGGTTCGAATTCCTTCATTAATTTCGCCGATAATAAGATCCTTGGGATGACCGGACTTATGCTTCCGATTCTTGGTTGATTTGTCTGGATGATGATCTCTTTCTTTATTTGAATCTTTATGAGCTTCTTGATGCTGGTCTTCCAGAGTCTGAGACATTTCTTGAGTTGTCAGCTTTGGAAAGTCTGGAGCAGATTCAAACTCTTCACGCTGAGTCTGACTGGATTCATCTTGCGTAGAGTCTTGAAATTTGACATTCATTGACTCCTCCACCGACTGGCTCTTCTTGTTGTAGACTCTGTAGGCTTTGCTTGATGTAGAATATCCAAGGAAGATGCCTTCATCTGATCTTTCTTCAAACTTACCAACTCGATCTTTTGCATTTTTCAATATAAAGCATTTGCAACCGAACACATGAAAGTATGAAACAATGGGTTTCTTACCTTTGAATATCTCATAGGGGGTTTTCTCCAGAATAGGTCTTAGGAAGACTCTATTGATGATATAACATGCTGTTGAAACAGCTTCAGTCCAAAATCGTGAAGAAATTTTACTTTCAATTAAAAGCGTTCTAGCCATTTCTTGAAGAGATCTATTCTTTCTTTCCACAACTCCATTTTGCTGAGGAGTGTATGGAGAAGAAAACACATGCTTAAATCCAAATTCATCACATAATTTTGTAAAATCTTGATTTTCAAATTCACCTCAATGATCTGTTCTTATAGCTGAGATAACACATCCTTTTTCATTTTGAACCTTTTTAGCAAATTTTTCAAAATACGAAAAGGTTTCTGACTTACTTGCAAGGAAATATACCCAAGTAAAGCGGGAGTAATCATCCACAATTACTAGGCAATATTTCTTACCTCCAATACTCTGGGTTCTGGTTGGTCCGAAGAGATCCATATGGAGCAACTGTAATACATGATTAGTAGAGACATGATTTATTGGCTTAAAGGAATTTCTTACCTGCTTTCCCAGAATACATAGTGTGCATGGATCGGTCTTTTGATATGGCAATTTGGGTAGACCTCGAACAAGCTGTTTTGATGAGATTTTGGCTAATTGCTTCATATTGACATGACCAAGCTTTCTGTGCCATAAGCTTACTTCATCTTGAATTGATAATAGGCATTGTGATTCATTCGGTTTCACGTCTAAAAGGTATATATTACCATGTCTTCGACCCATGAAAGACTGAGTAAAGTCTTTACTGATTCCAGAACATATTCCTTCTTGAAAGGAGATCTTGAAACCGGTATCACACAATTGACTAATGCTGAGAAGGTTGTAGTTGAGTCCTTCCACTAAAGAAACGTTGCTTATTGTGAGATTTCCAATTTTCATAGTTCCAAAACCCACAATGCTTCCTTTGCCATTTCCTCCAAATGAAACATTTCCACCGTTTACTTTAACAAGCTTTATGAAGCACTTTGAGTCTCCTGTCATGTGTCTTGAACATCCGCTGTCAAGATACCACTTTACCCTTTTCTTGACGGAGACCTGCATTCAAAAGAGAGTCTCAAGCTTTCTTTGGTACCCAAATTTTCTTGAGTCCTTTGATGTTAGTAGGATAACCATTATTAGGCAATACTTTCTTAACATGCTTCCAAACCATAGGACACTCTTTTTCAAAGTGATCCTTGCTGTTACATTTTGAACACCTTAGAGCATTTCGTCCTACAGACTTTACAAAAACTTTCTTAAAATGATTTTTGTAAGTCTCTCTCGACGGTCTTTTCTTAATTCTTTCTTTTACTTTAGGAAAATCAATCAAGGGAATTGTTTCTGCTGTCATGCCTAGACCAGACTTAGTGAAGTAAGGTCTTTGAACTGAAAGAACTTTTTCAAGCTTTTCGGATCCTATCGGAAATTTCTTTGGAATATTTGATAAGTCCGTTTTTAAGAGAACATTTTCTTTCAAAAGATTATCTTCTTTTTCTTTAAGAGTAGAAACATTCAAGTCTAAACTTTTAACTTTTTCCTCTAAAACGGTTTCCTTTTGTTTTAGGGCTGAGTTTTCCTTTTTAAGTTCGGAAATCCTTTTGAGAGAAGTCTTAAGACTAAAACACAGTTCATCAATGTATTTAGAAACTTTGACAGGAATTTTAAAATCACTTACCTCAAATTCACTGTCTGAGTCTGATCCAGAATCTGAGTCTGAGTCTGAATGTGCCATCAGACATATGTTGGCATATTCATTGTCACTTTCTTCACATTCTGTATCACTCCAGGTTTCGGCTTTGAGAGCTTTTCGAGACTTCTCAGCTTTTCCTCTTTCTTCTTCAGAAGAGGACAGTTGGGTCTGATGTGTCCCTTTTTCTTACACTCGAAGCAGACTACATCTTTGTTTGGTTCTTCATCATCAATAGACTTGGTCTGCTGTCTCTGGAAACTTTGTTTTTTTGAGTTGAACCTTCTTCCTTTTCTATTCAGTTTTCTGAATCTTCTTATCATGAGAGCAAGCTCCTCGTCATCCATATCATCTTCTGAATCTGTATCATCAGAATCATCATTTGATTTCAATGCAATGGATTTCTTACCTTTTGGATCTTCGTCCTCATTAATTCGTTCCACTTCATAAGACTGAAGAGTGCCAATCAGCTCGTCGACAGATAGAGGCATAATTCTTTGCGTCTCTCTTATTGAAGTCTTTATATGATTCCAATCCTTGGAGAGTCCACGCAGCAACTTGTTCACCTTCATGGGATCATAAATTTTTTGTCCTTGGTTCTCAAGACCATTGACAATATCTGTAAAACGACTAAACATGTCAGTTATAGATTCTCCTAGTTTCATTTTGAAGGCTTCATATTGACCGAGGAGAATGTTGATTCTGGTCTTCTTCACTCGATCTGTTCCTTCATAGGTGATATGTAATCTGTCCCACACTTCTTTTGCTGTAACACAAGAAGATATTCTGTTATATTCAGTTGGAGACAAGGCACAATATAAAGAGTAAATTGCTTTTGCATCGAGTGCTTGTCTCTTGTTTATCTCTTCCTGAGACATTCCGCCGGTATCAATAGTTTCTTTCCCTCTTTCAGAGATTGATGCAGCAACAGGAGTGATTCCTCTTTCCACAACGTCCCATTCCAGAGGATCCTTTGATCGTAGGAAAGCTTTCATCTTGTTCTTCCAGATGTTGTAATCCTTTCCATCGAAAGTAGGGTGGTCTGGTATTGCTTTGCCCTTCCACCAGCCCTGGTGCTAACATACTAGCCATGGATCTTTTACTCTGAAGTAAAACACTTCAAATAAAGTAAGAACACGAGCTCTGATACCAATTGATATAGCTAGTACAAGTACCTAGAGGGGGTGAATAGGTATATAAATGATTTTTCTTGAAAATTTCTTTATAATTGCGCAATACTTAGACAATTGAAGAATTCGCAACAAGTAATAATCAACGCAAGACTAAGTAAGGGAAAGAGAGAATTGAACACGCGGTTTATAGTGGTTCGGCTTGATTCAAGCCTACGTCCACTCTTCTGCACTGACAGCCACTTTTGGCTGGATTCCACTATGAACAAAGAGATGTTACAGTGTTGATCTTCATTGATTTCTAGGTGTAGATGATCCACCACACTCACTCAAGGTATCACCAAGTATGAACACTCTCTGTGAATACAAATTTGCTCAGAATGAATCGACTAATAATCAAGGTGCTTCAGACTCTAGAATTTTTCTATCGATTACACTCTTTCACAGCTAGAACGTCTTCCTTTTTATACTCCTTTATGCCATCATACCGTTGGCACTTACCAAAGGAATTCCTTCAATCTACCCGTTGGACGGAATCAATCAAGAAGATCATTCGAGCTATAAAAGGAACCTGACGATAGCCCATCAATCCTGTTCGCCCAAACAATCAGGATCTTGGTTTCCAAGAATAGAACATTCCAAGAATACTTCGTCGACCATCGGATCTTCAATTGATCTAGATACGAACAAAGAATCCGTTATGTTTATCCAGCCAAAAAGATCTTCTCCAGAGAATAGGATTAAATCCTCAACCATATACTTCGGCTCTGGATTTCCTTCGCCACTGGATCAGAAAGACTGTCAATGAGAATAGTCTTGAGTCTTGAGTCTTGAGTCTTGAGTCTTGAGTCTTGAGTCTTGAATCTTGAGTCTTGAATCTTGAGTCTGGTGATCAGAAAGTCTTCAGACTTTAAACTAGACGATCTGCAGATATCCAGACTAGACTGAAAGAAACGTTTTGTCAGCTTCAAAATATTCTGGAAAGATTTCTCCAACATTTACCGCACACAAGTTAAGGCGTCCAGGGACCTAATTCATGTCGGGGGAGAAGAAGCCACACCTGATCTATGGCATATGACACTCACAATGTATGCATAAGTTGCTTTGATAAAACAAAACATCCAGCAACTTCAAGGACTTTGAATATTTTTTATAAGTAAGGTGCCATTTGGATTCATATAAATTTTGTCAATAATCAATGAAATCAATTGATTTTCTTTTTTTATTTCTATGTACATGTTTCTTAAGTGATTGTATTGTTGGGTGTTAACGCAATTCGAAAGTTAGGTATGAGTGCTAATTTTGTACTTTGTTACCTTAGCCATCCATATGAATGCTGTTTTTTTTTTTTTTTGGTCGAAAACTACCATATATTAAGCTCGCATCATAGAATTTACATCAAGTTCAGATAATACAATATCTTGCAAAAAGAGGGGTATCTAAGAAACCCAATTCGGTGGGAGTAAAGAGGCTTGATGGGCCTTTGCAACACAGTCCGCTAAAGCATTGGCTTCTCTATGATAGTGAATCAGTTGAAGGTTAGGGCACCAAAGCTGCAATCTTAGGGTTTCGTCGAGGATAGGTCAAAGTTCCCACGGGCATCCTTCAGGATCACGAACGGCATCCACGAAGACCAAGCTATCCGATTCCACAATGATCCGATCCATCTCAAGACCTCTCTAGAGAAGAAATTTCAGCGCGAAATTGAAGGCAATCGCCTCGGCTTGTAGGGCAGAGGAAACACGAACAGAGGAGGCAAAACCATCGATCAAATGGCCCGTTGAGTCGCTGCACACCCCAGCCACCGAAGCTGCATCGGACGACGAAAGGTAAGATGCATCAATGTTAATTTTATGACTCCGGGGTCTGGTGGGCGCCTTCTGTGGTTGAAAATACGCTGGTTTGGAACAGGGCACGACTTTGAGGAAGCGAAAATACGTCTGGAATGGGCCTCCATGATCGCCAACTGCACAACTCGTTCAACATCCGGCTGCTTTTGGCGAAATAGGAAATCATTACGGGCTTTCTAGATGTGCCAGAGGATAGTCGCAACCGTACCCAGATCCGGTAAGTCATTCTTGCTGTCAACAAACTGGAGTAACCGGCTTTCAATGCGATGCACCTCAGTTGTAGAAATTTTGATAGCTAGATCTGGATGCATCCAAACATCGTAGGTCCATGGACATAATAAGAAAAGATGTTTTGGGGTTTCGGGTACATGATGATCACACAGACAACAAGTTGGCTCTGTCAAGATATGTCGCTTATATAAGTTTTCTCTAGTCGCTAATGCACTGCTGCAAATAGACCAGAGAAATGACCTTTATTTAGGCATAGTACGGATTTTCCAGATAGCATTCCATAATCTGCGGGGTGGCTGAAAAGAGGATGAGGCCTGGTTAGAAGTAGTGTTGTGTTGCTGGGCTCTGAGCTGATTGTAGCAATTCTTGACTGTGAAAAGACCATTCTGCGTTCCTCTCCATATTAGTTTATCCTAGGTGCAGTTAGGGCGAATAGGAATTGATAATATCTCCTCCACTCTTTGATTATCAAAATGCTGAGTTAAAAGAGAAGTATCCCATGAGTTTGAATCAGATAAGATAAAACTTGCAACCCAAACAGGTTCATCCCTAGGAGCAGGACCTCCAATGACACCACTAGGTAACCAGGGATCCTCACGAACTTTAATCTGAGTGCCATTACCAACAGACCATAAAACTTTATCTGCAATAGATTCCCGACCTAATAAGATGCTCTGCCAACCCCAAGAGGGTCTAGAACCTTTAGTAGCATGCCAAAATTCCTTGTCTGGAAAATATAAACCTTTGAGAAGCTTGCTATACAATGGATTTGGATTCTGGATTAGACGCCAAGCTTGTTTACCCAGGAGGGCTCTATTAAAAACCATAAGGTCACGAAATCCTAATCCCCCTTCATCTTTCCTCCTCTTAATGCACTCCCAGCTCTTCCAAGGGATGCCTTTCTTGCTGTAATCGGACTGCCACCGGAATTTAGCTACTTTTTGATCTATTGCTTTACAAATAGCTGCAGGAATTTTGAAAATCGACATGGCGTAGTGGGGTATAGCTTGCACAACAGATTTTATAAGGACCTCTTTGCCCCCTTTTGAAATAAGCTTTTCCTTCCAGCCTTCGAGTTTTGAATGCACTCTACCCACAAGCCAAGAAAAGATTTCCCTTTTAGATTTGCCCCAATCTGAAGGAATTCCTAGATATCTGCCTGTTTGATGTAATATAGGAACTCTAAGGGCTCCAGCTAGGCTTTCTTTCAAGGCAATAGGACAGTCTGAGCTACAAAATAACCCTGATTTATTTCGGTTTATAGCCTGTCCTGTAGCTAGACAGTATTCATTAAGAACAACAGCTAAGTTCTGACATTCCATAAGTTTCGCATCAAGGAAAAAAATGGCATCATCAGCGAAAAATAAGTGGGAGAGAGTGGGACACCATTGATTAAATTTGATACCTTTAAGATTGCCATTATCCACTGCATTCTTGATAAGAGTTGTTAAAGCATTAGCCATAAGGATGAACAGGTACGGTGATAACGGATCGCCTTGTCTAAGGCCTCTGGTAGGATGGAAGAACGGTAGAAATTCTCCATTTAATTTGACATTATAAGACACCGTAGAGATACATTGGAATATCCAGCAAACCCATTTAGCATGAAAACCAAGTTTTAGGAGATAATCTCGAAGAAAATCCCATTCCACCCGGTCATAAGCCTTCTGCATGTCTAGTTTCAGCACTGCATGAAAGTTCTTTATACGTTTTCTGATTCTAAGCTGATGTAAGACTTCCTGAACCACAATGATATTATCCTGTATTTAGCGACCGCCAACAAAAGCGGTTTGTTCTGGTGCTATCAACTGTGGCAGCCAGGGTTTAAGTCAGTTGGCAAGAATCTTGGAGATAATCTTATAAATAAAGTTGCAAAGGCTAATAGGACGAAACTGATCTAATCGTTCTAGGTGAGGGATCTTAGGAATTAGGGAAATAGCAGTGTAGTTATACTCCGGTAATAAAATCCCTGTATGAAAGAATTGTTTCATAGCTAATGTTATGTCTTCTTGCAGGATATCCCAATGGGCACGATAAAACTGACCATTCAAGCCATCTGGACCGGGAGCTTTTGTTCCTCCTAATTGGAATACTACAGTATGGACCTCCTCATAGGTAACTGTAGCTGTTAAATGTTCATTCATCTCCTCTGTCACAATCTGATTGCAGAGATTTAATGTTGGGCCATAGTCTCTATGTCCTAAAGATGAATATAACTGCTGAAAATAAGTGAAAGTCATATCTTTAAGAGCAATAGGGTCACGAATCCAGTTTTGCTGATCATCCTGAAGCATTCTGATCTTGTTTTGTTGTCGTCGTTGAACCGTAGTGGCATGAAAAAATTTGGTGTTCTTGTCCCCACATTTAAGCCAATTAACCCGGGATCGCATTGCCCAAAATTTTTCTTCCTGCTGCCATAACTCATGTATTTTAACTTTCAGGTCTGATATGAATGCTGTTAAATTGTTAATTTATCACAGAACACGGCACTCAACAAGTATACTTGTCTATTTGTTGGAGCTTGTGAAGATCCGATTACCAGGAGCACTGGAATCATTGGAGAGCCTATATATTGACGCTTGTCAATCTCTAAAGAGATTTGGATATCTCCCGGAACATCTAGGTTATAATAATACAAAAGATATCACGTTACATGATGGATTACAATCTTCGAGTGAGTCAGAAAATCACGTGGGACTAATATCCCGTAAGAAGCTAAGACATTTCGCTGTTTTAAGTTGCTCAAACGTACTTGAAATTTTAAGTTGTCGGAGCTTTGGAATCGCCGGAAGAATTTTATGTTTACGACTGCAAATTTCTAGGGAGATTAGGTGAGTCATCAAACTTGAAGATCCTGAAGTATTTTCATATCTAAGAGGGTGATGAACTGATTCGTGTCGAGGGCCTTGATAAATTAGGATTTTCGAAATTGTTGACGGCCAAATTGTGCATTTCATTGAGAAGGTTGATGGATGTGTCCCCCACAAAGAATGCCCGACCATTGCCTTACCATCTCTCTTTTTTTAGATTTTGCCTCGATCGGAGCCTTCTCTCTCCTGTTCGGCCGTCAATTCCGCTTAGGCTTGACTGCTCTACACACTTCTCCACTTCTTTTTAGTATTCCGGCCAATTTAAGACGGGCATAGCTCGTGCATTTGGCCGGTCCACAAGAGTTTCGCAGCAATCTTGCCTAAGTGGACGTTTCGCGGGGACATGTTATTCTCAAACAAATGTCTATAGGATCCAAGTGACGGGAAAAAAGAAAAGCAGCAGTAAAGAACGAGAATGACGGACCATGGGCAAATTCATTCATTTTAGGCAGATTCGATATCTAATTTTCTTGTGAAATGATTGAGTAGATATGCACATTCTTCATTCTTTATGTGTTTCCCACATCACAGGCAAAGCAAGGTTGTAAACCCTACTTCTCGAAGGAGACTCAAGGCCAATATGTCAAGGTAAAATTCTATTTTCCTCGCATTTTTTGTACATTTTTCCTAAAGGAGACTCAAAACCAGAAAGTGGTTTTGAAATGCAGATCAATTGTCTCCTTCCATAGGCCAATCTGTTGTGTCCCAGAAAGAAGACCGCTCGCACGCGTCTCCAGAGTTTTCTATGGGCACCTCCTCATTCTGAAATACAAGTGAAGGCCTCTTCTATTCATTTAGTTATTTTTTTTTAGTGAAAACCGCATGTAATGGAGACTTTGAAATATGGGAAACCATCACTTGCTGTTGAATTTCATTTGTTGATCACCTCCAATCAAATTTAATACCTTTTTTCAGCATATGACGTCAAAAGCATAATCTTTTCGATTAATAATCCAACATACACTAAAAATCGAGTTTCAGTAACCGGAGCACCAAATCCAATAAGAAAACTAATGAAAAAATTGATATTAGACTATATGAATACCAAATCAATAAGCACACCAGAGAGAGTCATTATGAACCTAAAAAACTCAGTAAAAGACAACCACTATGAATAAGTCTCATCGAACCCCTTTTTACTTCAGCAAATTTATTATGAAAATTATTGGCATCTTGCTCACTCTCGAACACCATGCCTACTGTTGATATGTATTACATGACCTAGAAATCTAGAAGGATCAACATTAGCCCAGTTGAATCACATTTCGAAAACATATAAAATAAGAGACAAATCAAGAACTTATGCTCTAACATACTTGAACAAATGAATGGAAATTTAAAAGGAAATACAATATTGGAAACTCTCGAGAAAATAGAAGTATTGACTGATTATTTAATGAATACAAATTAAGTTACTCATAGCAATTTCACATATCAAAACATTTACGGCAATCAAAACTAAGTTACCATACCATGCATCATGATGCACTAGGCTTACGACCACACAAGCCCTATTATCTAGTCCAACCAAGCATAAAAAAGCATGTTATGATGAAAGGGACAAAGAAAGCCATAAATTTCCACCGCAATAGGTGCGCAATACAAGAATCCACGTTTTGCATCCAACATTAGCTGATGGAGCAACAACCGATGGAAAGTGAAACTCACGAGAAAATAGAAGTATAAGCAGCTTGGAGAAGAAGACGACGGCCCAAAGGCCCACAAGTACGCGAGAGAGAGGGGGAGGGAGGGTGAGTGGTTGGACCAACCTAGTGACCGGCTGTGGTGGTGGTGATCATCTTGGCTTCGACAGTCCCTTGGCATCACTAGAAGGTAGCGACAAAACACCATGTGATTGGAGAGGAGAGATTTGGGAATTGTGTTTAGCGGGTGCGTGATAATAATGGCTTTACGGTATAGAGAACTTATTGTCTCCATCAAATTATATAGTCATTTTTACGAGATTGTCAGCACTCTCTCAATTACACGCATATATATTACTTCATCTCTGTTTCTCTTATTTACGGATGTCTTTAACTCAGCAAAAAATTTGCTCGTCATTAACATTGACAAACAAATGTAAGGATGTTAGACTTAGGATGTGAAGACTAACGGAGGGATGGCATCTTTAACTATGTCTATATTAGGGGCTGCAAATTTCTAACTTTTTTCTAATCTTTTATGCGTGTAGCAACACTGTGCACTGCTGTACATAAAAAGGAGAGATTGAGTGAGACATAAAGAGAGAAGATTCTCTCTAAAGAAAAGGGTGGGCTTGTTGGGGGCTAGAACTGAGTGGAGTTTTTTTAAGATGAACTAATAATATGGGAACCTTCGCCAGCTAAAAAGCAAAAACAACCAAGATTAAATTGGTCTTTGTCGGTTGGCTCACTTTAAGATCACACATGATGCATGCCATCAAAATGATGAAACAATTTCATCAGTGGAGATATGATATGAAATGCACTAAGATAAAGTGTTAGCAAAAGCAGAGAAATGAAAATGATAATTCTCTTCAATATTAACTAATATTGTGTGAACCTTTACAAGCCAAAAAGTGAAGACGACTATGACTAATCTTGGTATTTGTCGGTAGGCTCACTTTAAGATCAAATTGGCTTTATCAATCGTGGGATGCACACCATCAAAATGATGAAATAATTTCTTTAGTGGAAGCATCATAAGGAACGCAGTGAGAGAAAATACTATTAAAATGAGAGATGAAAATGACAGTTCTTATCATATAACTCTCACTGGTACTCTTAATTTTACAGTACTACCTCTTTTAGAGATTTTCACAACAATATTCTTTAGCCCCTGTTGATGGTGAACATTTATGGCCCAAATATTAAAGAGAGATTTCAACTATCAATGAAGTATAAGGAGTCCAGTTATAATAGGCCCAACTTTGATCCAAAGCTTGTCCAGTTTAACTTCACCAAGAGGTGGTGTGACATGACTGTGGTTTAAGCTATATTGCTGACCAGTTAGACTCTAGGAGGCGAAAGGGTACCTCGGGCCTATTTGAGTTAAGACCTAGAATAGTTACAGAGTAGATTGAATTGTGAATGAAAGGGCAGTAGTTGCAGACACACGATTACCTTAGGAGAAATTCAAATCGTGGAAATGTAGAGCAATTAGAGAGGGATCACACATGAATTGCAATGATTGTTAATGGAAATCCAAAGAGTATATGTAGAAAGAACATAAAGAAAGATGGAATGCTCAAACTATGCCAAAACTCTGCCAAGTTTTCCTCAAGATAATTATCCAAAAAAGTTAAAAATCATTATACAATGATCAATTCAGTCTCAAACCTTTCGATTATGCCAATTTAGTCTTATGCCCTCTAACAATTTGGCAATTTTAGTCATTTCGATCAATTTTTGTCAGAAATCATTAACATGACGGTCTAGTCAACATTGATTATCTTATGTGGCATGATCGACCCATAGGACAACTTGTGTTGACATAGGAAATTTTTGCCATTTAATTTTTTTTCAATTTTAATTTAATTTTATTTTTTGTTTCTTCTTTTTTATTTTCTTTGCTTTTCTTTTCTTTTATCTTTCCTCCAACTCTAGACGAGTGAGGTCACTGGCCAACCCTTGCCTAGTCTAGGCAAGGGCCCAGCACCTCGCCTAGACCTTGGCAAGGGCCTAAGTGAAGGCTAGATGCCTTTGACCTTGGCAAGGGCCTAGCACCGGTCAGATGTCAGCCATGCTGCATAGGATGCTCAATAACCACATTGGTTAATATCAGCAAAAATTGGCTAAATATATTATATTAGCAAATTATCAAAATGTTTAGGATTAAATTGGCTAAATTGAAAAAATTAGGACTAAATTGGCTTAAGTGCAATAAGTTTAGAACTTTTTTGGTAATTATCCCAATAAATTCCAATAGTATAATTAAGGGAGCATATTACTAATAGGAGGGAGTTCTTAGAATAAACAAGAGTGCATCTATTCTATAGAAAATCAATGATTTGGAAACTATTCTCTTATAAACAATCTTTTTATCACTAAGAAAATTAGTAGACAAAAAATATTTTTAATCCACAAGTTATGTCTAAATGTCTTCGTTAATAATGAACATATTTTTTTATTAGTATATTCATATTTAGAAACAATATAAACTATTCTATTTTAGGAAAATGTTTTTCATATCGTCAATTTAACACATAATAAATGCACACAAAATAAGAATATAATCACCTGCAAGTTTAATATTTGCTGCTCATAAAATGCGTTTTATCAAATCATTTATCTTTCTTTTTGCTTGACAATGTATGTCAATCCAACATATTCGGGGTCACGTTTCCCATAGATATATCACGAGTAATGTTTAAGAATGTGAAAACTAATTTACAAAATCAATACATATAAAGTGGAATGAGCTAATCCAAAAGCAATTTTGTATCTAAAATCTAATAACAGTATGTCATGTCACTTGACGCACCGATCCAGTTAAGTAGTCTTCACTTTACCAGCATTAGTCATCCCTGATAAATAACAAAAAACTGATCTAGGATTTGGCATGTGCTATCAGAAGACATGTAAAGTGAGAGATGGGAAAGTATCTTGCATTGGAAAATAAAAACGCATGCGAGTTTCATTCTATCCCTCTGCATTATTTTGCTACCTGTAAGTGGTCTCCCTTCAAGGCAAATATTTGTTCGTGTGTAGATCCTTTTGTGGTCATGGGTGCCCCAATCTTGTCCCTAGCACTCACCGATGTCTTCTCAATAGTGATCTTCACACCGTCTCATCAAAGGAATTCAATCTCCAAGGTCATCTGATTCAGAATCTTCGTGTGAATCGGCCTCATAGTCATGCTTCTTCTGGGGCATGCGATATGCCTGCTGTTAAAGACGGTCCACAACCTCGGGATACTGGCGGGGGAGAGGAAAATTCTTCCGATACAATGGTTATGCAACAAGGGGAATTCCAATGATGAGGCTGTATAATGTTACAGTTCTTTTGTTGGGGTCAATGTTGTATATTATTCCGGGATGTTTGCGGGGGTCTTCGATATGGTAGTCCACGTAAAAATGAGCTATGATTTGGAGATCCTTAATTTGTGCATTGGGAACAAAATTGCCACGTTTGGCGAGCTTAAAGAGAGTGAGATTTCTGGGGACAAGGCGCAAGAGCTGTTATTTACTTATATGTAGTGTTGATATCCTCGAAGTCTGAACAAGTGACCACTACCCTGAAGTCCTAACGGATAGCCTGTTTAGGGAGAGATTGCTTGAGCCGATCTTATTAATCACTTAGAATTTGTCGAAAACCATTGTGCTCGATTAAGATTTCAGTGAGCATGTATCTTTATTTGGACTGGCAGGGTGTCACTCCGTCATCTAGGACTAGTTCAGGACACTGAGTAATAACCTAAGTAGCATTGGCACTAACACATCGTTTCTTAAAAACAAAGAATTCCGACACATTGGAACACGTATATATTTGTATATATACATAATAAATTATCATTTTTATGATTATTTCAATCAACTTAATTTGAATCAAATTCATAAATAAATAAAAAAGTCTAGAATAAATTTATACTAAAAACATTTAATCCGCCATTTATTAATATCATTCATTGTTTTAATTTGACAAATTCAACCCTATTTCAATAATTCATAAAACTCGGAGAAAAAATAAGCGATCCATATTCTGGATTCGCATGTTAGATATATTGGAAGAGGAAAAAAAATTAAGGGATGAATTGTGTATCACGGAAAGTGAGAGTCAGAAAAGAAGAGAAAACTAGGTTTTTACTCTTTTTCCATTTATTATTTTATCATTGTGTTTTATTTTTCACACACACACACACACACACACACACACAGAGCTATATATATATTGACCTCTCATTTATTGAATTTTTAAAATTGACCTCAATAGCGGAATCACAGAAACTCATATGTCGGAATTTTGACTCGAGTATCAGAGAGTGTCAGAAAAGTTGATCAAGTGTTGGATTTTCCAATATGTATTGACTGAGTGTTGAAGAGTGTCAGACACGTGTCGAAGTGTCTGACACAACACGAAGGCTCTTGGAAGAATCACATGTTAGAAACTCATATGTCAGAATTTCAACTCGAGTGTCGGAGAGTGTCGAAAAAGTTGATCAAATGTCGGATTTTCCAACATGTATTGACCGAGTATCGAAGAGTGTCGGACACGTGTCAAAGTATCCAACACGACATGAAGGCTCTTGGAAAGTGTCGATGCTTCATAGATAGTAGCTGCTCATGAGACCTTGGGAAGAATCGGGGTGCAAGAAGGCAATAACTTATTGCATCCATCTCCTGACAATTTACGATTTTCAAGAAAAATTTAATGAAGCAACCATGTTTATCAACTAGCTCACGTCTCTGGAAGAATTAGAGGAACACTACAATGAACAAAATGACTTCGATTACTACTTGTGACACAAAATAGTAGAATAACCACCTCTGCTCCTCCACTTGATCGATGTTCACCAAGAAAGAGAACAGCTAGTCATAAAATGCATAGTGAGAATATGGTGGAAGCTCATATATTGTCAGTATTCATTCAGCTGAAGAACTATAACAAGAAACCCCAATTTCAAGCTTCTCAATCTGATGCAGCTGGTCCTGAAATCTCTCCTCTGACGACTCCTCTATGTGTGGATGATTACGTTCACAATCTTCTAAAGCATGCGGGAGTCTTGAATTTTCTAGACTGCTTCCTGAAGTCAAAGCTGCTTCATGAACTCAATGTAAGAGTTTTCCTAATGTGGATTAAATTAATTGATATTGTAATTTATTGTTTTTACGGTTACCGTAAAACAGGGTTAGTCTAAGGTGAGATAAAAAGTTTCTTAATTAGTCTAATATGGGCTGGTTAGTATGGGCCAAGTTGAGCCTGGCCTATAATGAGGGGGACTGGTTGGAAACTCTATAAATAGTGCTCAAGTCTCTCTTGTAACCCTAATTCTCACATGTATCCTCATCTAAGAGGCGTTTACCTAACGCTAAACGTGAGGGGGCTGCCTCATTGAGCCAGTGATATGGAGAGCAATAGAGAATAATGATTTGATGTGTGGATCCCCTTGATATGTGGGTAATCCCTTTTTTCCTTCCACTTCAAGAATGATGGATCCTAAAACGGGTACGTTAATCTTTCTACTCAATTATGCATGTTCTTGTTCTGGTTATGGAGATCTTGGAGTTGCACAATTTGCATCTAACATGTGGTATCAGAGCCTCCATAACCCTAGAACTCGAACGCAGATGATTTTTCTCTAATTTGAAATTTTCGAGATTTTTTGTTCAATAAAAATAAAATAAAATTATAGATTTGGACTGGGCTCGTCGAAACGAGCAAAACCATGGGCGGCGCGTCGCTGGAGGAGGCCGCACGCTGCTCCACGCGCGGCCACACGCCGCCTGGGCGTCAAAGACGTGCTTCACGCGCCTTCACGCACCCCATGGGTGGACTCCACGCGCCGCGCACGCAGGCGACGCGTGCTGGTGCGTGGGTGGTCTGATTGGCGCGTGACTGGCAGAGATGGATTTGTATGATCCTCCTCTATGTTGTGGTGTATTTATTTTACATCTTTGATGATTTTATAGATATGAAAATACATACAAAGCCCTAAATACGTGTATTTTTAGTGTATTTTTGCATTTTTTTTTTATTTTCTGTGATTTTGAAAATACAGGTGATGGGCTGCTAGTATGTTATCACATAAACATTATGAAAGTGTGATTCATTAATGTTGTTCTAGTAATCAATAATCGGGGTGCATAAGAGATGCTTGCTTCTATGTTATGAATTTTCTTGTGTTGCTATGATTGGTGATCTCATTGGAATCTGTCTTTCAGATTCACTATATATATATATATATATATTATTAATTTTATTAAAAGATAAAGTAATGTAATTAGTATGATATATGATTTTAGTGATAACCTGCCTCTATCACTATAGTTAAAATCACATGTATATGATGTATGCAAGTAGTAAAGTTTATATCCCTAGTATGAGAGAGTTCCAAAGATTCAATTGAGTAGTGACCGCCAAAGTGACACACTTGATTGGGTTTAAGAAATTTCGGTCTCGTATGTTGATTAAGATGTCTCGTGATCTAATGCGTGGTCATACTCCCAAAGGAGGTGATTGTGTATTAGTTCATGGAGGGATACATAATGCTGTGGTAGAGGATTGACTGATACCAGTGGTTCATCTACCCAAAGGTGATGAATTCACGAAAATTAGAATATATTCTCATAACCGCTATCATGTGGGGAGTGTACAAATGCATGTCATGTATTCTGCCCAAAAGTGATTATATGATTATGCGTGTAACTCTCTGGATGTGTACTTATACGTTAAGTTACACGATGCTCACATGATGTTAATTTTATATATATATTGCTTATTTTTCAATTACCTTTTCTATAATTAATAACTTCATTATTATTAAGATTTTTACTGCTTCAAATTTTAAGAAGTAGACATATGATTTGCTTGAGAAAAGAGCAATAGAATTTGCTTACTGTCCATGAAGTGTTCCATTTTAGAACACTTGAAAAGAGATTTGCCTACGGACTGCACTATTATAAGATGATGGAGGTCTTAGTTGCTTGAAATTATATCTTGTCTGATATTGAAATTAGGATATATCTGCAAAGATTGTGTTTAAGTTTTAATAACATATACATCTCGTATATGGTTAAAAAGTTATTTTCCAAAGTTTTCTATTTAAAGAAAATGACCAAAATAAAGAATAAAACAATTACAATTAGTCTTAAAAGGTTGTATACTTGGTAGATTCTGAGGTGGTAACTTAATTATTATACCTAAAAATCCTAACAAAAGATTTGGCCGAAAGGCATAAATGCACCATATTGAACATGATGATGAGTATGATTACCGAGACTAATTTTTCCGGTCTTTAGTGAGCTGATATTTTGAAAGCAACATTTTCACGTACAAAAGGTGTTTCTTATCAAAGTTATTTCATAAACTTCTTTTGAGTTATAAACTTGACATAAATTACTTAATTCATATTAAATTTAGAGGTGTCATGCAGAAGTAAGGTTATCTAATTCAATATTAAGTGTATTGGAATTTAGATCCACTTGGAATTATTTTGTATCTAACTCAGATTGTTAAAAGGGGTATTTATTTTATGACTCTAAAGAATGTGCAAGAATTATGAAATTACATATTATAAAGTTTCTAAAGATTGACATAATTGTAGATGATAGCTACTCTCAAACTATTAAAGATAATAGTATAATGGAGGTTACTGTGTTTTTGTCTTTACCTATACAGATAATTGTGGAATCTCCTGTACCATAGACTAAACTTGTTGATGTTCAAGGTACTATTCTTGATATAGTTTATAATGAAATTTCTTGAACCTCTCAAGTGCAGAATGAAGTGGTTGCAGCTTTATTAATGAGATTTGTTAGGGAAAGACGATCAGTTATACCATCAGACTATATAGTTTATTTGTGAGAGCATGATTACAATATCCACTATATGGTTGATGTAATGGCATATTTATAAATATCGTTTCTTAGTCTCAATCAAGTATGTGATTATATGCCATAAAAGACAATATACAATCTATGAACCATCATAGTGTTTGGAAACTAACTTACTTGCCTAAAGATCACAAGTTCATTAGTTGCATATTGGCGTACAAAATTAAAATGATTTCAAATGAAAATTGTGAAGTTTAAAACTAAACTTGTAGCTAAAGTTTTCATTATGAAAGAGGGGAGGATAGTTTATAGTGAAGAAATAATTATTTCTTTATACTATTTTTAAAGATTTTTTCAGAGTAAACGTGGCATTAATAATTTATTTTGATATGGAATTACATCAAATAGATACAAGATCTATATAGTGCAACTATATGATTTTACAGCATATTCCAGTAAATTTGTGTATAGACTGAAAAGTTTTAATTCATGGCCTTAGGCAAGTTTCCAGACAATATTATTAAAGTTTCATAGTGTTGTTATCTTTTTTAATTGGGAATAAAGTAATTCAATATACTACAAGGTTAGTAGGAGGAAATTTATTTTTTCTCATACTTTATGTACATGATATTTTGCTTACAAGTTGTGACTTTGAGACATCTTATATCCTTTGTACTGAAGTCTGTAAGGATTGTTTTTACCATATTATATTAGATTTTCTCGGAGGACATTTGCTGATTGTATATTGGAAATATTCAATATACATCATTACAAGCCAAGAATTGCTCCTGTTGTTAAGGGTGATAGACTGAATCTATCACATTGTCCTTATTTATATTGAGAAAATCTAATTAAATGGTGTGCCCTGTGTCAGTGCACTTAAAAGTATAATGTATATTCGAATTTGCACTAGACTAAATATTGTTTTTGTGACGGGACTTCTAGGAAGATATCAGTCAAATCCAAGATGCGATCACTAGATTGCTACCAAGAAGATTTTAAGGTACTTAAATAAGACAAGAGATTATATACTAATTTACAGACATGTTCAATTCTTACAACTAGTAGGGTATTCAGATGTAAACTTTGATGGTTATTAGGATGACAAAAAATCAATAATGGAATACATATTTATGTTAGAAGAAAGTGCAGTAAATAAAGTTCTATGTCATCTTCTACTATGTAAGCAGTGTTTGTAATATTCTTTTAGCCTGTTACTTGGGGCTATTAGGCTCCAGAACCGAGTTAATTGTTTTAATTTTATGGATAGACTGATATAGTTGTATTGAGATAACAAATTTGTACTATTATTTATTTACTACAGATGTCTCAAGGGGTCTAAATATATGGTGGTCAAAATTTTTGACCAAAAGCAAACAGTACAAAAATGTGACGTTTTAATATAACATATTTTCACAGATGATGTGGTTGCAGATCCACTAACTAAAGGCCTACGCCTGTGTGTATTTGAGCAACATGTCGTTAGCATGGGCCTAAGGGCATCATGAGATGTTGTTGTTTAGTGGGAGCTATTTTGGCTTTACTCTGATAAATGTTTCATCTGTGCTCATTACACTTTGTAACGGTTTGATATGTATCAACTTTTACATTCAATAAAATATTTTTGAATGTGTTATTATTATGTTGAATACATATTGATAAAATCTCAAGGGATTGTATAAATCTTGAGTGAAGGCTAGGGGTATCCGGGCATCCAGTTATTAGCCTTGTACATATGTCTTGTGATACATAAAGAAAGGTTAACCATAAGGACAAGATATATGGGGGTTCATTGGAACCATAAAACATTCTCTAGTGACACAAGTTTTTGTGACACGTAAGGTAAGAGAATGGTGACTGACAAATGGGATCTCTCTATGAGAGATGTTATCCATTTGACACACTACCATATTGAATCCATGTCAATAAAGTTAAGAGCATCCGTGACCATGGAAGACTCTGTGTGTATACATGCAGTTACAGCCATGATTCGGTATTTAAGACTTTATGGGATAAGATTGACTATTAAGAATTATTTCTAGACCAAATGTGCGTACATATAGTACGATTTCAATTAATATAGTCCAAATGGGAGAATGTAAGAGTTTTCCTAATGTGGACTAAATTAATTGATATTGTAATTTACAGTTTTTACGGTTACCGTAAAACATGATTGGTTTAAAGTGAGATAGAATGTTTCTTAATTAGTCTAATATGGACTGGCTAGTGTGGGCTGAGTTGAGCCTAGCCCGTAATGAGGGGGACTGGCTGGAAACTCTATAAATAATGCTCAAGTCTCTCCTCTAACCCTAATTCTCACATGTATTTTCACATAAGGGGCATTTACTTAACGATAAACGTGAGGGGGCTGCCTCATTGAACCAGTGATATGGAGGGCAATAGATGAGAAGGACTTGATGCGTGGATCCCCTTGATATGTGGGTAATCCCTTTTCTGCTTCCGCTTCAAGAACGATGAATCCTAAAACATGTGCATTAATCTTTCTATTCAATTATATATGTTCTTGTTCTGATTATGGAGATCTTGGGGTTGCGCAATTTGCGTCCAACACTCAACCCTCTACCGCTTCCTGAGCTTAAAGCCACACCATTTCACAATCTTCTAAAGCATGTGGAGTCTTGAATTTTCTGGACTGCTTCCTGAAGTCAAAGCTGCTTCATGAATTCGAACCTCTACTGCTTCCTGAGCTGAAAGCCGCCCCATTTCACAATCTTCTAAAGCATGCTGGAGTCTTGAATTTTTTGAACTACTTCCTGAAGTCAAAGCCGCTTCGCAAACTCGAACCTCTACCGCTTCCTGAGCTGAAAGCTACACCATTTCCTGAACTCGAGGCAGTGCCCCTCCCTGAGCTTGAAGCAACTCTAGTCACGCCTCCGACATCTCTATTTGCAAGAACATCCTCCGTCCCCTGATCACCTTCATATATTGTCTATGCAATCATCAAAAACCTTATATAGTGAGTATTCGTGATATTGATATGGCGCAATCATTAGTTGCAGAGACAGATCGAGAATTAAGTCCTAGTAGAGCTAAGTGGAATGGGACTTCTAGTTATGTGGTTTTCTTTATCTATCCAAGTTCCAACATTTTAAGATAAATGTGATGTAAAGTTAAATTAAAGATCAGTCAATCTAGATAATTATCTACCTAGGACTAGGAGGTCTTAACTTCATGACTAAAGATACTAATCTTTAGAGGAGTAAGCAAAGTAAAAGAATTGCTCTGTCTCATTACGGAATTCCTCTCGGAAGAAGGGTGGGGAAAACTTTCTGCAAGTTCTTTTGTGGATGATAAGGGGCTATCCAGATATGCAACTCGACTAATCTCCTTGATGTATGGAAAATGTCACGTCCACATACTTTAAATAAAGCTCTATCTCAAATTGGTTACTCTTGTCCCTAAATTTATTAGAAAAAAAAATGTACCTTTCTTATCGTTTGGCTGGACTTGCGTGCTCTAATTGTTGTTGAACGAAGCTGAGAAGTTACAAATGGAAACTTAATCTGCGTTCGCGAGGACAAGCACTAAATATGGAGCTTGAGTCCTATAGCAATGGAAAGCTGGTTATAACTCGATAAATTGGCCTTCCTTAACAGCAGCCTTAGTTGATTCTTTGATGATCCTGGCCTGAGAGCCCTCAATGTAGAGTCTACCATGTCCCTCCTGCCATTTCCTTCTAAATTTCTTCCGCTTTTCTCCCGTGGCCTATTCTTATCAAGTCCATAACAAATGTCACAAAGGGAGCACAGAATAGCCAAAACAGAATCAACCGCAGCGTTAATTGCATTCCCCATAATATCCTTCAGTTGATCAATCGCCAGCATTCCCCATTAAAGCATTATACCACACACTGAACGCAGTAACAGACATTTCAGTCCTAATCCACCACGTGCAGTTCGAAAGTTCACTCCAATTTTCCATTGATCGGGAACGAGGTTTGCAAATCTAACTGGGAAAAGAAGAACAAAGGAAGCAAATGCTCCGAGCATGCGAATGCAGTGGGAGGAGAGACGCACCTGAAGCACTTGAATAATCAGGGTTGGTTTGTCTATACTAAAATATGCGATTTGCAGCTCATGTCAGAGACTACAACAGTTATGTGCATCGAGGCATAGAGTGATCGTGTTTGATCAGGCCAACCCAAATCATGTTTTTATAAAAACTAAATCTATGTCCAAAATTTTCATGAAAATCAAACAGAGGGTTAAAATCCCTTAGAGAGAGTTCATATTCCTAAATAAGTGCAAGATATGATGGAACTATTGAAAACTATTTTGAAAACTTAAACCGATTGATAAATGTGTGATTTAATATTTAAATATTCTATCAATAAAAAATAACAATACTTTCCATTTCACCAAAAATGCAAATTTATTATGGAAGTGTTATATCTTCCACCAAAAGTTTGATTTTGGTTTTTTGTGAAATGAGTTTGCGTTGATTTGACGGGAAATTACTAAGCTTGAAATTTGATGTAAATGAAAGATGAATACTCTAGGGTTTCCCTAAAGTTTTTATATGCATGTTATTGGGCTCCGGCCCATATGGACCCAAATAACCATGCTTTCACATACTAGGCTTGTATGTGAACATATTATTTTGGACTATATTAACAATATATCCAACAAATACCCTAGATAGTACTTGGCTTCAGATTTATTCAAATGGGGTAGCTATTACATGCATTAGCAGAAATTGAGGGGTTAAATGACGAGACATGGTGGAGCCAGTAGAGGAAGACGACTGAGAAGGATTGGCCAAGGTGGGTGCACTTAAATCAAGAGTATACCACAGAGAAGGATTTCACAGGGAATTCGAGACATGGATTTCAGACATCAAGAAGAGGGTGATGAGAATAATGATGGATCTCTTGAAAATAAAAACTAATTTATTGGAGGGAATTGAAGGGTTTGGCATGTAAATCAGGAGCTCAAGAACTCAAAACCACATTCAGGACGAAGGGGGGGCTTTTGAGGAGTTTACAAAATATAGCGAAGGAAAGAAGTGGACTTTGCAAGAGAAACTGAGCAAAGGAGGAACTATAGAAGTGGGATAGAGTCTTGATTTTATTTATTTATTTGAGAATCAGGATCGTCAACCAAAAGAGGAGGAAGAAGCTATGGAGGTGGAGGAATTTCTCTGAGGAACAGGAAAGATGCCTACAAAGATTGCTACAGAAGAGAGAAAATAAAGGAAAAGAAAAGTGGCTGGATGTTGGAATTTACAGAGCAAGACGAACCAACAAGTTAAAACAAAGGAATACTTTAATAAAATGATTTAAAATAAAAAGAGGGAAAAGATATCGATGTACGAGAAATTAAGCAAAGGGGAAAAAAACAGGGCTTTTGGATTGTGTTTGTTATTGTGTGTATTTATCACATGATTTGCATTTCTTATTCGACATGTTGTCCACTATAACATGTACAAGCTGGCATCATTCACAAAAAAGGATGGAAGTAGCGATTAACATTTCGTTCAACATTGAAAAAAATCACATAATTTATCAACAGAAATAAACGCCACTAATGTAAAGGATTTAAATGAATTTGTCGGCCACAGGCACATGCATGTGAGAGAATGTGGATGAGCGGTCAGTCCAACCTAGTGACTACCGGTGGTGGTGAGCATCATGAATTCAAGAGTCACTTGGCATCACCAGAGGATAGAGGCGACATTATGCCATAGAGGGGGAGAGATTTGTAAATAGTATTTGATGAGACCTACCTTTTTCATCCAGAAGGGAAAAGATATAAATTTAGAGATAATATCTAAAAGGCGGGTCTATAGTCTTTGTTTAGACTCACGTGATGTTGGGTATTCAATATTACATTTAATTGACGATATAAGGATTTTTAGTAAGAAGTCATCACTAACTTATTGAGATCAACTAAAAATCAAGTAATGCATAGAAATATACCTTACTTCTTACGCAACTAGAAAATCTAATGCTACATCAACTAGTGCATTTTCGACTCCTAATCTTATTCATTCTTTTAAGCTTGAAAGAAGAGAATTTTTTTAGAGGAAATGTTGCTCCTTGAGGAAGAAGCATTGTTAGGCAGTTCCAATTGATGTGAAACCTATTCACTAACATGTAATGTGATCATGTAAGTGCGCAATCATTAAAATAACAATCAACAGCTAATGAAATATTAAATAAATTGCAAGGCAAATCGAGAATTAAATGCTAAGAAATAAGAAAAATGTCATTCTTAACTAGGCTAAAATGGAAACGACAATCAATATATTGAGAGCATGTAATCAATAAATAATTGAAAGAGAAACGCTCGAATAATGACCTAGCACTCGTCTCTGAGAACATTCAAACCCTATTGTTAAGCTTTAGAAGTAGCACAATTTTTTATTAAGGATTTTCACACATTTAAAATCTAAATCTTAAGCTTTTTCATAAATTTAAGAAAAAAATAAAGTTTTTTGGAATTTTTTAAATTTTTTATTCCGAAAATAGGGACCCAGGAAGATGCGTTGCCGCGGGTCACACGAATCTGGGCTCAAGGACAAGAAATGGGCTTTACACATTATGAGGCTTTAATTCATTAAAAACACGAATGGGGGTCAACTCATAGAATTAAGCCCAATTCCTCGAGCATTTACCTATGCCCAATCCCAATGTTTCAAGTTCAAGTTCTATGTAATATTTTGCTCTCAGAAGCTGGCACACCTTTTAAACATACATCCATCCTCGATCCATCTTGAAAAATTTGCTTTGTGGATGTTTGATCACTTTGCGGTCAAGCTAAAACTAGAGAATAACTTTTGGTTTGTTTTTGCAATTGCCAGTCTGTTAGATTTCCAACAGCTTCAAATTAGGTTTATACCAACATCTTGAATACTATGAAATCGCAAAAGGTTGATAAAAAGATGTTACTCAATCAAGTGTTACCATCCATCAATATAACTAGATATCCAAGTAAATCAATATTTAACTGTCGTCACCTATCCTTTGGGAGGGGGGGGAGAATAGATTTAGGAATATTACCAAAATGATGGGCCTATGGCTCGTGATTAGGCGCAAACTCTCTTAAGCCCACACCTCTCGTGATGTTGTTGTATTTGAGATGACGCCACAAGAATTTTCTAATGAGGAATCGTCACTAATTTATTGGGGTCGGCTAGAAACTAAGTAAGGTATGGAAGTATATCACTTCTTAAATAACTAGAGAATTTAAGGTTGAAGATTTGATTACGGTAATCAATCAACTAGTGTCATTTTAGTACCTAATCTTGTTCATTTCAAAATATTTTTGTTAGACAGTTTGGATTAATTTTAAACCTATCCAGTAACACATGAAATGATCATATAGGTGCACAATCATTAAAATAACAATCAACGACCAAGGAAAGCATTAAATAAATTGCAATAAAAAGCAAACATCTAGCACTAAGAAATTAATAAATGCCAATATTAACCAAGCTTAGGGGAAGTCATAATCATTATATTGAAAGTACACAATCAAGAGTGTTCGCTTCTAAGAATAAATGAAACCCTATAATGAAGCCCTAAGGGCTTGTTCAATTTTTTAGCAAAATTTTAGATCAAAAAGCTCCCACTTTTTAAGAGAAAATTACCCAAAGAACTATTTTTTAAGCATTTTTCTTAATTCCCTCAAGATTTTTTTTTTGGAATTTTGAATTTTTTTGAATTTCAGGGATTTTCCGAATTTTCTAAAATTTTAGTGATTTTCTGAATTTTTTAGAAGTTTCTGATTTTTTTATATTTCGATTTTTTAATTTTAATATATTTTATGTATTTATTATATTATGTTTTATGATAAACCAAGAATTTTCCATAAAATGACACTCTTGCCATCTGTGAGCAGTCGGAATAGATTCACGGCCTGATAATTCGTCTTGAATAACATGGCTCTTTTGAAGTACTGCCAAGCAAAAGTAATTTTCAAACCAAACATCAGAACTCAGAGTGCTTTGGTCGATAACGACATCTTCACGGCGACTACTTTCAGTTTGATGCTACTTTTCTGATGCGATTGAATTGAAAGGATCCATGAAGTGCTTCCCTTGTTCAAGTCTGCAAGCTGAAGAACTGAGACGGATCGACTTTCCTCCCAAATAATTGCAACTCTGAGCCGTTCAAATGGTCGAGCTCAAGCTCAAACCTCACCCTGAGGTGTATTAATTTCTACATCCACCCGCCAGTCCTTGTTTCGAATGACCTGTCGAGAGATCCTAAAATATTTGCACAAATAAGTAGAGTGGATAACTTGCCCTGTGGTCGTACTCCATGACCTGTTGGTTTTCTATAGTATTTGCGACTCTTATGGCTTCAAGCCACCAAGCATCCATAGGGGAGCAATTTGTCGTGTTTTCATCAATGTCAACCACGTTATTAGTTACATCAGGAGGATTTGCCAGAATCAAAGAATGCTGATAAATCAAGCATAGTATCCTCCAAGATCGGACGCAGCGGACAGCAGTAACCTGGGCTATTACTAAGCTCACTTTACCTTCATTTTCACACAAATGAAAAAAAAAAAAAATCTTGGGCAGAAATTTTCTGTAACTTTGCAATCAAGATTGTGACATTTCTGGTAATATACAGCCCGAATCAGGTCCGCAACATAGATAACTAGGCCAGTCAAATTGGGGAAAAAAATAAGCTGGTGTCTACTAAAGGTATGACTCAGAGCACGTTTCAACACAGGAAATTTCCCATTGAAGAGACATAGCATATTCCGCGAATGCTCTATGCTATTTGCCTATCCGCTCACAGAACCTGTTCCTTGACAAGCTAGAAACCATGAGTTCATGCGCTGAGAAACAGTACCAGCTTCGAATTTTACCTATACCGCAACAGATTCATGAGCATTACAGGAGAAAAGGAGAAGAAACGATAGGCCTTTAAAACCAGATCATTCTCTTGATGCTGCTCCGCATGAAAGGGTAAAGTGTCGACCAATAGTTTCTTTTCAAATAGGACATATCAGTCCCATAAAAATTCTTTCAAGTAAGGTTAGCAACTTTAATAACATACACAGTCTCAAGTAGAATTCTATGAACTATGAAGCAATTGAAATGTTTTATCACTCTGTTTATCTAAAAATAAAACTATAGCGATCACCTGATACAGTTTCAATTGAGGCTACATATTCTATAGATTTATCCAACATTGGGAAAGGCGACTTTCCAGTGAAATGATTCACTGAACTATCACTAATGAAAGAGTTGAAATTAAGTTCTTGCGAAGCAAGACAGTACCTTCCCAAATCAATATTAACCTGCGTAGGGGAGGAAAAGTCCATCACACGAGACACCACACAGAGTTCTAGCACACTAGTCCACCTATGCAAAGATGTTTCCTGAAATTAGCTCCACCAACTCAAGACGATTAATATTTTTGCTGATAATAAAAAGTACAGCAAATCATATGAATATAGTTCATAAAGGGACCTGATACAAGAATTAATTCAAATTTGTAACTACCTCTATATGGAATTGAAGTTTCTTTCTACAATCTAACTCCATTTGCAGACTAGGAGCTTCTGACAACCAAAATCCACAATGCAAATCAAAGAAGCCATGATCATGTCCTCCTCATGCTGTCAGGAGAGAGTAAATGCATTTTTGAGCGTCAATGAGCACATGAACCTTTAAAGAGCAATTGAATAGAGAGTCACCACTGTTTCAAGCACTATCGCAATAAATTCTCTTCTCTGTGTGCACATGCACATTTTCTCATGTGTTAATCTAACCTTCTCAAACAAAGGTATAGAAGAACCCTTTGCTGGTAGTTTAGAGGTACGTTTTGAGCGAACTAAGAACAGTTCATCACACCCATGCTCCAAAGATGCCTCATGAGTCTCTAGACCTCAATTACAAGGAGTAACATACCATGTCCTTGCATTTAAAATGCCCAATTGGCAGAAGGACAGAACTCTTGCCTGCATTGGACGATAGAGCCAAAGAAAAGCATTGATTCCTTGAATAGACAGCAGTGTCCACAAATATCTGACCAATCGATGGGCTAGAAACTTTCTTGACAAACAACTTTTTATATCTTCTGTCTGTCTCGCTTGCACTAGAAATCCACGAACATACCTGTCAATTCATCATAAGAATATCATGGTTGCATGCAATGTTATATTTCTCAAAAAAGGAGTGCATGCATGAACATATCAACCAGAACCCCACCCCCAACCCTTCCAAAGAAAAATAACACCAAAGAAAACGCCCACACACACACACACGCAGGCACGCACGCACGCACAGTTCCAATAGTTCAGTAAAGTTGTGAGAATGGCCGTAAAGTGAAGTATGCAGGAGTCAAAGATATACGTTAATCTTGAGAGATGGATAAACTATCTCAAAACAGATGGCTAACTCGGAAGGCACAATAACAATATATACACAGAATAATTGAATTTGCAATTGTCTCTACCGCACAATAACTAAAGCTTCTTGTCAGAGCATGCCTCCAAAATTAATGCACTCGCATTGGAGTTGTCCTTAAAAGCAGTCTTTGGTATCAAATGGCGAGAAAATTTTTCTGCTTACAAGCAGTGCTGTTATTGACATCACAGTAAACTTGTTATATTCCATGGAAAGATTTAACATAGACAAGGGAAAAAAAACATATAACCCGAGATATTCCTAGTGTTTTATTAATAGGCAGATGTAGTAATCATAATGCACATGCTAACTTATCAAGTCGCAGATTCTTCCCCGCCTGAATCTCAAATTCACTTCAAATCTGCCAGAGTCTCGTGTACTATGCATAAATCATCTTAGCTGTGCCATTGACATCACTCAACCAATACTTTCCAGTGACCCGGCACTGTGAAATTATAACCAGTCTTCAGCTACCCCTTCTCTCTGACATTATGCCTGGAAATTGTGACTCGAGGTAGGATAATTGGCTTCAAAGGGGGGAATAAAGAAAATCATCGCGGCAAGGAAAACATCTGGGTAGTGTCCAATGCAGCTCCAATACTTGATGCTCATTCAAAAGAAGTATCATACTGAACTTGTCCCCTAAATGGAAAAGATCAATTGAATAATGTTGCCTAAATAACTCAATCTAAGATAAGCACAACATGCAATATGTTCCCGGTCAATCCTACCCATGAAATCAAAGTTCTCGACTTCCAGAAGAGATACATTATTCAAAGTTATAACATTTTTTGATTTCCATCTCTGTTACTGCTTTTAAGTGCAATATTCCTCAAAAATGAAATGTTAAGGTAAGTCACCACTGAAACAAAGATGGATGACACACAAGTGTCACAGACCTCATTTAAAGCTGCTTTTCTTCAACAAACCTAACACAGTTCTCTCGCATCAAATGTGAAAGATCTCAAGAAGAACAATGGAAATTTGTAGCTGGAAGGCACCGTGAAAAAGAACAAGACGGCCTTTCACTTGATGGGGTGTCTATACAAATTTATATCAAGATATCCAACGGCATAGAGATGAAGCTCATAGTATGTGAGTGTGTATTGCATGCACCACCCGTGACTACTGATGCTATGATAGTTAATAGAAGTAGCGAGATACAAAGTCAGCCTACCTTCAGTTGAAGAATTGAGCTTCACTACCCATTCTTGGTTTCCTTGGAGTGAGTACTCATCAAGCAACACCTCGAAGACAACCAATATCAGAAAATCATCCATCTTGTTCCCCATTTTATCAGCATTTTCCCTCTTATGGAACTCCAAACCAAAGCATAAGTGACAAGGCAGACCCTGGCAAAGAATTCGTTTATGATTGAGCCAAACTTAGATTTCAAAAACCCAAATGACAAGCAAATACTGTTACATTAAGTGCTAGACAGATGTTCTAAGTAATGTCACCTAATGCTTCTTTCAAGTACTAGCGCTATTATGCACTACATGACATTACATACAACACTCGTTTTGCCACCCTGTCCTTATTACTTCCTACTTCTACTTATGGCTTTTGATTCAGTCTATTGCTCGACACTCGGAAACAATCAAGAGTTGGAACTTGGAATTGGCTGTAATAGATAAATATATATCAAGAAGAAAATCATAAACCATCCCCATGAGACTATTAATTGACAAATCACGTGCAGAGATGCTTTCTTTCTAAAGTCCATTCAACGAGTGAAAATCAACTCATTGCACACAAAATCAACCTATATCACATTCAACTGATTTTGCCAAGTGGTGCTCTTGCATGTGAAATTGGATTTGCGTGTTGAACTTCGCATCTGAGTTCTGCATATTGTGCAGTGATCTTAGTGAAAGTCATGGCACAACACTGCCACGAATTCATTACAAGGGGCAACCAAGTGACTATTATGTCATGATATGTGCAATTCCATCGACTCGTATTCTTTAATTCTATAATGCAAAGTTTTCGATGATCTTCTTTGTATATGCAGGTCATGTATTTACTTGGACCTAGTTTAAAAGCTCCTCCAATCAGCAACTTCCCAAACGTATATTTCCCCATTGATAGCTTTTGCGGTGTCTACTCTAGGTTCTGTTAAACAATCCCCAATTCTCTTTCAGCTTCTGATGCTTTCTCCTTCCTTACTACTTCAGCCGGCCATTGGAAGCAATTGCATGTATTCCCGTTGAAGTAATCTCCATACTTGAGAAGCTGCACTCTAAAGGGTAATAGCTGACTCCAATCACATGTTCCTTAGCATTTTCTCTATCGAGCAGTCACTTAAGGTTCTACCAGACCAGAGTATCAAAAATATATGCCAAGTTCAGCATTTTTTATTTTCTCATTTATGCTTCTACAACCAAGTAACTTTTTGCTTGGTCCCCCAAGGAACTCCTGAAGAGAAAAGATTATCTCTGGCTGACCTTGGATTAGGTATCTAGCTATTGCATAAAATCCTTTTATGCCCTAGAAATTAGCGATTGTGAAGGAGAAATGCACATGTCTCATTTTTTATTCATGACCTTGCAACTACGAGATGGCAAGATCCCTCCACTGGTTTGCACATTAAATTCAACCAAACTCCAGATGATTTCCGGTTCATTTAAAATTATTAGTATCTTCATATGTACATACCACATGTTTTGTGTAATTACTGTTCCGTGCACCCAAAAAAATATTGATACCAAGGAACAATTTAATTTGCAAGTGTGCACACTCAACTTGGTAGAACGAGTAGCAGAAGAAATGACCTAGAGTCCTTGGTTTACATGCATGATAATTTTGTTCGTTTTGTATTCTCTTCGGTGAATGAAAAACTTGTTTGGTATTATTGCGTTCATTTTTCATTTTGTTTAACTAAATATCAACCCAAAAAAAAAAACTATTATTAAAACCTGGAACTGACCCTAGAAGCTGTAACAGGGTAAGTTCCAATTTCCAGATTCCGATGGATAGGTTCCAGGTTCCAAAAAATGGGGAACTTGTATCCGGAGATAAGTTCGAGGTTCCTAGTGGAACCCGTAATGAAGATAAAACCGTTCACCGACTCTCTTTGAAGTCAAATTCAATTGTCTATTACCCACCTAACGTTCTGCATTAGCCAGTGGACACGGCGATGGAGTCCAAGACTTTTTATCAAGTTCGGAAATTTTAAAGACTCCTTGGGAGAGCAGAAAGGTCAATCTCTATCGAGCAGTCACTTAAGGTTCTACTAGACCGAGTATCAAAAATATATGCCAAGTTCAGCATTTTTTATTTTCTCATTTATGCTTCTACAACCAAGTAACTTTTTGCTTGGTCCCCCAAGGAACTCTGAAGAGAAAAGATTATCTCTGGCTGACCTTGGATTAGGTATCTAGCTATTGCATAAAATCCTTTTATGCCCTAGAAATTAGCGATTGTGAAGGAGAAATGCACATGTCTCATTTTTTATTCATGACCTTGCAACTACGAGATGGCAAGATCCCTCCACTGGTTTGCACATTAAATTCAACCAAACTCCAGATGATTTCCGGTTCATTTAAAATTATTAGTATCTTCATATGTACATACCACATGTTTTGTGTAATTACTATTCCGTGCACCCAAAAAAATATTGATACCGAGGAACAATTTAATTTGCAAGTGTGCACACTCAACTTGGTAGAACGAGTAGCAGAAGAAATGACCTAGAGTCCTTGGTTTACATGCATGATAATTTTGTTCGTTTTGTATTCTCTTCGGTGAATGAAAAACTTGTTTGGTATTATTGCGTTCATTTTTCATTTTGTTTAACTAAATATCAACCCAAAAAAAAAACTATTATTAAAACCTGGAACTGACCCTAGAAGCTGTAACAGGGTAAGTTCCAATTTCCAGATTCCGATGGATAGGTTCCAGGTTCCAAAAAATGGGGAACTTGTATCCGGAGATAAGTTCGAGGTTCCTAGTGGAACCCGTAATGAAGATAAAACCGTTCACCGACTCTCTTTGAAGTCAAATTCAATTGTCTATTACCCACCTAACGTTCTGCATTAGCCAGTGGACACGGCGATGGAGTCCAAGACTTTTTATCAAGTTCGGAAATTTTAAAGACTCCTTGGGAGAGCAGAAAGGTCAATCTCTATCGAGCAGTCACTTAAGGTTCTACTAGACCAGAGTATCAAAAATATATGCCAAGTTCAGCATTTTTTATTTTCTCATTTATGCTTCTACAACCAAGTAACTTTTTGCTTGGTCCCCCAAGGAACTCCTGAAGAGAAAAGATTATCTCTGGCTGACCTTGGATTAGGTATCTAGCTATTGCATAAAATCCTTTTATGCCCTAGAAATTAGCGATTGTGAAGGAGAAATGCACATGTCTCATTTTTTTATTCATGACCTTGCAACTACGAGATGGCAAGATCCCTCCACCGGTTTGCACATTAAATTCAACCAAACTCCAGATGATTTCCGGTTCATTTAAAATTACTAGTATCTTCATATGTACATACCACATGTTTTGTGTAATTACTGTTCCGTGCACCCAAAAAAATATTGATACCGAGGAACAATTTAATTTGCAAGTGTGCACACTCAACTTGGTAGAACGAGTAGCGAAGAAATGACCTAGAGTCCTTGGTTTACATGCATGATAATTTTGTTCGTTTTGTATTCTCTTCGGTGAATGAAAAACTTGTTTGGTATTATTGCGTTCATTTTTCATTTTGTTTAACTAAATATCAACTCAAAAAAAAAAAACTATTATTAAAACCTGGAACCGACCCTAGAAGCTGTAACGGGTAAGTTCCAATTTCCAGATTCCGATGGATAGGTTCCGGAGTTCCAAAAAATGGGGAACTTGTATCCTGAGATAAGTTCGAGGTTCCTAGTGGAACCCGTAATGAAGATAAAACCGTTCACCGACTCTCTTTGAAGTCAAATTCAATTGTCTATTTCCCACCTAACGTTCTGCATTAGCCAGTGGACACGGCGATGGAGTCCAAGACTTTTTATCAAGTTCGGAAATTTTAAAGACTCCTTGGGAGAGCAGAAAGGTCAATCTCGAGCGCCCCCGGGGATAAAGGCATCGGGTCCTAAACTATTTCAAAATATTCAATAAGCTTCCTCAACCTTGTTTGTACAACTGAATTCCTAAACTGTATCTTTGTCATTTGAATTGGTCTTCCTATTAAAATTATAAAAGAAGATGTAAAGTGGCCATTATATGCTGACATTGCACCTCATAAGGCAATTTTAATATAAAAATTAATTTTCAGAATTTCAAAAAGTAAAAATCTGAAAAACAAAGCAAAAATTGTTAAGAAAAAGAAAAATCAAGAGGAGAAGGGTAAGGACACTACAGTCAGGCGGCAAGAGGACGGCCCTTGCCCAAACCTGAGGTCAGAGGCCCTCGTCGATTCCACCTGCATGTTCAAGAAGATCAAAGCGGGCGGCTATGATGGACCCCGAGGCGGCGGACGTCGCAGAACTCTGGAACTTGGAGAGGCACTTGTTCGTGGACAGCTCGTTGAAGAAGATCAAAGAGGACAATCTTCCGCTTCTCCAAAAGCTTCGTGAGCACTGACCAAAAAAAAAAAAAAAAAGCTTCGTGAGCAGGTGAAGAGGACCGAGATGGGCCAAGAATTCTATCGTAGAAGGAAACAAATGCATTTCTCATGATTTTCATGAATTAGCATTACACATTGAATTTAGCTTTAGGCAAAACTAATGCAATCCAGCATGCAGCACAAAACTACTTTAGATGGAGACACATGCATTCCTTCGAAATGATTTTTTTGTTTAATTTTTCTTTTCTTTTTTATTAATTTTCGCTCTTTTCCAAATTTTGATCTTATAATATTTCGAAAATATTTTATATTATAATTACTCTATCAGCAGTTAACGGCCACGCCAACATCTCCCTCTGTATTTATAATGAAATTACCAACTCGTACCGAGCATATATATAGTTTAGAAACCCAATTGCAAAAAACCAAAAAAAAAAAAAAAGTTTGAGGGACCTGATTAAACATTTTGTAACAGTCCGGTAACTCTCAATACCTTTATCCTTCTTTCCTTGTGCATATAATAAGCCTCGTCAATCAACTTACACAAGGTCAACGGCCCATACAATGTACGACATTATCAAGAACTATTTCAGGAATTGCAATTTGCATTGAAATAATTTTTTACACATTGAAATATCTTGTAAAAAATTACATCGATAAGATATTATTAACACTTCATTGATAAGAAAATTTGAAACCATCTTGACAAAACATTTCTTATGTGCAACATGAAAATCTAGTTTGTGACATTTTTGGAAAAAGTGACCTTGTAGCAGCAGCAATGGAAAAGTTATAAAAAAAAGTATTAAATTAGTTATAGAATGCAAATTTAATCATAAACTTTTTAATTTGGTCAATTTATTCCTAAAACTTTTAACAATTTACTAATTTAGTCATTTCGATCAATTTTTAGTAGGAATCACTAAACATTGACATTGGCCATGTCATGTAGGATGGTTAGCACCGACTTGGATAATTTTTAAAATTTTCAAAACAAAATTGGACTTTTTTATTATTCTTTTATAATTTTTTTCTTTTTTGTATTCTTTCCTTTTCTCTCTCTTTTTTTTCTTTGTGTGGGTAGCGACCCTCACCAACCCCTAAGTGAGGGCCTACAATCGCTCGCCCTACCCCTCACCCACGGGCGACCCTCATCAGCCACAATGAAGAAAAAAATAATATTTAAAATACTTATAATTTTTTAAAAAAGATTTACAAAAATTATCCTTGTCGGTGATTTTCAGTCAAAAGTTATAGGAACAACTATGTTGACAAATTGTCAAAATGCTTTAAATGGGCTAATTAAAAGATTTAGAATTGAAATGGCATTCGTACCATAGGTTTGATTTGATACTTTTTTGGTATTGCTCTTAAAGTCTCATAGAAGTTTGTTTTCTTGCAAGGCCAATCCTCTATCTTTGTTTTCTGAATTTGTTTTCTTCTTTATTTTCCTTACCAGGGAAGTCAATACTTGCAAGAAGCTTTGCCCCCTAGAATCTTGCTCGTTCATCACTAGAGTTTTTATTACATTTAAATGGCTGTGGGTCACAGCGTGTACAAGTTAAAAGTCAAGCAATGCAACGCAAATGATACGCACGACTCGGAAAAACAGCCTCCGTCCCCCTTCTCCAATCACTTATTGCGGGTCGATTGATCTCATGTTCCCTAACTCGTGTGGCCTTAAGATTTCTCTTAAGTCAGTTTTGCACACACACACCCTCGACTCACAAGAAATGTATAGAGAATGAAGCACGAATGTATATTAACTTGTGAACGAGATAGTACAACTAAGGGGGAGGGCCCCAATTTATACAAGTGCGGGACTCATCTAAACGGTTGATCCCTCTTCGATCTAATGATGGGGTTTGAATCCCATGATCATTACATAATCTGTACAATAGGATAATCAAGAGGCCTTTGGGGCCTAGGGAAGCCCAAAGGTCGTTCGTAGAGGGAATCGAAGGGTCACCTGCCCATATGTGGACTGGTAGCTCGTGATTTGTGACTTGTTCTCGCATGGATAACGGCCCGGTGCTTGGTAGCTGTGGATTATATTTGTCTATCGGGCCGTGTCCATCTCGCTCGCCAACCGCCCCCCGACTCTGTTCATTTACTTCTGGGGTCCACCTCCTCCCTTCACGCGTTTTGGGGTCGGCTCTCTCCTCGATGAGTGATGTGATGCTACGCTGTCCTAACAGGGAATACACGGTGAATCAATCCTCGATAATGCCGTCATTCAATAATCGAGCTTTTAAAAGTATCGATTAGGGCGATCGAAGCTGCTCCACCATCGTCGATAGCCCCACATAAAGTGGAGAAGGTCAACGAGTGATGGAGAAATGCGCCACACATATATTCATTAGGTTTGGAAAAGTTGCAAATGATAAAAGATCAACAACAAATTCCAGAGACCTTACCGAAAAAAAAACAACAAATTCCATGGATGAGTACAAACATCACGGGACGGGGAAATAATTTCAAGGACAATAAATGAAAGCAGCATTTTCCAGCAACAAGCAAGTATTTCAAGTAGCTAATACGTTCACTAAGTTCAATCGGACTATTAGCTTTGTAGAGTGGGATCCACGTGGAATCCATCATTTTTTTTTTTAGTACCAAAATTCAATTTAGGATATATGTTACGCTCGTATATAATAATTTATTAACAAGAGGATCCTAGAAAAAAATTTGCACATACATAACTTTTAGATATATTTACGTTTCTGAGAAAAAATTATTTTTATTGGTACAACATGGTTACTGAGTAAATTCATAAACTTTTATCTACCCAGGACATACACCACTCAAAACTACATTCAATTGCGCCCATATATGAATTATTCGTGTCATACTATTTTTTTTTGGGCAAATTTCCAACGTCAACGAGAAGATGCTTCCTATTAAGGATGTCGATGTTTGACTCGAAATGAGCGGACTTTCGCAGCCATCTTAAAGCAGAATGCCACAAGCAAAACGCAAAATGAAGCCTGGATTCGTTTCGGAGGGAAAATGGAGAGGAGGTTTTACGAAGCGGCAGCAGAAGGAAATGCAACTTCTTTGCTCGACCATGCTCAAAGACGATCCATTAATTCTTAATAGATGTGTGGTGGGATCTTATAAAGAGACTCCATTACATACAGTAGCAATGCCTAGACATGAAAACTATATTGACAAGCGTAGGTCATCATGCTCCCTTCCTCATGTGGCCCAATAGAAATCAAGTTTAACAAGAGTAGACCGATGAAATTCATCATGCTCCTTTACCCCAGAAACAGAGCACGAGAGAATAGTTTGGGATTGATTTGGAGAAACAGAAGACCAAGTAACATCCTACTTGTACATTGATCCTCTATTGCCATGAAACGAGTCTACGACTATTCATCCTAGCAAATGCAGGGTACCCCCAAGGCCACGCTCGGTTCCCTTTCCAGATTGCCAAAATTAACACTTCCTTTAAAATAGTACACAAAAGCTTAAAAGAAGATTCCTGCTCAGAGAAAAATAAAGGCAAAAGAAAATCGTTTGCCGAAATATACACTTTCAAGAGAAAGAAAGGTTCTTCGAGAAGAATGATATGAAGAAAAAAACAGAGAGAAAGTAAATCTGAAACTCTTCAATTGATTTCTACGTAAAGTAAAAAATGCAAATATAAATAACATAGAAAATCATTATACGGCTTATATTATGTCATATTTTATACCGCAAAGATCAATCATCCTCCTATGGTTGGATTTAAATTAGGAGAGAACATTAAAGCATCACATAAAAGATGAGTGACGAGAAATAGGAATGGAGTAAACCTGCCATTTTAGAAGAAGTGAATGCTGTAATAGGACAATATATTATTACAGTAATTAGGAAAACAACCTAACAGATTGGGAATACAACTAGGGAAGAGGGCAGAAAAGAAGTAGGGTAAACACCTATAACAGAATTGAGACAACAGACTGGCTCATCGAAAGAGATATGATCCGCGTCCATTAAATACTTGTTGGCTTTGAGTCTCCCCCCAAGAAAAATGTTGGTAAATTCAAGGAAAATAGAACGTTACTTGGACATATTGGTCTCGAGCCTCCTCCGAAAAGAAGACTCTGTAACCTTGCATTGCGTGTGGCATGCGCGCACACAAAGAATAAAGGTAAGTCGGACACTAAAGAACGTGCATTTCTACTATGTATGTTATATTACCTTGGATCTTCCACTTGCGGCAGCGCTTGTTCGTGTTAGCCTTACTGTTCTTATCTTGACCTTGATGCTTAAGGCTCGGCCTTGGCCGAGCTTGAGCCTTGGTTTGTCCCTGATCTTAAAATTATGCATTTTAGTTGTGTCCATTCCTCATCTCAAAGTCGTACTGCTTTTTGAACTTGAAACTATGCCACTTTCTGAATTTGATGTCGTGCCCTTTTCCGAAAGTAGAAGCAGCATCCCTACCCAACCTCGAAGCTTTGTTGTTTCTTAAACTTGAAGCTACCCTTTGCTATACCTTTCTATGATGGATCCCTTCCTGGTTTTGAAGCACATGAGATGCCCCTTCCTTTGCCTCTTTCTGCTAGTACTCGGTCACTCTCCATAGTTCTTCTATCCCTATTCACTTGGACCACGTTGAATTTTCATGTAGTTTTTAAGGACTGCTAAATTCAGATGATACAAATCATCAGTACTTACAGAAGAAAGGGCTCTTGGATCCTCAACTTCAGTTGTAGCTTTGCAGGATCTCTCAGAGTGTTCAAATCCTTTGCACCTTAGACAACTCAATCAGACAACACTATTTTGGTTCGCAGGTTTCCCAATCTCATTCTTGTTCTTCTTCTTATTTTCGATACTCACCGTTTTCCCTCCATTGACACTGCCATAGTGCCCAATCCTTCCATCACTCGTTTGCCTTTTATTTCCCATGGCCTCAAGACAGTCAGCATTGCCCATATCTGACCGGAAATCATCAATGGAGGAGGTCCTGTCAATTGCTTTCACCCACAGATGCAGAATGTAAGTCTTTATCCGGATCTGCTCTTGAACTTCTGCCCGTTTTAGTTGTTCCCCTTCTTGGACTTGAACCTCTACCCATTCTTATACTCACAGTCGTGCCCCTTCCTGAACTCGAAGCGGTGCCCTTTCCTGTACCTCTGTCCCTTCCTATACTCAAAGTTGCACTGGTCCGCGAACTTGAAGTTATGCCCCTTCCAAAACTTGATGTCATGTCCTTTGCTGAAGTAGAAGTTGCGTCCCTTGCTCTGCCTCCTTTTGCAGGATCCCTTCTGGGGTTTGAACACAGATGGTCACACTTTGCCTGCTTTTGCAAGTACTCGAGCAGTCTCTACAGTTCTACCCGTCTTCACCTAGACCACGTTGAAATTCGACAAGACTGCACGATTAAGATAGTGCAAATCTTCAGTACTTACAGAAGAAAAGTCTCTTTGATCCTCAACTACAGTTGTAGCTTTGCGCAATCTCTCATAGTTTCAACTCCTTCGCATGTTTGGGCAGCGTATGGTAACGTTTTTATTCCTCCGAATTTCTATTCTTTTGTTTTCTAGAACAAAAAAAAAAAAAAATAGAATTCCGTTTAGTAACGCCAAGTTGTTTTTCTATTCCCCAAAATAGAAAGTTAGCCTAGGAATAAATTTGGAGTAGAAACAAGAAGCCAAAAAAAAAGTTGCTTCTGGTTTCCGGGAACAATTTTTAGAAATAAGCCAATTTTCTTTTTTATTTTTCTTTTATTCCTCTCTTTTGCCATAGCCACCTCCACCCGCTTGGAGCCACCATTGACCGCTGGTCGCCGCCGCTGCTACCATCGCCCGTTGGTCGCTGCCGCTACACGGCGGCCAGCGGTGGCTGTCAGTGGCGGGTGATGGCCAGCGGCAGCTGGTGGCCAGCTGCAGCGGGCGACAGCGGGCGGTTGGTAATCTGCGATTTGTGAGCAAAAATAAAAAATGAATAAATACAAAAAAGAAATTGTTGCGTTATCAAATGCATTTCTATTCTTTTTCTATTCCAAAAGTAGAAATTTTGTGTAGTTATCAAACGGGTTTTTTTACTTAGAAATTGTTCCCCGAAATAGAAATAGAAAATAACTATTTCTGAAAAAAAAAAAAAAAAAAAAAACTCTTCCCTAGCCAAGAAGCGTTGTCATGCGCAGCCTTGGTAACTCGACTTGGCAATATCAATTGGTAGGTTCCACAATCTCATCCTTCTTTTCTTCGCTAGGGGCAACTTTTGGCAAAATGTCCATTGTAAGTCGTTCTCCTGTCCTACGTACGGGGGCATCATGGTTGTGCTTGCCTTCGTAAGTCGTGACCACGCTCCTCATGTCGTGAGACGGTCGCTCGACATGCTTCCGCACGGGGCATCCAGCGTATGTACATTTGTAGTAGCTCCTTGGATTGGGGTTTCCCTTCACCGCTTTCTGTCCGTACTTTCTCCATCTATATCCATCATCAAGAATCTCAACCTCACTCGATGTCTGAACCACAACTGTAGGCTCTCTCACACCGGAAGCTGAATCTATCTCATATTCAGTCTCTACTCTCAATCGCTTCGCTTCAGGTTCACTTACATCATCAACGATTGTAGAGTGGCTCGTCTGAGACGAAGAGTCCTGGCGGCCCTTTTCGGAGAACGCCACCGAAGCCAATTGATCAGGATTCTCCAAGTTTGTGGTGTTAGAAGATGGAGGCTGAATCGATTGGGAAGACAATCTTGTGGTGGACGGTGGCTTGGGGTGGTTGTGCTGTCCCCGGTACAGGATCTCGGTAATGTGTCCATCCAAAGATCTCTCGACCTTCTTCTTCGTCGGACAACTCAGGAATGAGCACTTGTAGTAGCTGCGCGGGTTCTCGCTCCCTTTCACTTGCTTCTGACTGTACTTCCTCCAATTGTACCCATCGTCGGATTTCTTCTGTTCTCTGATGAAGTAGGATGGTTGCGGTCTCGCATTACCATCAGCCTGCAATGTTTCGGAAGGCGGTGTTAAGCTTTGTGTGCTTGTTTGGCTCACGGGGATTGCCGAGTTCTGAATAGGGGCGAACTCCGATGTTTCACGTCCTCTCTTCTCCAACGATACATCGGTTTGCATCAAGGGTTTATAGTAAGTCCCCGATTCTTAAGTCTTCGATGATACCTCCACATAGCCTTGATGGTTTAATTATTATTAAAATACTAATTTTATTTCTTTAAAATTTATCATTGCACTAATAATGCCTTCCCCCCCCCCCAAAAAAAAAAAGAAGGTAAAGAGTCTTGCTATTCTAATTCCATATTAAGTTTCGACCAAAAAATTTTAAAAAAATTCCACATCAAGTTCCGTTTCTGTTTCTAACTTCAAAGTCATCATTTTAGTGAACTTAATCCTTCATCTTATTTTCACTTTAATTACAATAATCTACTCTTTTTGGATAATTTTATGTACTTCATGTACTACTATCTTTTAATGTTAGCTATTTATTTAATTTGTAATACTAATATAGATTCAATTGTTTTGCATTTTGGAACGAAAAAGGAGTTTTATCTTCTACTTTTCATATGGAAAAATCCCTAACCGTGGGACATATTGTTTTAAAATAGTCTATGGAAGTCTGTACGTTGTCGTATTCTTTCTTAATCTAAAGTAATATGCTTTAAAATCAATTAGTGCCACCTTTCGTCCATGAGTTGCACTTATTAGTGAAAATATGTTCACTCATAAAAGTGACATCCTGATATAATATTTGACTATCTGTTCAAGCAATATCTAGTTTAATTTACTCTGAAATAATCATGAACTAGAAAGATATGTCAATCCTGCATGTTGGAAATTTGCAGTGGCACTAAAAATGCATTGTCAACTAGTCGAGCCCATTGGAGGCGAAGCATACAAAGCTAGTCAAACCCACTATATATGCATGCACTGGCAAAGCAGCAAATAAATGTAACACACAGTTATTGCTTAATGCAAGTTGATAGAGTAACTCTGAATTAAATCGCATAAACATTCTAACAAAATTATTAAAGAAAGAGGCAAAACAAACATTTGAAGTATCTTTACTCAAGCGGTCAACAACAGATTCTTAGGAGATGGATCATCATAATATCAAATATATATACCACAAATCAACTGCACAGATGGAATCATTTGACATTAATTTCTTCACACCTCAGTAATATGATAATCGAATCAAATAAGTACAGTTATTACATAAGACATTAAGTTTGTGCATTAATTATGCCTATTCCAAAAAGAGAAAAAATTAGTAGAAAAAAACATCATATGATATTTTCGAAATCTATAGATTATAATCTATCATCTAAATATTATCTAATATGGGAGTAATTTTTATGAATTGATATTTAAAGAATGATTAAATGAGTTTAGTGTAATATTAAAGAACCAAAACTATCCAACAAAAAGTCAATGAGAGATCAGTGACTAAAATAGAAAAAAAAAATGCAACCTAACTTGTTAAAGTCCAACGACAATCTCAAAAGAGGAAGGAAAGTTTGCTTTAGCAACCGCAAATATCAAATACCAATGAGTAGTAGAGATAAGTGAGTAATGCAAGGATAAAAGGCAGCAATCTAAGAGAAGAAACAAGAGAATCGGATCACAATCGTCTCAACTAGATTGCAAGATTCTTTGCTTGTCCACCAAGCCGTGGCCTTTTCCCGGCCTTTGGTCTTTGTCCGTAAAGAGTGAGCGAGCGAGTAAAGTACTTAAGGTACAACAAAAAATTACTTAAGTAACAAAATACACGAAGGGGTATTTTGCATAATTTTAACTGTCTAATACGATTTTGTTTATTTTTTGTAAGGGTCTTAAGAACTAATGAGTTTTTTTTTTCTTTTGTGCAACTATGATCAAATCATTTTATATCGATCTCAATCACACTCATATTTAAAATATTAAATTTGTGCATTAGTTACACATATTGGGAAAAAAAAATTAGATGAAGACATCCTGTGATGCCCTTGAAATCTATAATTTGTAATCTATCATCTGATATCTTATCTGCCAAAGCAATTTTTATGAATTGATATTTAAAGAATGATTAAATGAGTTTAATGGCAATATTGAAGAACCAAAACTATCCAACACCAAAAAGTCAAGGAGAGATAAGTGAGTAAAATAGGGAAAAAAAAATATGCAACCCAACTTGTCAAAGACCAACACAAGATGGCAACCTCAAAAGAGGAAGGAAAGATTGCTTTAGGAATCGCAAATATCCAAAAAAAAAAAAAAAACCAAACGCTAGTAGTGATAAGTGAGTAAAGCAAGGATAAGAAGCAGCAATCTAAGAGGAAAAAAACGAGAAAATCAGATTGAAATCGTCTCAATTAATCACTGACCTCTTTCATTTCCTCGTTGCAAGATTCTTCGCTCGTCTGCCAAGCCGTGGCCTTTTCCCCGCCTTCGGTCTTTGTCCGCAAAGTGAGAGTGGGTGAGCGAGTAAACTAATTAAGGTGCAACAAAATATGACTTAAGTAACAAAATACAAGATTGCGTATTCCACATAAATTTTAATTACTCATTATGATCTTTTTATTTTTTGTAAGGGTCTTAAGTAACTAATGAGTTCTTTTTGGATCTTTTGAGCAACTATGACCAAAACATTTCATATTAATATCTCCACGGCTCATTGATGCAATAATCAAATCAAATAATCCATAAAATACTAATTATATTTGAATTATTAAATTTATGCAATATTTATGCATTAATTATGCATATTGGGAAAAATATTAGACGCAGACATTGTATGATGCCTTAGAAATCTATCATTTGTAATCTATCATCTAATATCTTATCTACGAAAGCAATTTTCATGAATTGATATTTAAAGAATGACTAAATGAGTTTAGTAGCAATATTGAAAAACCAAAACTATCGAACACCAAAAAGTCAAGGAGAGACATGTGACTAAAATAGGAAAAAAAATCAACCTAAGTGGTTAAAGTCCAACACAAGATGGCAACCTCAAAAGAGGAAGGAAAGATTGCTTTGGGAACCGCAAATATCCAAAACCAAACGGCAGTAGAGATAAGTGAGCAAAAGGATAAAAAGCAGCAATCTAAGAGAAGACACAAGAGAATTGGGTCACTATCGTCTCAACTAATCACTAACCTGTTCCATTTCCTGTTTGCAAGATTCTTTGCTCGTCGACCAAGCTGTGGCCTCTTCCCCGCTATCAGTCTTTGTCCGTAAAGTGAGAGTGCGTCAGTGAGTGAAGTCATTAAGATGCAACAAAAAATGGCTTAAGTAATACAAGAATGCGTATTCCTCATACATTTTAACTGTTCATTATGAATTTTCTTTTTATTTTTTGTAAGGGTCTTAAGTAACTAATGAGCTCCTTTTTTCTTACGTGCAACAATGATCAAAACATTTTGTAATAATTTATCCACGACTCATTAATGCAATAATCAAATCAAATAATCCATAAAACCATACTTATGTATAAAATATTAAATTTATGCATTAATTATGCATATTGGTTAAAAAATATAAGATGAAGACATCGTAAGATGCCTTTGAAATCTATAATTTGTAATCTATCATCTAATATCTTATTTACGAAAGAAATTTTATGAATTAATAGTTAAGAATGATTAAATGAGTTTACTGGCAAGATTGAAGAGGCAAGACTATCCAACACCAAAAAGTCGAGGATCGATATGTGACTAAAATAGACCAAAAAGTCAGCAGCCCAAGTAGTAAATCCAACACAAGATGGCAACCTCAAAAGAGGAAGGTAATATTGCTTTGGGAGCCGCAGATATCCAAAATTAAAAGGGAGTAGAAATAGGTGAGTAATGCAAGAATTAAAAGCACCTATCTAAGAAAATAAATAAGACAATCGGATCACAACCTTCTTAACTAATCACTCACCTGTTCCATTTCCTGTCTGCAAGATTCTTTGCTCGTCCACCATTCTGTGGCGTTTTCCTTGCCCTCAGTCTTTGTCCGTAGAGTGAGAGTGAGTGAGTGAGTGAGGTAATTAAGGTGCAACAAAAAATGGCTTAGTAACAAAATACAAGAATGTTACTACACATATATATTAACTGTTCATTATGAATTTTCTTTTTATTTTTTGTAAGGGTCTTAAGTAACTAATGAGTTCTTATTCTTTTTTCTTTTGTGCAACTATGATAAAATCATTTTATATTAATTTCTCCATGGTAATTAATACAACAGTCAAATCAAATAATCTATAAAATCATACTTATATTGCAAATATTTAAATTTATGCATTAATTATGCATTTTAGAAAAAATATTAAACGAAGACATTAATGATGCCTTTGAAATCTATCACATCTAATATCTTACCTAAGAAAGCTATTTGTATGAATTGATATTTAAAGAATCACTAAATGAGTTTAATGGCAATATTGAAGAATCAAAACTATCCAACAACAAAAAGTCAATGAGAGTTAAGTGACGAAAATTGAAAAAAAAAAAAATTCAATCCAAGTAGTTGAAGTTGAATACAAGATGGCAGCCTCAAGAGAAGAAGGAAAGATTGCTTTAGGAACCGCAAATATCAAAAACCAAACAGGAGTAGAGACAAGTAAGTAATGCATGCATAAGAAGCAGCAATCTAAGAGATGAAACAAGATAATCGAATTACAATCGTCTCTACTATTGACTTACCTGTTCTATTTCATGTTTGCCATCTTCTTTGCCCGTCCACCAAGATGTGGCCTTTTCCTCGCCTTTGGTCTTTGTCCGTAAAGTGAGAGTAAGTGAGTGAGTAAAGTAATTAAGGTGAAACAAAAAAATAGCTTAAGTAACAAAATACAAGAATTTGTACCACATTTATTTTTTACTGTTCATTATGAAATTTATTTTTATTTTTTGTAAGGGTTTTAAGTAACTAATAAGTACTTTTTTTCTTTTGTGAAACGAAATTATTCTATATTAATTTATCCACGGCTCATTGATGCAATAATCGAATCAAACAATCGATAAAACTATACCTATATTTGAAATATTAAATTTGTGCATTACTTATGAACATTGGAAAAAAAATATTATACGAAAATATTATTAGACGAAGACATCGTATGATGCCTTTGATATCTATAATTTGTAGTCTATCATTTAATATCTTATCCAAGAAAATATTTATGAATTGGTATTTAAAGAATGGTTAGATGAACTTAGTGGCAAATTGAAGAACCACAATCAATCAACACCAAAAAGTCAAGGAAAGACAAGTAACCAAAATAGAAAAATTATGCAACCTAAGTAATTAAAGTCGAACACAGATGGCGACCTCAAAAGACAAAGGAAAGATTGCTTTAGGAGCCACAGATATCCAAAACCAAAATGTAGTAGAGATTAATGAGTAATGCAAGTTTATAAAGTAGCAATATAAGAGAAGAAATAATAGAATCGGATCACAATTGTCTCAACTAATCATCACCTGTTCCATTTCCAGTTTACAAGATTCTTTGCTCGTCCGCCAAGCTGTGGCCTTTTCCCCGCCTTCAGTCTTTGTCCGTAAAGTGAGAGTGAGTGAGTAAAGTAATTAAGGTGCAACAAAAAATGGCTTAAGTAACAAAATACAAGAATGCATATTCCACATATATTTTAATTGTTCATTATGAATTTTCTTTTTATTTTTTGTAATGGTTTTAAGTAACTAAGGAGTTCTTTTTTCTTTTGTGCAACTATGATCAATCATTTTATATTAATTTCTCCACGGCTCTTTAATGCAATAAAAATTAATAATCCATATAACTATACTATATTTAAAATGTTAAATTTGTGCATTACTTATGCATATTGGAAGAAAAATATTAGACAAAGACATTATTAGACAGAGACATCATATGATGCCTTTGAAATCTATAATTTGTTATCTATCTTTTAATATCTTATTTATGAAAAGCAATTTTTATGAATTGATATATAAGGAATGATTAAATGAGTTTAGTGGCAATATTGAAGAACCATAACCATCCAACACAAAAAAAGTCAAGGAGAGATAAGTGACTAAAATAGAAAAAAAAATGCAACTAAGTCGTTAAAGACCAACATAAGATGGCAACCTCAAAAGAGGAAGGAAAGATTGCTTTAGAATCTCCAAATATCCAGAAAAACCAAACGGTAGTAGAGATAAGTGAGTAATGCAAGGATAAAAAGCGGCAATATAAGAGAAGAAACAAGAGAATCGGATCACAATCATTTCAACTAATGACTCACCTGTTCCATTTCTTGTTTGCAAGATTCTTTGCTCATCCACCAAGCTATGGCCTTATCACCTCCTTCGGTCTTTGTCCGTAAAGTGAGAGTGAGTGAGTGAGTGAGTGAGTGAGTAGGTGAAGTAATTAAGGTGCAACAAAAAATGGCTTAACTAACATACTACAAGAATGCTTATTCCACATACATTTTTAACTGTTTATTATGAATTTTCTTTAAGTTGTTCATTAATTATGCATATCGGGAAAAAATATATCTTAGACGAAGACTAAGTATGATGCCTTTGAAATCTATAATTTGTAATCTATCATCTAACATCTATAAAAGCAATTTTTTTTATTGATATTTGAAGAATGATTAAATGAGTTTAGTGGCAATATTGAAGAGCCAAATTCATCCAACACCGAAAAGTCAATGAGAGATAAGTGACTAAATTAAAAAAAAAAAAAAATGCAACCTAGTTGAAGTCCAACACGAAGATAGCAACCTCAAAAGAGGAAGGAAAGATTACTTTAGGAACTGCAAATCCAAAACCAAACAGTAGTAGTAATAAGTAAGTAATGCTAGGAGAAAAAGAAGCAATCACATATATTTTAACTTTTCATTATTGAATTTTCTTTTCATTGTTTGAGGGCTTAATTAACTATGTCTCGCTCTTTGAAGACTTTGGAAGGCTTAACAGAAGACATCAGGTCATCCATTACTGAAAGTTCTGAGCTAAACAAATTCGTTATATGTACTGTGGCTCCGCACTTTGAAATTATCGTATTACCCTCCTACACTTTGGCACTGCCATACCACATAAACTCTGAAAAATTATAGATTACTTTCCAAGCTTTCATATTTGTTTCAGCCGTTACTTTTTCCGTTTGTTTAACCGTGACATGTTAACTGAAAATGCACTAACTCATTTAGAGCACAGCAACATCTATTCCATGTTTTATGAAGTTAAGAAAATACAAAATAATGCAAGGTTGATAAAATTAGTTAAGAAAAGTCTGTCCGTTTTAGGTAACACTTAATGATTATTGCAAACTGAAAAAATAATGGATGCAACAGTAAATCCAAGCTTTCTTTTTCTTTTCTTTTTTTCCAGGGGGGCCACGGGGGGCCGGGGGTGTTTGGTAATCTATAATTGTTCAAAGTTTGCGGCCTATTGTGTAACAGTATTAAAGTCCAAGATGGCAATTAAAACATTGTGGCATCAAAATAAACACATAATATTACATACTGTAGAACACTCAGTTATATAAAAAAAAAAAAACTTAAAAATTAGATTTTATATTATTTCTATATGTGTATTTGCTATATTAATACCAAACGACATTTCAAATTACAAAGAACATGTCAGAAATTACATAATATAGAACACTCAGTTATATATAATAAAAAAATAAACTTAAAAATCACAGTTCACATTACTGGTATATGTGTATTTGCTTAATTTATACCAAACGACATTTCAAATTACAAAGAACGCATCAGAAGAACTCTCATGCATTTGAAATAATTTAGAGGTCTCTCTGATGGTTTTTCGTCGTTGGATCATGTAAATTTCAGAATAATGTTTTTAACTTTTTTACAGTTTGCGCTGTTTTACCAATTTATAGCATCAAACTGAAACTAAAACAAATCAATTCATGCACATCTACTGTATATTGATGAAGAAGATGCCGCACCTTGTCTGACTTGGATTTAAAGTCAGATGCATCCGGAGGATTCTCCTGTGCATGACGCAACAAAGGCATTCTAGGAGGTTTAGCAATGTTGGTACCTGATAAGTCCAACTCTGTTAATGAGGTTAAATTTCCAAGTGAACTAGGAAGTTCTCTCAACCCTCTACATCCCGACAATGAAAAGTGCTTAAGCTTCACCAATGCCCCCAATTCTTTAGGCAATTCAGTAAGACCACCGCACTCTTCAATCTTTAATTCAATCAACGACACTAGATCTCCTATGAAGCTCTCAATTCTCTCTAGATTGAAGCAGTCCGCAAGAGTCAACCTCTCTAAACACGAGCATTTGGAGAAGTCTGGGATTGTTGTTATGCTAGAACACTGAGTAATAGATAGAACTTTTAAATTGTGTGCCCTCTGTAAAAAATGGATGACATTTTAATTGTAAGAACCATCAAATAGGACACATGGAAATTGTTAGACTAGAACTAAAACATGTAATTTACCTTAATCAAGTCCCATGCTTTTGAATCATCCTTGAAGTCAATAGTGTTGAGTTTACAAACCACAAGACGATCCAAATACATATTGGTTGCCCTAAAGTCCTTAGGAGAATGCCAAGAAAACCATCTCAAATTTGAATGGCACGTCGCAAAATCCCCAGCATAAGTTCCCCAGTGTAGCTCGAGGAATCTTAGATTTTTTAACCTTTCAAACTCTTCATTGGTAATCTCTATGGGGTCAGCAGATCTAAATATCTTAAGAGCTTGAATCTCATCCTTCCTCTGCAAGTGAAATTTTTTGAAATAAAAGTTTATCAACTTCCAACAACTTATTTTACAACTTGAATGAACAAGAAAGAAATTGTAAAGATTTAAACATAAAAAAAGGAATCTTTAATTCCAAAATATACCATTTTTATTTGAAAATGGGACATTTCTTACTTACCTTTTTGGTTCTTATGATTTCAAGGGCCTCTTGTGTAATCCACAACCTACTACGCTTTCCTAGATTGAATGGACTTTCTTGACGGACAATACGCCTTCCCAATTCTATAAGTTGATCATGCATCCAGATGTTATCATTGTCCAATATCTTTATCAAGCACCTATCGATAAGAACTTTTAGTCCTCTTATGGGATACAATTGACAATCAGCCCACATGTAAATTGCATCAGCCTTATTCTCATTGTAGAAGAAGCATGCTATATCAAGAAAAATTTGATGCTGATATTTGTCCAGGTTATCAAAGCTAATCCTCAACGTCTCCATGATGTCTTCCTCAGGTACTTCCCTTAACCTATCCAACATCTCTTTCCAAAATGCTTCATCTTTACCATTAAGTAATGAACCTATTACTTCTATAGCCAAAGGGAGCCCTCCCATAATTGATACAATTTTATTTGAAAGTCCATGATAAATGTCGAAAGGAAATTCTCTACCAAAGGCATGCTGACAAAAAAGGCGAAGCGCAGGAGCATCATCCATCTTTAGCATCTCATAGCATAGAATTTCATCTTTAAGTCCCTTAACATTCAGAACAATTTTGTTTCTTGTTGTAATGATTATCCTAGACCCTGAATGTAATGAATAAACTCCTATTAGTTTCTTAATATGCTCTTTTTTATCAACATCATCCAGAACTAAAAGGACATTCTTAGTGCTAAGTGTGTCTCCAATCCTCCTTATTGCTTGCTCGCTATCCACTAATTGTTCTGCAGATCCAAAACCAACAATGTCAGACAATAATTTCCTTTGTAACTGGAGTATGCCCTCCTTGGTCAAGAAGCTTTCTCGTATGTTCTCAAGGAAGCTACAACACTTTTCAAAGTGGGAAGATAGTTTATTGAAGATGATCTTGGCAATGGTTGTTTTACCGATACCACCCTTTCCGTGAATTCCAATGATCCGCGCATCCTGATGGTTGACATCTAATAACTCTGTCAATTGTTTTACCCGATCCTCAAGTCCAATTAAATGTCCAGTCACTGATTTTCCTTTCATCTCTAGCTTCTCCAAAACCTTCTCAACAACTAATTTGACAATCGCTGCTTGGCTGTCATGTACACAAGCGCTTGCATTAGTTGACTACAATAATTTCTTATACATGCGTGCCACATGATTTTTCTTCCCAGAATCTTACTTTGCTTGTGTAATTGATGTTTCTTGAGGAGAACTCACAAATTAATACAAAATAAAGTCGGCACCATATGGGATTGATGTCTATGGCCTTTTCACCGTAAATAGAAAATGGAAACTGATACCCTTATCACATGGGTAATTTTTTTTTTTTTTTTTTTTTTTTGGGGGGGGGGGGGGGGTTTGAAATTTCTGTTTGAAGATGCAGATTGTTTATTTTAATAAGTAAGAATGCAGATCAAATTGAAGTTATTTGACCTCGCAGGGGAAAATTTTAGGGAAGAAGTTTAAAGTAGAGGATGTAAGGTTGAATAAGAGCAAGAATTGCGGGTTGTTTTCAATATTTTCAGTTTAAAAAAAAAAAATCACAGGGCAACTTGTATCCCCTAAAACAGAAAAATAAGAAATAGGTAGGGATCTTTAACGAGTATTACCTTTGATCCTTTTTCACATTCCATCCGTTGATTTCATCAACTTCCGCAAGAGCCATTCTCCAAACCTCTGCTTCCTGAGGAAAGTCCTCGTTGTGTTTCTCAAAAGCAGTGCTATAAAGTGGAGTCCTAAGTTTAACATCCTCAGGTTCCACATCAAGAAAATTAGGAATGATACTTTTTTGACCTTCGGATTTAGAGACATTTTCTACTATGAGTGCAAGCTCTTGGAGGCACCGTTTACTAGAAGCATAAGTCTGAGAGAAGATGGGTATGTAGAGCATGGAGTTGTTGATCACATGTAGAAGGTTCTCGCCAATCACTTTGTCAATAGGGAGTTCATCATCCTCCTTGAATACACAAACTCCAGCATCTACCAAGCCATGGTAGAGGAAATCTGTGAATCCATGACGAGTGTCGGATCCTCTGAAACTCAATAACACTTGGTACTCACCTCCTGCTACTCGTGCAACATCATTACTTGTTCCAGCCTCTGAGTTTGCCATAGGTAGGGAGCTTATTACTTCCGGAAATCTCTCTCACCTAAAGAGAAAAAAGGTTTGTGTGGCGTGGCCTAGCTAAGACACGAGCTGAGGTTTTGGATATGACCGAGGCAAGAGAGTAACAATACCTAGAAAGCCTGGCCGGCTCACTTTAAAGTCAAGTTATAGTTGTCTATTTCTCACATAACGTTCTGCTGTCTATTTGTCGCTTAACGTTCTGCATTAGCAAGTGGACGATAAGATGCCTGAGACTTTTTATAAACTTTGGAAATTTTTAAAGACTCCTTGGGAGACCATAAAGTCCAATCAGGAGTCATTCTACTTGAAAAAAAAAAAAAATCTAATAAAAAATTCAATGGAAGGGGGAGGATAGTGCAGCCAGGCGGCACATGGGCAGGGCCTATAAGTAGAGAAAGAGAGAGAGAGAGATTTGACTTTGGACGCTAGCAAAGGGAGCGAGGGGCGAGGCATCTGAGTATGGGGAGACGCTGCAGCGGCATTGAATTGCACTGCCCGTTCAGCACATTCAGTTGATACAAGCGCGTGCGCCTTTTCGTTATCTAATCATAATGCCATGTCGTTCGGTTCCTGCTCGGTTCCTCTAAAGTGACGGGGTAATGCCTTTCTATTTTTAATTTTTTATGAATACAGAAGGCTGTCGCGCGGGATAGACGGATCTAGAAATAATATCAAATTGAGGATCAACGGTCCTCAACTAGTACGGATTCTTCCAAATCCTTACTATGCACAACCTTGAAGTGTCCATTTTAACCAATTTATCTCATAAAAATTATATATCCATTAGCCTATTGGGTCAGTTAGACATCAAGTGAGATATAGATGAGTAACTTGCCTTGTATGCAACTAGAGTTCTCAATTCATTTTGGCATCAAACTTGATCAAATTATTAACTAACTGTCCCATGTAATCTTTATCTAATTATGAGTCATAAAGTTCTCATTTGCTAAGTGTCCGAGCAATTTTCTTTTATGTTTATTATGATCCTAGTGTGTAACCTAACCTTCCAACCAAGAAAATCGAATCACAACACAAAAGTCAATATAAGAGAAATCATAAGTAGATCAAGAATAATAATAATGAGAGGTGAGTAAAAAATAAAGTATGGTAAGTATAGTAAGATTCAACGTTGGGCAAAGAGCATCACATGTCCTTATTGTTAAGTTCCAGGACAGCATCCCCATGAGCTTAAAAATCAAATCTTACAATTTTTCTTTTTTTAAAGGCTAATCTACTAAGCCTAAACTAAAATCAGAGAATGCCATGAAATTCCCGAAACAATATAAATATTAACTAAATGAAATTAAACTAATTCTAATGCTAACATCTAACGATCTAATCACGGCCTACTTTTAAGATATTTTTCCAATATTTTTCCTTTTTTATTTTTTATTTCTTTAATTTGTAATCAAAGGGGACAAGGGCTTTGTGTATTTGGGCCAAGCACAAAAATGGGCTTTTCATGACCAGCCTCTTCAATGGACTAAAACCACCAAATAACTCTGCCCAAACCATTCTAAACTAAATCAAGCGCAAGGTTCCTAAACCAGATCGAGCCCAAATTTACTCGAACAAGATTCAGCCCAACTCATACTAAACCCAAATTCAGCCTTTTTATTGTTTGTTTGTTTGTTTTTTTTTTTTTGGTTTATTGTTTGTTTTCTTAAGGCTTGTTTACTAACCGGCCAATTCTTGACTATTTTTGTTCTTTTGTTCCCTAGAATAAAAAAAGAACATAAATCCATTTGGCAACATTAGTTAAATTTCTATTCCTAAGAACAAATCAATGGTTAGGGATTTGGAACAAGATCAAGGAATTAAATATATATATATATATATATATATATATATATATATATATATATATATTTCTTGGTCCCTAGGAATAATTCTAGAATCAAGCCGTTTTCTTTTTCTTTTTTCTCTCTTTTTCTTCTTCCTTCTCTAACTAGTCGCACGGGCTTGGCGATGGCCAACAATCGACTAAAGACAAGGTATGGCCCTCATCAACCCTCAGAGAGCCTCGACCTTATAAATTCGGGCAACCAAGGGCGAGGCCAACCTCACCAAGGGCTAGTGAGGCTCCCCTAAGGGCGGCAAGGTTGCCAACGACTGGCTAGAGGAGAAAGAAGAAGAGAAAGAAAAAAAGAATAAAAAAGAAAAATCTCATAAAATTATTAAAAGAATTAAAACAAATTTTATGTCATAAAAAAAATTAAGGGTCGTATTAAACGCATTTCTGTTATTTTTCTATTTCGGGAATATAAATTTTTGTACAATTATTAAATGCATTCGAATGCTTAAAAACTCGTTCATGAAACAGAATTATAGAAATTATTTCTAAATAGAAATTATTTCAGTAAATATGATTATCAATCATACCTATATCATTTCCATTTTTTTTCCAAACGCCTACGTTTCTCTTTTCAATGTTCTTCATGCCTAGATTCTAACAAGCATACTCGTACATCTATGCTTAGCAAACTGCAAACAAGCTTTACATTCAAACCTCCATCTGCTTTGCTTAGCTAGAATCACCGGTACATTACCGGTGACAATCTTTGGCCGTCATCGAATCCAGCCACAACCTCCCGCAAACAAAGAGCAGAGATGTGGAAGTATAACTCGGTAAAGGACTTAATCACAAATGTCATCGGAAAGGAATACTCGAATCATCAATCCCAAGATGTATCCTTGCGAACGACCACCATCCACAGCTGCAAGTATAGGCAATGCACCGGACACAACAATTGCGTGTTTAATTTCACTCTCGGTGACAACGAAATGCGTGCATTTTCATATCTAAAAGTCAATGAATCAAATAGCATCCTATGGACATCAATAATACACACTCAGATTGAACGATTTCTGAAACCGATTCTCACCAAAATCTGAGAGGCATATCATCAAACAATTAATAGGCAATTGTTTGAGGCACTGATTCTAACCATCTCGAACTCAGATCCATGGCTACACTCTAGAAAAATCAATATTAGATATTAAAAATGAAATAAGTAAAATCAAACAACTACTATTAATTCCAAGCAGAGATGAAAAGCATGTCAGCATCTCCTACAGCAAAGCAGAGCATTGGAGATTAGAGGCATTACCTTGTTATAGAATCCATCGAAGTCGCGGCTTGGTAGGCAGGAACTTCAGGAAGTGCTAATGAGTAGAATCAGAACCGATGGAAAAGCATCGAGTAAGATTGAAGATCTTCGAGTTAGTCTATCACAGAACGGGTTAGAACAGGGCGCATCCTCTGCTCTCCCGGAACTGGTGCTGGTGGAGAAGAAAGATGACCAGAGACCTCCGAGACAAATACCAAGCTTTGATGTTCGATTTCTTACGAGTGATTTCTTTCTTCCAAAAATAGTTCTTCCCCCAAACCACCATGGAGGAGAGAGAAAAACCAGATTCTTCTTTGCGTCCAATCATAGGAATTGGTTTAATTAGCCGAAAATTTTGCCAATAATGAAGGAAACACTTCTTTTTAAAAATTTTCCGGGAGACACTGTCATTAGTTCACACTTTGACATGGCACTTGGTATTGGTTTAATTAGATGGTATTATTTCCTTTTTGCAATGGATTAACTATCAGAAGCTAAAGATACTCGCTTGGCATTCCCCGAGTGATTTTTGAGCATGAATGATTTTCTCAGTTTACACCGATGACAACAAAACTAATTTGACATTATTTAAACCCAAACAAAAGAAATAGATGAACTTCTGATTCTCAAGTGATTTTGTCTGAGTCTCACTGTGAAAATTGGTATTTGAGCTTCTGACTTGTTTTGCTGGATCATTCGTCCTTATCATGGGGGAAAGGTTAACGTAAGCCATGTGCAGAAGAATAGAAAAAAGAATACGAAAATATACTTTTGTTCCCTATTGATTTCGATGTGTTGTCCCCTATGACATGTACAGATTGGCATTGTTCGCAAAAAATAAAAAGAGTAACAATTAACATTTAGTTTCTTACCAAAAAAAAAAAAAAAAAACATTTAGTTCAACATGGAGAAAATCATATAGTTTACCGAAAGAAAGAAAATACTCCAAATATAAAGGATTAAAATGGGATTTGTCAGTCATAAGCACATGCAAGCGAGAGAGAGGGAGGGAGGGGGGATGAGCGGTCCATCCAAACAAAGTGAAAACTTTTAGAAAAATCATCCAAACTATTGCTCTATATTAACATCAAATCAGTGAATTTGATCGAATTTGAGTCAGGTTAAAAATGAAATAACCTAAATTAACCAATTTAACATATGACGACAACAAAATATTCAGTGATTTGCAACCACCACGTCAACTGCCCCAGCATCGAGTTTTTCTTGGTGACAGCTGCGTCGAGTTCGTTGCAGATGAAGTCAAACGTGGCCTTGCTCATCCGGAAAGTGCGCCAAAATTCCTCCTCTGGGAACTCTGGGCTGTTGCACTGCTCTTACCAGTCCTTCGAGCGGTCCTCCACCCGCAGACGCCACTGCTAGCCCACGCTCGGCGACAGCGCGTGGCTCTCACCTCCCACCGCCGCTGCGGCGCCTGACTGCCTGACGCGCTTGTTCTTCCTCATCTCGATTTCGTTTGCATCGTCGTAATGCTCCTGGATGTGGCAGTAGTAACCGCCCATCGCTCGGACCCCTTCATTCGAGTTCGATGCCAGGGTGGCCTTGCCTTGCAGGGACTCAATGAAGCAGCTCTCCCTCTCGCGCTTCTCTTCCTCATCAGGCAAAACAAGCGAGGTCAAGATCTCTCCCATCGACCCACGACCACTGAGATTGCCGTCACCCTGCGAGGCTCGCTCTCCTCCTCCGCCTCCTCCGTCTCGTTCATTGTCTCCCTCTTCATTCATTTGACGCTTTAATGGGCGATTCACGCTCCCACCTATGCCATACGAGTCATCTTCGTCCGCTGGGGCTTGATTCGCCAGGTCAGGTAAATTGGGGACGTGGGAGAGCTCGTCCTGAATCTCCTAATTGAGAAATAAAAATGGAGTGAGCTATATTAATCGGTGGGAAGACGTTCGATGGAATATGTCTAAACGGGGAATGTGAACGCTGGGAATGTAGAAGGAAGAAGAAGAAAAGTTCCATCGGATTGGGGTGGTGGAAAGACTGCATTAGGAACAAATATCCAACCCAGGTAGTTAAAGTAGAACAGAAAATGGGAACCTCAAAAGAGGGTGGAAAGATTGCTTTAGGAACCGCAAATATCTAACACCAGATGAAGGAAATGCATCAGTCACCTAATAAATGTGCAAAAAAAAAAGACAATTTTAGAACGACGCATATTGGGTGGGTAATGAAAAGCGAGGAGCATATTTGGCCAAAAAAAAGGAAGTAAATCTTCCTCTAATATATAATAATTTCTTTTAGATTTTATCCCTTGCTTTACCAGCACGAGACTACAGATCTATATTCCACTCATGTTTATTATACTTATCGTTTTATTTTGATACAAACAAAATACAATAATGGGTATTCCACATGCATTTTTACTGTTCATTAAGAATCTTCTTTCATTTTTTGAAAAAGCATTTTAGTCACTAGGTCTAGATCTTTGACGGCTTTGTTTTGGTTCAGAGAAGATATTAGGTCATCTATTCCCGAAAGGAATGGGTGAAGATATTTGATGGAAGTTCCGAATTAAACAAAGTACTTACATGCACAATAGCACTTTCTTTTTTATTTTATTTTATTTTGTCGGAAATAGCTTGGCACTTCTAAAATGTCATATTACCCTCCTAAACTTTGGCACTGCCTCTTAGTAGCATGCAAACTTTGAAAAGTAATATTACTTTCCAAACTTTAATTTTTGTTTCAATCATTACTTTTTTTCCGTTTGTATGACCGTTAAATGTTAACCGAAAGTGCATTAACTCGTTTTTAACAGAATAACATCTTCTACATGGTTTATGAAGCTAAGGAAGATAGATAATGATGTATGGTTAATAAACTACTTGAGAAAATTCGATCAAGAAAAGTGAGTTAGTCCATTGTATGTAACACTTTAACGGCTGTCTAGATTGAAAAACTAATGGACGCAACATAAATCAAAGTGCTTTTGGGTGGGGGTAGTCTATAATTTTTTAAAGTTTACGAGCTATTTCACAATAGTGCCAAAGTTCAAAAGGGCAAATATTACATAATATCCAACACTCGATTATATAACAAAAATTAAAATATGTAATTAGAATTTATAGTACTTTCATGTGTGTATTTTGTCCATACATCACAACATTTCAAATTAAAAGGAACTTGTCAGAGGACTACTAATGTATTTGATATTGTTTAAAGATCTTTCTAATAAATTTTCGTGGTTGGATTGAAAAAATATATTTCCGTTCGTGTAAGTTTCACGATAATACTTAAATGTTTGCAATTTATATTGTTTTACCGAATTATAGCATCAAACTGAAACTAGAACATATTAATTCACGCACATCTACTGTATATTGAGAAAGAAGATGCCGTACCTTGTTTGATGTATCTAGAAAAATCTCCGATAAGTAATGCGACAAAGGCACTCCAGGTGGACCACTCGGAGTGGAATCTTTGAAAATGTCTCCACACCCCTGGACTTTGACGAGGCAATCATTTGGTATATTCGCGCAAGGGTCATCAATCAACCTCCTCAATGATGGGCATTGCGTGACCTCCAAGGATTTCAAAGACTTTGGATGCTTTAGGCCGCAAACATCAGTAAGTTCATCGCACTGTTGGATTTCCAATTTCTCCAGGTTTTTCACGCAATCTAGCCATTTTATTGTCTCCAGAGATCCGCATTGAAAAACGAAGAAAGACTCCAATTTTTCCGAAAAGGAAAATGATATTTCAACTAGATCCGGACAAGACGACACATGAGCTTGCTGTAGGCTTTCTGAAGAAATGGTTAATATCTGAAGCAGTTCACAACCGTCAACAGTTAAGTTCTCCAGTCCTGGAAGTCTATCAAGTGGAATTTCTTCCACTTGAACATAATAGAACTCTAAAGTCGTCAAATTTCTCAATATCAAGCTGGAAGGAAGTAATTCTGCCCACCTGAAGCTGGAGCATAGTAAATCCAATCTCAATAAAGAGGACGGAAGTTGCACAACGGTTTTTAGGTCTAGACGAGACAAAGAGGCCAACTTTGGGGGTGATGAAGCATGTTGATCAAACATCGTCCTTGAGGGAAGCTCCAAGAACCCTTGGATCTCATGAGAATTTCTTAAATTTAGCATTTGGAGGTGATGAAGCACATCGATGTTCCTGGGAATTTCGCAAATTTGGGTGCTATTTAAATTTAGGATTCTAAAAGATGACAATTCTCCAATTCCAACAGGAATTTCACCTGTCATCTCATCATGCCCAGAAAGATCCAGTTCTTCAAGGATTTCCAACATGCTGATGCCACTAGGTAACTGCCAAACATGATGCTCCGGAGAAAATGATCCATTTTTTGGTAAACTCAATATGCGCAATGATCTTAACTTTCCAATGAATTTGGGAAATTCCATCATTGTCTTGTCTGTTAGAAGAAAAGACTTAGGTTTTAATAGTCCATCCATGGACCTTGGAAGTTTGGCAATGCCTGTTTTTGATAAGTCTAACTCTATCAATGAGGTTAAATTCCCAAGTGAGCATGGAAGTTCTCTCAACCCTGAACATCCCCTCAATGAGAAGCGCTCAAGCTTCACTAGTGCCCCCATTTCTTCTGGCAAATCTGTAAGACCCTTGCACCATTCAATCTCTATCTCAGTCAATGACTCTAGATATCCAATGAAGGTTTCAACTCTCTTTAGCTTGTTGCAATGCGAAAGAATCAACTTCTTTAAACTCGAGCATTTAGAGAAGTTTGGGATTGTCGTTATGCCACCACATTAAGTAAGAGATAGAACTTTCAAATTCTGTGCCATCTGTAAAAATGGATGGCATGTCAATTATAAGAACTATTGCATAGTACACACTAAAACAATCAATCATACTACAATTAAAGCATGTAAATTACCTTGATCAACTCCCATGCTTTTGCATCATCTGTGAAGTTAGTATTGTGAAGTTTAAAAACAACTAGACAATTCAAATCTATGTTGTCTCCTCTCAAATCCCAATGAGGAGAATGCCAAGAAATCCATCTCAACTTTGAACAACACTTTGCCAAGCCCGCATCATAAGTTCCATTCCCTAATTCGAGGAGTCTCAAATTTTGTAACCTCTCAAACTCTTCATGTTTAATCTCTATGGGGTAATTCAATCCATCTAGCTTAATCGCTTGAACCTTGTCCTTCCTCTGCAAGTAAAATTTTGCAATGATATGAAGAATTTTGGCAACTTTTAACCACAATGTTTACAACTCTAATGTGCAGGAAAAAATAATAAATTTTCTAGACAAAAAGGAATCCATAATACCAAGATATACAACTTCTATTTAAAAATGAGACCTTTCTTACTCACCTTTTTGCTTTTTATGATTCCAAGCGCCTCGTCTGCAACCCACAACCTACTCCGCTTTCCTGGGTTGGATGGACTTTCTTGACGAACAATATGCCTTCCCAAGTTTATGAGTTGATTATGCATCCAGAACTTATCATTATCTAATATCTTTATCAAGCACCTCTTGATAAGAACTTCAATTCCTCTTGTGGGATAAAATTTACAGTCCGTCCATGTGTAAGTTGCATCAGTCTTCTTCTCATTGAAAAGGAAGCATGCTATATCAAGAAAAATTTGTTTCTGCTCATATTCTAGGTCATCATAGCTAATCCTCAACTTATCAAGAATCTTTTTCTCAGGTTCTTCACTTAACCTGACCAACATTTCTTTCCAAAAATTTTTGTCTCTCCCCTTAAGTAACGAACCCACGACTTCGATAGACAAAGGAAGCCCTTCCATAAGGGAGACAATTTTACTAGAAAGGTCACTATAATGATCCAAAGGAACGTCTCTATCAAAGGCATGCCGACAAAAAAGCCGAAGTGCAAGAACATCATCCATCTTTAGCATCTCATAGTGTTGAATATCACCTTCAAATCCCCCATCTTGCAAAATATCTTTGTCTCTTGATGTAATGATTATCCTAGATCCTCGATGTAATTTGGAATTTCCTATTAGATTCTTAATGGGCACTTTCTCATCAACATCATCTAGAACCACAAGGACCTTCTTATTGCTAAGTGTTGCTCCAATCCTCCTCATTCCTTCTTCACTATCTTCAATTTTTTCTATAGATCTAGAACCACCAATGTCAGATAGTAATTTCTTTTGCAAATGGACGATGCCCTCCTTGATCGACCTTTCTCGAATGTCCTCAAGGAAGCTACAACACTTTCCAAAGTGGGAACATAATTTATTGAAGACAACCTTGGCAATAGTTGTTTTACCCGTACCACCCATTCCATAAATTCCAATGAGCCGCACATCAAATTGTTTGACATCTAATAATTCTATCAAGTCTTTTACCCGATCATCATGTCCAACTAAATGTTTAGGTACTGATTTTTGTTTTATCCTCAGCTCCTCCAAAACCTTTTTAACAACCAACTTGACAATAGTTGCTTGGCTGCCATGTATAAAAGGGCTTTCATTAGCTGACCAGATCAGTTACAAGCCCATGCATCACCCATGGGTTTGTCAAAATTATAACTTAAGAAGATTGAAGTACATCAAGAACGATCTCTAAGTACACTGAAAAATCAGTATATGTTAATTAAGTAGAATTCACATGATACTCTTTTCATATATTATTAGAGAAAAATTTTATGACTATAGTATTGGTTTACATGATGGCAAAGTTACCAAGTGGCTATTTTTTTTTTTTTTTTGGTAAAGATTACCAAGTGGCTATTATATCATGCATAAGCAAAAAATTGGCATTTATAGCTAAACCTAGAAAACATTTCAACACTCGTAATAGGAGAATCATGATCCGAGATAATGTGGACAAATGGAACGTCATCCATTGAAAATCTGTAGTTTGGTGAAGAAAAATATAATCCCGATTCCTGTAACTATTTCCCAGCACCAGCAGGATAGTTGTTGTAATAATTTTTATTGCTCAACTTACGCATGAAAGTCTTCTATGAATCTGATTATGAAAATAATAAAGCACTTAAAGAACCACGTCACATTAAGATTCATTCAAAATTGAAAATCGAGGAACCAGACTCCCATGGGGTTAGTATGGTGGTTAGAGAATGGACATCTCTGCGTGGATTAGGCAAACAACACTGACTTGATTCTCCACATCATCAAGTGAATATTTTCCTATGTTTGGCCCACCAATCTGGGTTTTCGCTTGCGGCTTTTCTGTTTCATTGAGTTAGTAGGATAAGTCATTGTTTCAGAATTTCCTATCTACAGTGTTCTTCCTTGTCCATATAAAAAACAAAATGGAGAGGCCATGTCAATTTTCTTTCCACTAACTCCATTTTTTGGTTAAAAATCCAAGATTTTCAAGCGATCTGTCTAGCACATTTGACAATGTAACCCAAGAGCTCAAGAGATTGCCAAATCTAAATTGTGCAGAAACAGTTCATTTACGTTGGTGAAGGTAAGTGGCCGCCCATAATGCTATAATAATGCATACTAGGTGTTAATTCACCACATACTATTACATTTAACTTGATCGATTGACGGCTAAATTATGTATTTTTATTGATGAATAATGATAAGCTAATTAGCCATGTGGCCCTTTCCACCTTTATTACTTGGGAAAATTAACCATATTTTTCTTTGTTAAATTGCATCTATCGCCTGACTTATCAGTCCAGTTGCCTCTTTCTAATCAGAATTACCCTCACCACTCTCCTTGACCTCAGCCGCCGTCCGTCCTCGGCTGCTGTCTACCGGTGCGCTACTTGTACCGGCGTGAAATGCTGGCATCCACTACACCGTTTGTCCTTCTCTCTCTCTCTCTCTCTCTCTGAATTTGCGGGCTCACCAAAATCAGAGGCCTCCGCGTCGTCACCGACCTCGGACTAGAGGCCTGCAACGGCCATCCCTGCAGCCTGGTCCAGATCAAGGTTGCCCGGTCTCGAGATGGACCTCCCACGACCTCTGCAGAGCTCGAGGCCCCGAGACGACACCCTCGTATTCTTTACATGTTCTCAGAAAGCTCTCGATTCTATTGAATATTTAGACATTATTTTTTTCACCGAATCTTAGTTTTCTTGTGTGATTGGTGTTTCTTGAGGCGCACTCAGAAATTTATAAAATGAAGTTGGCACCGGAGGCGATCCCAGATTTTGTTGATCTAATTCCCTTGAAAACCTCACGAGTGTAAATAGATTTTTTGGGTCGAAATTAGTGATGATGCTGATCAATATGGCAGCAAAATCTGAAATTGATTTTGGTAGGGATCTTATAAAAGCTCCACATATTTTCCGTCAAGAAAAAGAATAAAGAAATCATTGGACAGGGCAACATTTTATCCCTTAGAACAGAAAAAAGAAAAAATAGGTAGGGATCTTTAAAAATGTTACCTTTGATCCTTTTTCACCTTCCATCCCTTAATTTCGTCAACCTTCGCAAGAGCCTCTCTCCATGCCTCGACTTCATTGGGAGACTCCTTCTCATGCCTCAAAAAGTCTTCAATGTACCTTTGAGTCTTAAGCTTGACATCATCAGGTTCTACAAGAAAAAAAATGGGAAAGATGCATTTTTGACCCTCTGATTGGGACAAATTCTGTCTTATGTGCACAAGCTCACGAAGGCACCATTTACTGGAAGCATAAGTCGGAGAGAAGATGGGTATGTAGATTATGGAGTTGTCAATAGCACGTAGAATGTTTTCACCAATCACTTCGCCGACGTGGAGTTCATCTTCGTCCCTGAATACACGGACCCCAACATCTTCCAAGCCATGGTAGAGGAAGTCGGTGAATTCATTTCGAGTGTCAAGTCCTCTGAAACTCAGAAACACTTGGTACTCACCTTCTAATTCCCGTGCAACGTCACTATTTGTTCCAGCCTCCGAGTTTGCCATAGCTAGGAAGCTTATTCCTTCAGGATATCTCTCACCCCTAAAGAGAAAAAGAAGAGGTTGTGGTGTGGCCCGGATAAGAAATGAGCTGAAGTTTTGGATATGAACTAGGCAAGTGAGTGCCAATACCTAAAATACTTGGCCGACTCACTTTATAGTCAAACGTAATTGGCTATTTCCCACCTAACGTTCTGCTTTAGCAAGGACTTCTTAAATAGTCTGGAAATTTTTAAAGACTAATTGGGAGACCATAAATGCCAATCGGAAGTTCTTTTATTTGGTTTGGGATAAAGGCATCAGTCCTTCAATTATTGCAAACCGTTCAATCAAATCTCTTAATTTTTTTTTTTTTTGTGCAATTGGGTTTATAAACTCCATACTTTTTGTTCGAGTTGATTCTTCAATTAAAATTATAAACGGAGATGCTGATGTTCCACCTTATGGGAAGGATAGTGCAGTCAGGTGGCAAGGGCTGCGGCCCTCGTTCAAGTCTTCAGAAAGGGAGCGGCCCTCACCCAAATTTGAGGCGAGGTTCATCACTCCCGCTTGCATGCTGAAGAACATTGAAGAGGGCGGCTTTGCTGGATTGCAAGGCGGTGGACATCGCAAAGCTTAGGGACGTGTAGAGGCATATATTGATGGACAGCCTGTGGAAGAAGATCGGAGAGGACAATCTCTCACTTCTTCAAAAGCTTCTTGACCGAGTGGAGAGGACCGAGGTGAGCGAAGAATGCGACCCTATAATTATAGACAAAACTAAAAGGATTTAAATGCATTTCTCATGATTTTTGTGAATCGATTTGGTTATTGCAGAGTGAACTCGTCTTTAGGCAGAACAAATGCAATCCATACTGCAACAAACTACTTTTAGATGGAGAGGCGTGCATTTTCTTTTTTCTCTTTCCTTTTCAGATTAAAATTTTTAAAACAGCTTTTAAATTAAAATTGCCACAAAAATGTCACGTCAACATTTGAGGATCGACTCAGCATTTCCATTTGCATTTTTAATGAAAAGATCCACTCGTAAAAAACAACTATATAATTTAGGAACTCGATGGCATTGAAAAATGTTGAGGGACTTGATTGAATATTTTGCAACAGTTTGGGGAGTTTCAGTGCCTTCATATATTTTTTGAAGCTTTGAAGCTTTAATGACTGATTGCAATCACCACTCATTGTTGTAGGGAAGACATTTTGCATTACTACATTACTTTCCAAGGGGAGGTGGGGATTCAAATCACCACCTTCTCGGGAGGGTTGGGGGTAAAGATGATTTAATTTCAGATGTGAGTTTCGGGTAAAAGTCAAAAAGTGAGAGTTAGAGTTGGAGTCAAGTAGGATTGACAAAAAAAAAACTATTTTGGGACAATTTATACGCATAAGATATTAATAACAATTCATTCATGAGAATTCCGAAAATTATGCCTGTTTCACAACATTCGTTGACGTTATTTCAAAATAAAGTCTACTTAAGTTATGACATAATGTTTGACGCATGCAAAGAACCAAAACTATACGAGCCTACCTCATTATAGCTTTTCGCAATTACTTTGGAGTTAGTTCATCTCTCCCTTCTTCCTCCGCGTATCCATGTAATGTCTCAGGAAATAGAAAGAGTGTGCCACAAATAATGATTAGGGATTAGTCTTTGGTTGCCCTTGAACACAGAAGTAGAGGTGCCAATATGCATGTACAGGGTACCTAATTCTTCTAGTCACTTTGCGACTGCAACCCTAATCATATCGTGCCCTCACATGCCCTTATTTAAGCTCACCAAAAAGAACGAATCTCTGCATTATAAATTCTTAGCTCTTCAACTTGCTCCTAATTTTTTTTTTTTTTTGGCGAGACGGTTTTCTCACAACTAAATGTTGGACGAGTTATTTTTTACATGTCGTTTAAGGCAATGCCAAGCAGGGAAGGTTGGTCTTGGTTTGTCTCTTTTGTGCAATTGCCAGGACATGAACAGAATGCAGTAAAATGGATTAGTTTATATGGTTCTGGCAGCCCATAACATGGTGGAGAAGGGGAGCCAAATCCCGCAGACATTGAATAGTCAAAAGTCGTAAGTGTTAAAGAGGGATGTCATTTTTCTGTTGTGGACTGCGAGGCAAGTGCACTGTTTTTTCGTTAAAAAAAATCTGGATTTTACCCGTTATTTAATTAATTAATCTGCCTCTAATGAGACAAAATGCCAGCAAAGTTTTTGTGGTCTTGTCCATAAGTAATGATGTCAGTCCCAGCATAGCCTTGCATTTTTTGGACGCTTTATTTTTTAAATGAAGCGCCCCGGACTTTTCATCAAGTGAAAAATTTTCTGGACTCGTTGAAAGACCGTAAAGGCAAATTTGCTGCTAATCAGATAAGTTCACAATTATTTTCCTTTTTGGCTTTATAAGATACATGTGCAAACCCATAGGTCCAGGGTTGCATTCCTTGAAAATGAACGGAGGTCCCACCTTCTAAGAATTATATGTAGCTTTCTACGGATGTCTCTGTGGATAAATAATCTCATAAGTAATAAATACTGACTCTAGTGTTTGGGATATGCTTGTAAAAGACATTAAGGTGATGGCTGTAACGAAAATAAGAAATTAGACATCCATTATATTGCATTATCCTAGTCAACTGGAATACATAAAGTCACCCAAGCTCAACCGTTTTTTTTAGTAGATTTAATTTTCTATGATAACATTATGTCATTTGAGGGTATTGTATTTTTCTTTTTTTTTGGAGGAACCAGAACTGCGGTGACAATTTCTAAGCGCCGTAAACCCCAGTAATGACTAGCGGGAGGACCCACCACCCCTAAGTCACACTTAATACACCTAGCGCCTCCCCTGAGTTTTGAACCCTTCACCTCTTCGTTGAGGATCAGCAGAGTCTTATCCAGTGGAGCCACCGCGGCCGGTGGTGGTATTGTATTGTTGTATCATATATAAATCCTTAAAAATTTATATTAATTCAATGCGACAGTCAAGTCCATGCGAGAATCTTTCTCAAAAGGGTGAGAGATTTTTCTGGTCTGGTCTGAGGACAGAAACAAAGTTGGTCGGCGCCCTTTAACATCAAATATAATTGTCTATTTCCCACCTAACGTTCTTCAGCAGCAAAAGTGGACACCAGCGAAGGCGTCCAAGACTTCTTAACGAGTTCTAGCAATTTTTAAAGACTCCTTGGGAGACCATAAAGGCCAATCAGAAGCTCTTCTTTAGTTTTTGTATTCGGAGTAAGGCATCAAGTCCCTAAATCGTTGAAAAAGGTTCAATCATGCCCCTCAACTTTTTTTTTTCCTTTTTTTTGCAACCAAATTCCTAAAACTGTGTACCTTTTTTTTGCTCTCGTTCATATCTTCGCTCAAATCTGAGGCGAGCGTCAGTGTCCCTCATCGCTTCTATCTGTACGTTGAAGAAGACCGGAGAGGGCTTCTATACTGGACTATGATGTCGTGAACATCGCAAAGCTCGGGGACTTGAAGAGGCGCGTATTTGTGGGTAACCTTTTGAAGAAGATCGAAGAGGACAATCCCCCCGCTTCTCTAGGAACTTCATTTGCAAGTGGAGAGGACCCAAGCGAGCAAAGAGTGAAATTGTCTACAGTATTAAAAGGATACAAATGCATCTCTCATGAATTTCGTGAATTGATTTCATTTATTGCAGAATGAATTCATCTTTAAGCAGAACGAATGCAAACTAGAATGCACTACAAAAATTCTTTTAGATGGAGATGCATGCGTTTCTCCAAAATGAATTTTTGTTTTATTTTTCTTATTTTATTGGGTTAATATTATAAAAAGAAAAAAAAACCCAAATAGATACGTCTATGACAAATTTACTATAAATTAATTTTTTGACCCAAAAAAAAAAAAAAATTCCAAACTAGCATATTTGTAAACAAATTTCTAACACGTAAAATGTCATGTTAGCATTTAACAACCACATCGGCATCTCTATTTGTACTTTTAACGGAAGAATCAATTCAAACAAAACAAGTATATAGTTTAGGGATCCATTTAAAAAAAAAATGTTTAGGAACCTGTTTGGACATTTTGCTAGTTTAAGGACTCCCTATGTCTCTAAATTTTCTCTTTTTTTTTTTTTTTTTTTTTTGTGTGCACGCGCGCATATGATAAGACTCGTGATCAACTTACATTAGGCCAATAGCCGATGCAACATGTGGCATTATTAGGAAATATTTTAGGAATTATATTTTCTGAAGCTTTGAAACGTTAAATTAGTACTCGTAAACACCATCGATCAGAAATCATGTCTATCGCTCCTTTGAGACTTCGTTTTTCTAGACCCACAATCAAGTTCCTATTCTTTGGTGCTATTTTTATTTTCTACCTTGTGAAAATTATTTAGGCATTCAAAATTGGCATGCCTCGTGTGATTTTTTAGCATTTTTGAACTTTTTCTTAGAGAGATGATTCGAACAATGGTTGAAGGATAGATTTATCTCACGTCTTGTTTTCTGCATGCGATTCTAATTGATGCTTCATTATATTTTTCAATGCATGATTAGAATTGGTCAATTATGTCTTATAGCTATGTGAATGCATGTAGATGAAGAGGGGTGAGACATGCTCCACCCTTTCCAGGTCTTTTCCCGCAGCTACAGTTGACTGCTTTTTGGTTTGGATCATTCACTGGTGCCGCGTTCTGCCTTAATAAATAAATTTAGATTCAATGACACGGAGAGTGTCATTTTCGTGCAGCTATAGTTGACTGCTTTTTGGTTTGGAGGCCATTATTTTTTCTTTCTTTCTTTCTTTCTTTTTATGGTCATAGCTATGGGCTGTCGACAAGACGGGAAGAAAATAAGAAAAAAAAAATTGAGTTTTTTCTTAATCATTGGAATGTGTTGACACCTAATTTTTTTCCCAAATTATTGCATATAGATTATCTAGGTGTTTAAAATGGAAGATGTTTTTTCTTTAAAAAAAATTAATTAATTAAAAAAAGAAAAAAGATTTAAAAAAAAGCTTTTTAAAAAAAAAAAAAAAGTTGGGGCCAATGATCTAAATGTGACTAACCAAGCCTAGGAGGTCAGATTGGAATTCAAATGACAAGTTGGGGCCAAAATGCAATTTCCAAAAGTTGAGGGATCAATTCACAAATTTTGCAAAATTTGCGCCCGAGCCCTTAAATCATCATCTTGGTCATCAATTAAGTAGAAATTGAATTTGGGCCAAGTAGAATCAATCAAATTGAGCCAAAAAGACCACATTTGTATTGAATTGTGTATTTTCGAATAAGAAAATGGCCAACTTTGAGGGACTTTTTTGCAAAATTGGGTGGGCACAATTGCGAAAAATGGTCAAGATCTTAAGCTACTATATATGAGGTTACTAATTGATCAGAAACCACGGCCAAATTGATGGATTAAAGCACTCAAACCAGCTACCAAAACCCAGCCGATGGTTAGGTCTTAATTCGGAGCTGCTAAGTAGGCATATTGGTGGCCCCACCATATCTCACTCAGTCGCCCATTTAGCTCGATATTTGCACGTGATGGAAGACCATATATAGTGGTGCAAGTGAACAGAAATTGTCCAGGGATAAGCCACTGAAAGCACGGAAAAATCGCAGCAAAGTTTGCACACTCAACAGCTGCAAAAGTTAAAAAATTTGGCTAAGTCAGAAGAGTAGGTGAACCAGCTTAGTTGGCAGGCCTGGTAGGTGGACAAAAGACCGACCAAAAATCCCTCAATTCAGGGGATAAGATCATGGAAGCAAGGCCTTTCAAGGTAAGAGAGAGAGGAGACGAGAAGGAGAGGAGAGAGCTCGGAATCGATCTCCAAAGAAGCCCTCAGAAGCAACTCCAGAAAAGAGAAATCCAGAAATTCCGGACCGACCTAGAGAGAGAAAAGTGAGATTTTCACACACCTATGGCCAAAATTATCCAAAACCTTCAACTAGAGAGTGAAATTTCATTCAAAGATCTTTCCAACCATATGTTGCACGTCCCAAATGGAGATTGGGAAGGCCTCCTAAAGCCCCCCGAAACAGTGCCCTCCTAGTGGGCCAAGAAAGTCCAAAAATTTTTCTAAGTGTTGAGAATGGTTGGTCACGAGTGAGGGAAAGACAGTGTTTTTGAGAAATTTGAGAGACAAATGAGGAAAATATTGACTTTTAATCCAAACTATAATACATATAGTTTGGCGTGGTGTCAAGTTTTCCAACAAAATATGTCTTGAAGTCTAATGTTAGAGGTCAATGAAAACCTTCGTTGTCAGTTCTTTTTTTTTGCAGATCTCATTTCCAATTGAAGAAGTCAACTTCCACAGGCTCCCGAGGATAATTTGTCGGTTTCATTGGCCAATAATCACTTGAAAAGGAAACTAGGAAGCAAGGTAAGCATCCTAAATGTATTTATTTTTGAGTTTGTGCATGTTTTGATCATGAAAATCAAGAGGAAAACCAGCCTGGAAAACTGATTTTTGAGGCTGAAATTTTTTTAAGTGTTTGAAATCTCTTCAAGAGTTTTGCATGTGTGCTTCTCGGAGAGGTCGTTTGGATGTTTTTCGGTGAGTCATTCTCTATGATGTTTATTGCATTTGAAAGCCCATGTTACCTACTTTCACGTGGATTAAGTAAAATTTCCCTTAGATCTCATATGTGATGAGTGTTGGGGCTTGAATATGGGCATGTAACCTGTTTGCTTGACTTGGGTTCAAACCCAAATTTGTAAAATCAGTTCAGACTTGCATATTTGAGACCGATTTCAACCTAGTTCTTGATTGTTTTAAGTTATTATTTCTATCTTATCTTGCTCCCTGCATGTGGTAATATGATCTTGATACTTTAGTTCCACATAAGATTGCTTATGAGTGGAGATTGAATGCTGCAAACATGGCTCGAGGAGGCTATTGGGGCTAGTTTAATGCACACCAAGTGTTCGACAAAATGCCCAAACTAAGCTTCGATCTTGAAGCGGTCGATTTGAGCTTAATTATTGTGATATTCATGTGCTGTGTTACTCCATGTTAGCATAGATCGGCTTAAAGAATTTATTATCTAAAAAAAAAATTAAAAAAAGAGAAAAAAATATGAAATTTTCAAAAATATCAAAAAATGTTAGATAGCATCAAATTAGGATAGAAATAACATATATGAAATTTTCCTAATTTTAAAAGGTCATTTTCCTAATTTAATGCTATTTTTGGTATTTTATAACCATTTTTGTAAATAATCCATTTTGCGTAGATTAAAACTATTTAAAGTAATTTCATGCACATATAGCAATTTCATGCATATTTGAATTCTCATTTTGCTCATGGGGTCCTGTCCCGGCGTGATAACAATGCCATGTAATATTATTTGCCCGACTTATATCGGGTTTACCTTTTCCGCGTTTATTTTCAAGTCATTTCAATTTCTTGGATGTTTACTTACGCACCGCTTTTTAATAATTTGAGTGTAAATTTTTCTTCTAAATTATGTTAGGATTAGTCTAGACATTAAAAAAAAAACTACAAAAACATTTGCATGGACACTTAGTGGTTTCATAAAGATTATAATTGGTAATCAATAATATGTGACCATTTAGATAAATAACTTTCTAAGTTAGTAGTATCGTAAGGGCACTAATAGAAATATTAGCATAAACAAGTCCTCGTTCCTAGAAATCTCTGGTTGCGTAGGAATCGAGACACCACTCCCGTGTCTCGATTGGTTTCTAGCCAACCCTAATAGGCTAGTGGCGACTCCTAAAAATATTTAGGTTGTTAATAATTGAAATATGAAATCCAACGTCGCGCGAGGTATGGGCTTGGGAGAGCCCGCGCCTAATTTAGGGCCATTGGTCCGCTTCTTTAGGCAAATACCCCTAAACCTTCTTCTCTTTCCCCGAACGGAAAAAAGGAGGTCGTGACAGGATGGCAATTTTTTGTTCATATTTTTTGGACAAAAGAACCAATGTTCCGGTTGCAGGAAAAATCACTTGTTGGTTGGGCCTGTGTACATATGACTGGCCGGTCAGTTTAAGCCGTTATTGGAGACCGAATTAGCCACATCGAACCTCATACCCTCGTCAAAGCTTCAAGAGAGAAAGCATGCCGTGGCCGGAAAATGCGGGCTCTGCATGTGGGCTTTAATGAATTTTGTAGGCCTTATGTTTTAACCTTTCTCTAGTGGCCCGATATCTAAAAAAGAAGGAAACCAAGTCAACAAGCGGAAGTGGAAGGGTTTGGGCCGGCGTCTTCTTCTCCAAGCCGCCAATACTTCTGTTTTCTTGTGGGTTTCACTTTGGATCGGTTGTTACTCCATGAGCTAACATTGGATGCAAAAGGTTGATTCTTGTGTTGCAGACCTATTGCGATGGAAATTTATGCCTTTCTTTGTCCCTTTCATCATAACATGATTTTTGATGCTTTGCTGGACTAGATAATAGGGCTTGTGTGATCCCTCTCCTGCATAGTTTTGGTTAAAAGTCAATATACCTCTTACCTTACCCAAAAAAAAAAAAAAAAAAAGATAATAGGGCTTGTGTAGTTGTATGCCTACTGCATCATGATGCATGGTATGTTAACTCGGTTTTGATTGCCATAAGAAGTCATGTTTTGATACGTGAAATTGCTATGCGTAACTTAATTTTTATTCATTAAATAATCCGTCAATACTTCTATTTTCTCGCAAGTTTCCAATATTGTATTTCCGTTTAAATTTCTATTCATTTGTTCAAGTATGTTGGAGCAAAATTTCTTGATTTGTCCCTCATTTTATATGTTTTCGAAATGTGATTCAACTGGGCTAATGTTGACCCTTCTAGATTTCTAGGTCATATCAACAGTAGGCATGGTGTTCGAGTGTGAGTAAGATGCCTACAATTTTAACTATAAATTTGCTGAAGTAAGAACAGGTCCGATGAGATTTATTCGTACAATGGTTGTCTTTTACTGAGTTTTTTGAGCACATAATGACTCTCTAGTGTGCTTAGTAATTTGGTATTCATATGATCGAATATCAATTTTTTCGTTAGTTTTCTTATTGGACTTGGTGTTGCGGTTACTAGAAACTCAATTTTTAGTGCATGTTGGATCATTAATCGAAAATATTATGCTTTTGACGTCATATGCTCAAATAAGAAATTCAATTTGATTAGAGGTGATCAAGAAATGAAATTCAAGAGCAAATGATGGTTTCCCATATTTCAAAGTCACCTTTACATGCGTTTTTCACTGAAAATACTAAATGAATGGAAGAGGCCACCACTTGTATTTCAGAATGAAGAGGCGCCCATAGAAAACTCTAAAGACGCGTGCGAGCGGTCTTCTTTCTTGGACACAACAAATTGGCCTATGGAAGGAGACGGTTGATCTGCATTCCAAAATCACTTGCTGGTTTTGAGTCTCCTTTAGAAAAATGTACGAAAATATTCAAGGAAAATATAATTTTACCTTGACATATGTGCCTGAAGTCTTCTTTGAGAAGTAGAGTTTATAACCTCGCATTGCCTGTGGCATGGAAACACATGAAGAATGAAGAATGTGCATATCTACTCAATCATTTAACAAGAAAATTAGATCTCGAATCTGCCTAAAATGAATGAATTTGACCCATGGTCCGTCATTCTCGTTCTTTACTGCTGCTTTTTTATACATCACTTGGATACTAGAGACATTTTTGTTTGACAATAACATGTCCCCGCCAAACGTCCACTCAGGCAAGATTGCCGCGAACCTCTTGTGGACCGGCCAAATGCATGAACTATGCCTGTCTTAAATTGGCTGGAATACTAAAAAGAAGTGGAGAGGTGGGTGGAGCGGTCAAGCTTGAGCGGAATTGACGGCCGAACGGGAGAGAGAAGGCTCCGATCGAGGCAAAATCTAGAAAAAAGAAATGGTGAGGCAATGATCGGGCATTGTTTGCGCAGGATAAATCGATCAACCTTCTCAATGACATGCACAAATTTGGCCGTCAACAATTTCGGAAATCCTAATTCATCAAGGCCCTCAACACGAATCAGTTCATCACCCTCTTTGATATGAAAATATTTCAGGATCTTCAAGTTTGATAACTCACCGAATCTTCCTAGAAATTTGCAGTCATAAACATAAGATTCTTCCGGCGATTCCAAATCACCCACAACTTAGAATTTCAAGTACGTTTGGGCAACTTAAAAGAGTGGAATGTCTTAGCTTCCTAAGAGATATTAATGCCACGTAATTTTCCAACTCACTCGAAGACTGTAATCCATTATGTAACTCGATATCTTTTGTACTATTATAGCCTAGTTGTTCTGGGAGATATCCAGATCTCTCCTCGAAATTGGCAGGTGTCGATATGTAGACTCTCCAAGATTCCAATGCTCCTGGTAATCAGATCTTCACGAGCTCCGACAATTAGACAAGTATACCTGTCGAGTGTCGCATGATATGATAAACTAGCAATTTAACAGCATTCGTATGGACGACTAAGGATGACTAAGGACGACTGAGGTAACAACGTACAAAATTAGCACTCGAACCTAACTGTCAAGTTGCGTAACACCCAACATTACAATCACTTGAGAAACATGTACATAGAAATATATAAAAAAAAAATCCATTGATTTTATTGATTATCAACAAAATTTATATGAATCCAAACGGCACCTTAATTATAAAAAAATATTCAGTCACTGAAGTTGCTGGATGTTTGTTTTATCAAAGCAACTTATGCATACATTCGTCATATGCCATAGATCAGGTGTGGCTTCTTGTTCCACGACAAGAATTTCGTCCTTGCACGTCTTAGCTTGTGTGCGGTAAAGAGTTACGACACTTCCTCCTCCTTGTTAGCACGAGATACCCCTTAACTATCTTCCAAGTCCCATCCTTGAGCCGACTTTCCATTCCGTCATCATCTAAATATCCAGTAGAGATCAAGTTTGTCCGAATGTTCGGATTATGCCTCACATGCTCGAGCATTAGTTTGTTGCCCAAGCTAGTTTCTAGACAACATCAATGATTTTCCCACCTTGTAAAACACAGAGAAATTAACACATGGGCTGCATGATATGAGGCACCACAAACAATCATCATCACAAGGAAACAAAACAAACAAGTTTTCTAGAGAACTTACATCAAACAAAAAAGTCCGTAATATCTATGTTTAATGAACATTTATGTTTCGGTCAAATCAAATATTATTTTTGCTTAAGAAACACTCAGGAAATAAAAATTTAAAAATTTAAAATCGACTTTCTAAACAAATCAAAAACGACACCCAAACGTAATGTATCCCGAGTGTATAACGTGCAACAAACGATTGAAGCCTGGCACGTTTTATACTATGCGAGCCCAAGCTTGGAATCCAATCCCACACATGGAGCTCCTCAGAATCCAACTTCCATTTTGGCCCCCAACAAAAAAGAAGAAAGGAAAATTACAACACTCAAAAAAAGCCTTGGGAGGAACCACCCATGGGTAGCACAGTTGGTTAAGATCTCTCCTCTAGCGAAGGAGATCAAGAGTTCAAAATCTTGCGTTGTTAACAATTATAGCGGAGGACCTGGCGGTGGGTTGCTGGGCTAGTTTCCCCATGTTACGGCAGTGGATTAATTGTACAAACGTAAGTTTGGAGACTTGACTGAACAACTATCATCAAAATTACGTATTCCCTCTCTGAGGCAAGGCCTACCTGGGTTTTAGGCCAATCCAGGGGAACTTGCATGGGAGCAAGTTTATATAGCCTTCACATATTTTTAGGCATCTGGTTTTGATCACACAGCGACTCGAGACAGTAATGCAACTTTTTTCAAGCCAATGGTCTTCCAAATTGCTCGTCGTCCATATGATACGCTGGCTGAAGTACGAAGATACAACAGCGATAGCCAAAATGGAGCTGTGAAGCGAGTGTTAGATAGAGTGGAACGAGATTTAAGCTGCGACTTATGAAGAAAAACAATAGGCTTTGTTTCAGCATATCGGCGATATGTGTTGTTGGTAAATTATCTAAACAGAGACTATGCATAGCTTCTGCAGATAATTTAGTCGAAGTATTGGTTGACTTCCTCAGATGGCAAATTCCGCCTCCATTTTGAGTGTACCATGTGCATTATTTCATATTCTAGTCTTATGCTTCTATGAAGTGGCTGGAGAAGAATTTAAAAGAAGATTACTTAACTCATGCAGCTCCAAGAATCACAGACTAACGAACGGCAACTCATTAATCAATGACTTACAGTGTTCCACAAACTTAATGGATTCCAATTTCAACTGAATAAGAAACCTTATGAAGGGTGCTAATAATTAATTTCGGAATGAGAAGATGACTTTCACGGCTATCTTCTAGCAAGATATATGTCTAGTAATGAAGCCCAGGTCTGTCTCGAGATCAAAAATGGAGAGGAGACTTCACAAATAGGAGGTTAAAGGAGATGTAGCTTCCTTGCTGTCTTGCTAGGAGATGATCCACTGGTTCTCGATCGATTCCTGGCGGGGATCTTTATCTTATTATAGCGAAACTCCTCTATAGATAGTAGTAATGCCCGGACACAAATTCTCGACGTGGTTCCTAGTCGGAAACCCAAACTCACTAAAGAACAGTTAAAGGGTTCTCACGAATTATGAAGAAACTGTTGAATGTTCAGGCAGACATGTGCTGCAGTAGTGAAGGAATGGTAGAAATCATCTTAATCTCGTGGCTCTGAAGGCCGGTCTGACGCTCTGAGGAGCTAGTTTGAGACAGGAGGACGAACGTGATACGGTCAAAAATGGCAACACTAATGTTAATCTTTTTTCTTTCTTCCTACGACTTGTGCAACAATTACGTTGATGATGTAAGGGTTTGACAGGATTTAATTATATAGCGCTTGTCCTTTTCCGAAGTTTCCCGTTCACTTATTGTTTTGGCAATGATATTATCTAATATAGTTTTATTTTTGTTAGTTTTTACATTGGATTCGGTGTTCCATTTAATAAAACTTAATTTTAGTGCATGTTGGATCGTAAAGCGAATAGATTATGCTTTTAAATTCATACGTTGAAACAAGAAATTAAATTTGATTGGAGGTAACCAAGAAACGGAATTCAAGAGCAGGCGATGGTCCTCTGTTTTTAAAGTCACCGGTACATGCGTTTTCATTGAAAAAAAAAACAAAGGAATGGAAGAAATAATGAAATTAGAAGGAACGCTAACGTGAACATCAATCATCTAATGCAAACACCAATCATCTTTTGTGACACCACCAACATTGACATGAACAATTTTTAGAATTATTTATTTTTTTGAATTATGAATTTTGTTCTCCTCACTTGCCACAAGTGAAATACTCTCGCCTAGTTGAAGCCGTCTCTCGCTTCTAGCCAGCAAGGGCAAACCTTGCTAAATCAGGCAAGGGCACGTCACCTAGCCCTCTCTGGCCATTGCCTATGGCTGGTCTTAGGTGATGGCCTAAGACTGACCATTGATGAAAAGGAAATTTAAAAAAAAGATGACTATAAAATAGAAAAAATCAAAAAAAAAAAAAAAAATGAAAGTTGTCCACATCAAAACCGTTGCGTTACATAAGACTGCTGACACTGACTAAATTGTCATGTTGGAAAATTAGCTAAAAGAATTACATGGATAAATCGTCAAAATGCTTAAAATTGAATGGGCACAATTGAATAGTTTAAAAATAAATTGGCACACGCACAATAGATTTAAGATTTTTTGGTAATTTTCCTTTTTTTTTTGGTCAAAATAACATATGTTTGTTCATTTCCACTGAAATACAAGAGAAAAAGCAAACCAACACAAATTATAAACAATTTTAAAATAAAAAAAGCTCTAGATAACAAAATGAATCATTAGAATAAGGTTAAAGGTTACACATTGAGATCTCCATCTATTGTCATGGTGTTACCTTTCAACGATGCGCACTTAGATTTAACATCTTGCACACCATCACCATTTAGAGTAACAAGAATGAATTAGCACAAATATAACATTTGTGATAGCAAAACTTTGACAAAACTTCTCCAATTTTTTTTGGAAATGGACTTGTGAACTAGTAGAACCAAAGGGAAGTGAAACCCCAAAAATATACACGCAAAAAAACCCCAAGTTTAGACTTGATTGGGATAGAAACCTCCCAAAATGAGAGAGAGAAACTTCTAAATCTGGACTAAATCATAAGATAAAAGCTCCTCATAATGAGAGGAATGTAAGAAAAAGAAAATAGAAAACCAAATCAACCAAAGAGAAGGGAAAAGGGAGGGGAGGGAGAAGTCTAGTTCAAAAGCTCCCCCCCCCCCCCCAAGTTGAAGAAGAAAGCTATGTGAAAATGAAACGGAAATGAATGAATCCTAAAAGCAGCACATCTCATTGCTTCTTAACTATGCACTAGTAAATTTCCTATCGAATTGCGCTTAGATAAATGAATTTCTTAGAATGCATTTGGTTCGACTTTTCCAAAAAGCTTTTAACCTCCAAAGCCCATGCTAAAGTGTTTAGTAAGCATTTTGAAATAGTTTTGACCAAATGCTAGCCTTGAGAATGCCGAAAAGCCTAAATTAAGTAGAGACTAGCTTTCAGAAGTAGCATTTGTCGAATGCTAAGACTAGGATTTATATTTTTTTTTCTTCAAAACTATTCTCATCAAATCTTTAGTTTTTTTATTTTCCCCCTCATTGTTACTGTACGTTTCTTTGCACAAGGGTGGCCAATGAGGGCCAGCAAGGCCAAATATGGCCAGCAATGTGTTAACACCTAATTTTTGTCCATTTATTTATGGTTTAGTTATATAGAAAATTAGGGGATTAATTTCTAACTTCTAAACAAAAAATAATTTTCATTAAAATGCATCACATATAGAAATTAAGAGTATTTGCATTACCAGTATTAATTATTAAAATTTTCGAAAAAAATTGAAATTTATTAAAAAAATTCAAAAAAAAAAAAAGACGAAAGAAACGAAGTAGGGCCGGGCCAGGGCTGGGCCGGCCCGGCCCCTACTTCTTTTCCTTCTTTTCATCCCACAGCTTCGGGGCCGGGCCGTCCCTTTTTCCTCCCCAGCCCGGCCCACGCACCATTTCTCTTCTTCCTCCTCCTGTTGTCTGGTTTTGGACGGGAGCCTCGACGGCAAAATACAAGAAGGACGGCGTACAGCGCGAAGGACAGAGAGGACGGCGCCGCGGAGAACGTCGCGCGCGGTACGTTCGTACGGGGCAGGCTGGCAGTAGCTGGGTCGCCGCTTAAAAGTGGGATAGCAGGTTGGTTCGTGGAGGAGGGCTCCGTTCGAAGAAAAGGGGGAGAGAGAGGATCTTTAGAGTGCTGGGCTTTTGGGTTTTGGCCGAGAAAGAACGAACTAGAGAGTGAGCAGAGGGAGGGACGGAGAGAAAGCGAGAGAGGGAGCCGAGCTTCATTATCGACTGAGCGTTACCCGACCATCCCCGTTGCAAGCCGACGACCTCTAGCCGACACGCGCGAGCCCGCGGCCTCCTCTTCCGCGGCGACCGAATTCCTGGTGAGTTTTCTTTGGGGTTCGATCCAGTTTTTTCCCGAGGATCTCGGGTCGGATACATCGCGAAGCGGTCGGCCATAGCTCGACTGGTCTTGAGCTCTCCCTATGACCGCCTTCTCCGAGCCGGGTAGGGATTTCCGCGGTCGAAGCTCGTTCCCATAAACTCCTTTTTGCCTTGCCCTGTTCTGTTTTAAGGAAGAACTGAACTCGGTGTCTCTAGTTCTTGAGCGCTTTGTTTTGACTGAGTTGGTGCTTGATGTCGAGCATTTCGTGGGGATATTTTGGTCCAGACCCGAGTTCGAGTTCTAAAAATGTTCGATATCTTCCGCGCTCACCATATGTTCGAGGGAATGCCCGAACTAAAACCGTCAATTGTAGTCTCAGAATCCTTGATTCCGATTTGTTCTGAGGATCGATAGATGCGTTGTGTCCGGTCTGAAGTTTCTATTAATTCCTGAATACATCTGTTAGTCAGATTTCATTCCCACCAAGTCCGAATCTCCCAGAATTTAAGTTGTCGTTTTTCTTGTGCTTTTGACATATTCCAGTGAATGTACTTTGTATTTGTGGTTTGGCTGCGACCGTGAGCCTCGAGCGAATAGCGGTGGAGATGTACGGCTGTGGGAAGTCGCTTGCTATGGCGGTACTGTGATGGTCGTACCGGTCAGCAACGTGAAAAGTTTCTTCACGGTCTGGTGTGGTGAGCCTCTCAGTTTCTACTGAGCAAGAGCAGGAAGGTGGCGTGGAGAAAAGAAGAGGAGGCACCGGCTTAATTGGTCTAATAATATTTGGGCTAATTTAGGCTGATGAACTTGGACTTGTTTGGTCTACTTAGTACGGGCCGGGCTTAGTGTAGTTAGATTCGGATTGTGCTTATTTGTTAGTAAGTTGGCTTCGTTTCTAATTAAGGCTGGGGCCTTTTACAATGGCTCATTTTTGCCCTTGGTCCGATCCGAAGGCTTGCTGCAGCCCATGATCGGACCGGGCCCCGGGGTCCGGCCAGGGCCCCTATTTTGTAATAAAAAATATTTTATTAAAAAATTGAAGTAAAAATTCCAAAAATTCCAAAAGTTTTGCTTTTCCTAAAAGTAATGAAAAAGCTATAAAACTAGTTTTTGAGTAGTTTTCTCATAAAAAATTTTGAAATTTTTTTGATAAAAGTTGTGCTCAAAGTTGAACAAGCCTTCCGGCTTTACTATAGCATTTCGTTTGCTCTTAGAAACGAACACTCTTGCTTGTGTGCTTTCAATATGATGATTATGGCCTCCTTTTGCTTAGTTAGGACTAGCATTTATTTATTTATTTATTTATTTTTAGGACTAGCATTTATTTATTACTTAGTTCTAGATGCTTGTTATTCCATGCAATTTATTTGACGTCACTTCGGTGGCCGATTGTTATGTTAATGATTGTGCAATTGCATAGTTATCTTGTTTGTTAGTAAATAAGTTTAAAATAAATTTTGATTGCTTGACAAAAAAAAAAATAAAATGAACAAAATTATATACTAAAAGGGCACTAATTATTTAATTAGTTTAATCAAATCTTCAACTCTAAATTCTCTAGTTATGTAGGAAATAAATATAATATCATGTCTCACTTGATTTCTAACTAACTCTTATAGGCTAGTAGCAACTCTTTGTTAGAAAATTTTCGTGAACACCTTAATATTGTGCAAGATATGGGCTTAAAAAAGTACACACCTAATTATGAGCTCTAGGCATGTCCTTTAAGTAATGCCTCTAAATTTGTTTTACTTCTTGTCGAGAGGTAGGTCGTGACAAAGGATCACTCAACCCAAGCGACCGTAGCTAGAGATGGTAAAAATGACATTTAATTTTCCAATTAATGAAAATATTTTTTTTAAATTGGAAAAAAAAATGATTTTCTTTTTTGATAAAAGGGAATCATTTTAATACGAGTGTGGAGGTATTCTTTTATTCATGTTGATTATTGAATTTTATGAGGCGACGCGGGGAGCCCCGTCTGACTAATTGTGGAGTCTACAAAACTATCGGTTTAGATTTAATGACTTTCATCATTGGACAAGACCTCACCTAGCTAAAGCTCGATCATGGAGCCACGAGGATTTTCTCTGCCATGTCATCGGAGGGCTGAGATATGGCCACGAAGTCAATAAAATTATTTTTTTCAATTGCAGTGGGGGAGAGAAGGTTCTCACATGGCTTCTCGCGTGGGGGCTCGATTTGGCTTGCTGGCTTACATTGGTTCCAGTGAAATGTTTGAGTTTTTTTAATAAAAAAATATAAAAAAAGTTAAACCAAAATATTTTGCATGAGTTTTTTTTGTCCAACACTACTTGAATTCAAAGTCACTTTACAAAGAGTTTTACATTTTCTCAAAGGATTTTGGCTTTTGATAATTTGCATTACATTCACACCCAAAGCCCCATTTCCAAAATTGAACTAAACCCTCCCTTAATTGAATATAAACTTATCAATTCATTGACCTGATGCAAGATGTGTCTAATTGGCCAGTACATACATGCTTGCATTATATCAATTTGGGGGCCAAACAAAAAAAAAAATTGCAAAATTTTTTCACTAACAGCATCTTATGGGACGAGTGCGTTAATATCAGCAATTTCAGCTAAATTGAATCAGAATGATTACAGTATAAAATTAGTATTAAATAGGCTAAATTGAAATATTTAAAATTAAATTAATTATTGTACATTTTTTAAATAATTTTCCCAGCATTCGTGCGGCACCAATAAAAAAGAACAAATCTCGATATGCGAATTGCCCCGGAGAAGTCTGATGGCATCTGTTAGCTAGCGATATTCTTCTCACCGTCCTGCGACTGGTGTAATGTTAAAGGCATTGGGCAAAAATGGCAACAGGGAATTGGGTCTTGCATGGAAGATAATTAAGCAAGCTTCCTCTGCTGAATAATTAGGACAACAATACAAAGCTAGGGAGCCCAATCAGCGTACGAACTTTAGACCCATCAAAAAAAGAAGAAGAAAAAACAGCTTACGAGCTGAACATATCAGTGTCGAACTTCATCTGTGGGATAGAGAGAGAGAGAAAATCAGTGGAATGAACTGCTATCGAGTACCAGCTACAACCTGCTGGCCCCGATGATTTCAATAAAGGATGGACATTTATAAATAGCAAATTCATGGTTATAACTTATAAGCCGCAGACCTAGCATACTTAGTCCTAACCTACTTGATTTATGGTTAACTGAGAGACATCTACAAAAGCATATGGCTATAAGGTCGAAGGCCAAAATAAAGATACTTCTGCTATAAATTTTACATTTCGAATATTTACCTAATAGTTAATACTATTCACGATGTCCAATAGAACATCTTCTAATTCTTCAAAAATGACTAAAATGACACCGTTAAAAAGTTTTTTTTTTTTTTTGGTTAAAGGTAAGTATTATAGATAGACCAGAGAGGAGGCCATACAAAGAACAGCAGGGAAGAGCCGGCACCAAAAACTTGCACTCAGAATGTCAGAGTACTACTCGAGTGGAAGGGTGCCGACCCTAGCTGCAGAGAAGGATAAAGGAAACAGAAAAACAGGCAGCTAAAAGAGGCTAACGAACAGTGTAGCCAGGGCAGAAAGCATGCCCAAAATAAACGAAGAGGGAGGGCAGAAATACAACCCCACAACACCAGGAAACAACCAAATGAAAGCAGCAGCCGGGTGAACTGGAAGCAGCAACAACAGCGACTGAAAGACCAAGGGAAAGACGAGAAAGAGAACCACCCAAACAAGGGGGAAGAGGGGACAACCCATGAGCATCATCAATGCAAAGAAAAACACGAACGGAGACGGCCAATTGATCTCTTCAGTAGGAGGCCGAAACGCTTACTCAAAGATAGAAGGGTGGATACCCCAACTAAGCTGAAGACGTTTGTTGCGGGGGATATCCGGGACCTTGGAGAATGTAAGAGCCTTGTCTTTTACAGCTTTGATTAGATGGGCTTTCATGGCTGGGAGGGAGAGCTGTTGGTTGCGGAAGATGATATTGTTTCTCTCATTCCAGACAAGATAACATAAGGCACCAAAGGAAAACCTAACCATTGATTGGTGGAACCCTGAATCAGATAAGTGATTAATAGCCCACAAAAGGTTCACTTTCCAAGTCTGGTTTCTCCAAGGAAGATTAAACTTGGCTGCCCAAAAGGCCGCAAGGCCGTGAGTAATGGAGCAGCTAAAGAAAAGGTGATCGATTGAATCCGGTCTAATTGAACAAAATGCACAAGACACATCCAAGATTCTTCCATGGGTGAGCAACCTCACCTGAGTTGGTAGGCGATTGCGAGTAATCGGCCACATGTGAGTTTGATAACGAGGAGGGAGAGAGGGGCTCCAAATAAACTTGAGCAGTGACTAAATGGCTTCCTCGTCCTTAGGAGATTCCAAGCAGAAGCTGAAGAGTAGGTTCCAGACGGGTGACCCAGCCAAACCAGTCGGTCATTTTCCCCATTAAGGTTCGGAAGTGGCTCCTCCCAAGTCGCAATAACACCCGCAAATGAGGAAGGGGTGGATAGGGCTGCCAAACCAGTTCTAATTGTAGCAAGATGTGGAATACCGGAGCAATAGATATCACGATTAGAGAAGATCTTATAGAAAGGGCCACGTGGATGCCAATAGTCGAACCAGAAGGAGGCTGAAGAGCCATCGCCAACATTCCATCTAAACTGAAGCTGGATCAAGTCACGGAGACCAAGTAATTTCTTCCAAGCCCATGAACAGGACATTGGCTTAGGCACTATCCAAAAATTCTTATGCTTTAAGAAGTTTGAGTGGATCCATTTACACCATAGGGACTTTTTATCAGTAAAGAGGATCCATAAGTGCTTGATCATTGCCGCCAAGTTACTTACTCAAATGGATCGAATCCCCAACCCACCTTCCTCCTTAGGTAGGCAAACATCTCCCAAGCCACCTTAGCCCCACCCGAACTCAAGGTAGGTCCTTTCCAAAGGAATTGTCGAAAGATTTGTTCAATTCGCTTAATAACCGAAGAAGGCAATATAAAGACACTTGACCAATACACCTGGATGGAGTGGAGGACCGATTTTATTAATTGCAACCTGCCTGCCATGGACAAGAATCGGTTGGTCCAAGATTGGACTCTCGAGGTGATAGCGTTCACCAACGCAGCACAATCTACTTTCCTAAGTCTAGTAGAAATAATAGGCACACCAAGGTACTTAAACGGAAGAGATCCTAATTGGAAGCCTGAGGCACTTACCAGGGCATCCGTAAGAGAAGGAGGCCCTCCAGAGATAAATATATCACTCTTGCGAAGATTGGGTAATAGGCCTGACCAGTCGGCAAAGAGCTGGATCGCATCCATTAAGATTCGCACCGAGGTCAAGCTGGCCTTCGAGAATAATAGGACATCATCCGCAAAGAAGAGATGGGAGAGCTTAGTGGCTTTGCATCTCCAAAAGTAATCGAAGCCTGGCTTATTGGATTGGCGGTTAAGGATACCAGTGAATACTTCCATAACGAGAGTGAAGATGTAAGGAGACATCGGGTCACCCTAATGAATTCCCCTTCCGCTTGAGAAAAAACCATGAAGCTCACCATTTAGGGAGATGGAGAACATGGGTGACCGGATACAAGCCATGATGCGGTCAGTAAACACACCAGGGAAGCCAAAAGCTTTAAGGGTTAGCTCAATGAAATTCCAATCCACCGAGTCAAAAGCTTTAGAAAAATCAACCTTAACGATGCATTTTGGCCGGTACGGTTCATGATGGAATTCACAGAATAATTCCTGAGCTAGCAGGATATTATCGCTAATCCTTCTGCCTTTAACAAAGGCGTTTTGAGGAGGGCTGATGATAGAAGGAAGAATGGAAGCTAACCTGTTAGCAAGAATCTTGGTGATGCAACAGGCTATGGGGCGAAAGTCATTGACTGTCGAGGCATTTGGGATTTTAGGAATCAAGGTGATGATAGTGGCATTAATCTGTCGAAAGAGGTGGCCCGAGTTGAAGAAATCGCGAACCGCCAAAATCACCAAAGGACCAACTATGTCCCACGACCGCTTAAAGAAATCTGCGTTGAATCCATCCGGGCCAGGGGCTTTACCATTTGCAAGGGAGAACATGGTTTCCCGAATCTCATCATCCGTAACAGGTCGAGAGAGGCTAAGAAAATGAGCATCGCTGATAGTATGATTCAAATGAGCACGAATATCATTAGACGAAGGCTTTACAGCAGGGGGGGAAGCCGCCAAAAGGTTATGAAAATGGGAGATAAAGAGCTGCTGAACTTCGGAGGGGTCAGTAATCTGGAGATCTCCATCCATAATTGATAATATTCTATTCCGGAGATGGCTCCGCTTGACCGAGTGATGGAAGTATTTCGTGTTTCGGTCGCCTTCTTTAAGCCAGCACACTCTAGACTTTTGTCTGAGGAAGGACTCTTCTTGGATGCGAAGATCTGAGAAAGCCTGTAGGCGATCCTTCTCTGTATCAGCTAATGACTAGTTGAGCGGGTCTAATTGAATTGCATTTTGGGCAATCAACAGCAGACTTCTAGCTTCCTCCGTACGAGTTAAGATATCCGAGTAGGCTGTCTTGTTTAGGCCTTTAAGTCTGTACTTTAGAGCACGCAATTTGCAGCAAAGCGTATACATGGGCGAGCCAACGTAGGAAGAATCCCATACCTGTGCTACCAGCTCAAAGAAGTTCGGATGAGCCATCCAAAAGTTGAAAAACTTAAAAGGCTTACGGTTGTTTGGAGTAGGGAGGATCCTAACAACCATTGGGGAATGGTCCGATACACCCGGCGCCAAGAAGGAGGCCTCAGAATAAGAGAATGTAGAGTTCCAAGCCAAATTTACAACAACCCTGTCGATCTTCCTTTGCTTGCGATTAGGTCCAGAGGAGGCTGCCCAAGTAAAGCGATTACCAACAAACCTAAGATCATCCAAGCCAGCTTGAATGAGACAATTGCCAAAATCTCCAAAGGCTAGAATCCAGTAGTTTGATCTATCCGCCCTATCATAGGCATACCGGATAGCATTGAAGTCTCCCGCAACAATCCAAGGCTCATTCGGGTACAAAAGGCTATAGTGATTCAACTCAGCCCACAACGGTCTTCTCAAAACAAATTAGTGCTCCGCATAAACCACCGATAAGTAGAAGGAAGTGCCATCAGTGATAGATCTCAAGTGGCCATGAATGGCCTGAGAGGAGCAGTCGGACATAACAAAAAGGGCATAAGCAGGGTTCCAACCCACCCAAACTCCACCTCTTGCCGAATGCACATAATTGAAGCACCAATTCCAACCAGGAAGCAAAGCAGCGGAGACATCATGAAAAACATTAGGCGAGATCTTAGTCTCCAAGATACCAATACAGCAAATGTTATTGGTTCTCACAAAATTCCTAATTTCGGCTTGCTTAAGGGGGGTGCCGAGACCCCTAATATTCCAAACACCAAAAAACATGGGAGCCAAAAAGGAGAGAAAGTTACCTTTTCCTGCCACCTCGCTTTTTCGCCGAGGGTGGCATCAATTTAGACTTCAAAGGGAAACGCACATCAGCTGACGCAGGTCGAAGATTTCCTTATTGCCTCACAAGGGCTACAAGGGTCGGTTCAGGGGGAAGATGGGAAGGGTCAGGATCCGCAGGGATGGATGACGCTACTACATCGGGAGAATCCGATTCACTTCCACTAGAACTGATCTCATCTGGGACTTCAACATTCGAGGGGGAGGCGGGATCCACCATAGCATCACCTGGTGCTCCAATAATACCAGCTTGGCAGTTATCATCAATTCTTATCTTTAGAGGAGCAATTACCTTAGGAACAGGCTCGACCAGTACCATATCTTGAGGTTGCTTGCCACGAGAGGGAGGGATAACATTATGAACCAGCGAGTCTTGATGAATGACAGGATTTTGAAAGCTTCTTTTACGACGAACTTCACGCCATTCATTAGCGGGTAGAGGAACAGGCCTTCTAGCGGGTGTATTACCAGCTTTAGGAGAGACCGGGATAGCAGGATCAGCACATCGATGGCCAAAACAAACACAGGATGGGCAAAGGGAGGGAACCCATTCGTAATAAACAGACACAGAGCGGGGCTCATCATTTAACGTGAATTCAATCACTTCAGAGAGAGTAGTCGAAGCATCAATCTCCACACATACACGGGCAAAAGCCACAACAGTCATTTCTTCAGTTCGACTATCCACATAGAGAGACTTACCTAGAGCACTAGTAAGAGCACTAATACCTGAGGCTGACCAAAGAGAGACTGGAACATTTTTGAGTCGGACCCAAATAGGGACTGAACTGTGGTTGGCCTTCTGGAGTTCCATCGATGGATACCATTGTTGGAAGACCAAGGGAATCTTGGAAACCATAATCGGTTCTCCTTCAAGAACCTTCCGCCTAAAAGCACGATCTGGTATATGGAAGAAGTAGTAACCCAGATCAGCAGGTATTACTTCAACAAGATGGTGACCCCAAGCAAAGCTGAGAGCAACCTTTGTCATATCAAGGGGGAGTCTCTTCCCAATATAATGGCCAACAAGGCATTCCTCCCATTTTGGATGAGCAGCTTGCATAATCTCCTCAGAGATTTGCACAACAATTTTATTATCAATAACGGCAGGAGGAAAATAGGATAAACTATATCCTTTTGTACTCGATCGAGTAACCGCCGCCCAAGAACGGGTGGGGGGAGGCTAAGGAGCTTCTGTAGAAGGGCCCTGTTCAGTGACAAAAGCCTTACCAGAAGTAGAAGTCGATCCTTGGTGAACAGCAGTGCACTAAGCTTAAGGAAGACGATAGGAAGGCACGGGAGTACCACTCGTGGCTGAACCTTTAATCTTTCCATTCGGAACCATGGAGGTGGAGGGGTTCGCACCACTAGGTTGAGAGAAATGAAGCCCATCAAGCTGAAATCGAGCTTTCCTTGCTCTACTTCGACCTCTGCTTCGCGATCGGCCTTTCTGGCCACGGGCATCCCTCAATGCAGAATATTGATGGCCATGAGGGATGCGAGAGGAAAGGGGAGGGGCGGAGGCTTCCTTCAAAGCCTCAGGAAGAGGCTTACCCAGGATTCCATCCGGGATCGAGGAGGATGACGCCATTACAGCAGGCGTAGACCAAAACCTGAAAACCTAATCACATAGCTCATGAAATCCGAAAGAGGAGGCCATACCAGGCGAAATCCTTCGATGAAGATGTAGATCGGGTCTGGGCGAGGTTCGTCTCCAAAAACGAGCTCAAACGGATGGTTGAGCTGGCCGGAGCCAACAACAGCCAGATCCGGTGAACAGTAGCGCGCGAACCAGCTAGAGAGAAAAGAGATGAACAGTAGTTCGGGAGGCTTTCAACACCGTTAAAAAGTTTAGGACTAAATTGATACAAATACAATAAATTTATGAGTTTTATAACATTTTTAATTGTTACATCTATTATGCTCGTAGTTAGATTAGATTAGTTTCTTCAAAAATGACTTTTGGTAAACGTGATTGTGTTTCTTTAGCAAGATAGGGCGTTCCTCAAAATTATGAAAATTTAACAAAATATATACAACACAGTGCTGGATTGAGGGAAAAATAAAATTCTTTGGGATGATAATTCTCCGCAATACATATCAACCACAATCCATATTAATTAGAAATTCTAGCCGAGGAAAAGGAAAAAAAGGTCCACTTGTGATGTATCTTGTCTTAATTTAAAAGTATATAAAGGAATCTTATTTAGAAATCTGAATTTTGCAACACACAATTAAATTTTTTTATATTTAACCTCTTTGAAACTAATCGATTTCTTATTTTGAAGCTACACGTTATTCTTTCTCAAAATGCATATATATAGTCCAACAGCATAAACAAATAAATTTTCGAGTACAAATCCATCCACCTTGAAACACACTTCATGCATACAATCACCGGCTCAAATTAGTCTGCTCTTGTTGATTTTCTTCTTTTCTCACTCTCCTATTTTGGGGCTGTGATCTCTCCCCCACTGCATACGTTTCCTCTTGTTTTGCTTGACTTCTCAAGTCTTGGCACTGTAATGAAAGCGGCGTGCATCATTGATCCTCTCTCTATCAATGATGCAATCAAAGTTCACGGGCTATAACAAATCTCGATGAGACATATCGTCATGCATGAGAAACTCCCGAGGAGACCAACCAAGTTGACTTAGCATTTACCGGAAACTCTACGGATGACCCTCAATAAATTTCCGAAAATCAATTTCCGACTCCCAAAGTCCTTTTTACTTGTATACGCTTACTATCGCTTGACTTCTCTAAGTCTTGGCAATGTAATGAAAGCAGCCTGCATCATTGATATTCTCTATCAAATATGCATTCAAAGTTTATTAGAAAAGATAATAAGTGAAGTTTTGTTCTATTTTAAGAAATCAAAACCCAAGGGCACTAAATTAAAAGCTTGCAGATGCTTGTAGTGGTTAGAATGAGAATCCTAATTAATAAGTTAATGAGTTGGGACACACATCATTTACCAAAGGCGTCATCTAATAAGTAGGCAATTTAGGATTTTCAAAGGATCTATGAAGAAATTTAATGATATTGTGGAGAGAAATTTTTTAAGGTTATCATTAGTTCTTGTTGTTCAATTGATGAAATTCGTTAAAAAAAAAATGAAGACATTGTCATTTAACGATAAGGAGTTACGTAGCAATATTATGTTTTGGAATTGTTGTATTTTAGAGTTTACGAAAAAGTCTCTTTCTCCGTTAAAGACGAAGGGTCAAGTCTTCTCCTTTCCCTATCGACTTTTAAGTTTTGTCCCAATATTCCAACTATCAAAAATCGTTTGGAAAGGAAAAGACCGGACTTTTGCTTTCCCATAGAGGGAGAGAAGTTGCCTTAAACATTAGGTCAAAAGATTTATGACCAAAATGACACCGTTAAAAAGTTTATGACTAAATTGATACAAATACAATAAATTTAGGAGTTTTATAACATTTTTAATTGTTACATCTATTATGCTCGTAGTTAGAATAGATTAGTTTATTCAAAAATGACTTTTGGTAAACGTGATTGTGTTTCTTTAGCAAGATAGGGTGTTCCTCAAAGTTATGAAAATTTAACAAAATATATAAAACACAGGTACTGGATCGGAGGAAAAATAAAATTCTTTGGGATGATAATTCTCCGCAATACATATCAACCACAATCCATATTAATTAGAAATCCTAGCCGAGGAAAAGGAAAAAAGGTCCACTTGTGATGTATCTTGTCTTAATTTAAAAGTATATAAAGGAATCTTATTTAGAAATCTGAATTTTGCAACACACAATCAACTTTTTTTATATTTAACCTCTTTGAAACTAATCGATTTCTTATTTTGAAGCTACACGTTATTCTTTCTCAAAATGCATATATATAGTCCAACAGCATAAACATATAAATTTTCGAGTACAAATCCATCCACCTTGAAACACACTTCATGCATACAATCACCGGCTCAAATTAGTCTGCTCTTGTTGATTTTCTTCTTTTCTCACTCTCCTATTTTGGGGCTGTGATCTCTCCCCCACTGCATACGTTTCCTCTTGTTTTGCTTGACTTCTCAAGTCTTGGCACTGTAATGAAAGCGGCGTGCATCATTGATACCATCATTGATCCTCTCTCTATCAATGATGCAATCAAAGTTCACGGGCTATAACAAATCTCGATGAGACATATCGTCATGCATGAGAAACTCCCGAGGAGACCAACCAAGTTGACTTAGCATTTACTGGAAACTCTATGGATGACCCTCAATAAATTTCCGAAAATCAATTTCCGACTCCCAAAGTCCTTTTTACTTGTATACGCTTACTATCGCTTGACTTCTCTAAGTCTTGGCAATGTAATGAAAGCAGCCTGCATCATTGATATTCTCTATCAAATATGCATTCAAAGTTTATTAGAAAAGATAATAAGTGAAGTTTTGTTCTATTTTAAGAAATCAAAACCCAAGGGCACTAAATTAATAGCTTGCAGATGCTTGTAGTGGTTAGAATGGGAATCCTAATTAATAAGTTAATGAGTTGGGACACACATCATTTACCAAAGGCGTCATCTAATAAGTAGGCAATTTGGGATTTTCAAAGGATCTATGAAGAAATTTAATGATATTGTGGAGAGAAATTTTTAAGGTTATCATTAGTTCTTGTTGTTCAATTGATGAAATTCGTTAAAAAAAAAAAAAATGAAGACATTGTCATTTAACGATCAGGAGTTACGTAGCAATATTATGTTTTGGAATTGTTGTATTTTAGAGTTTACGAAAAAGTCTCTTTCTTCGTTAAAGACGAAGGGCCAAGTCTTCTCCTTTCCCTATCGACTTTTAAGTTTTGTCCCAATATTCCAACTATCAAAAATCGTTTGGAAAGGAGAAGACCGAACTTTTGCTTTCCCATAGAGGGAGAGAAGTTGCCTTAAACATTAGGTCAAAATATTTATGACTAAAATGACACCGTTAAAAAGTTTAGGACTAAATTGATACAAATACAATAAGTTTAGGAGTTTTATAACATTTTTAATTGTTACATCTATTATGCTCGTAGTTAGATTAGATTAGTTTATTCAAAAATGACTTTTGGTAAACGTGATTGTGTTTCTTTAGCAAGATAGGGCGTTCCTCAAAATTATGAAAATTTAACAAAATATATACAACACAGGTACTGGATTGAGGGAAAAATAAAATTCTTTGGGATGATAATTCTCCGCAATACATATCAACCACAATCCATATTAATTAGAAATTCTAGCCGAGGAAAAGGAAAAGAGGTCCACTTGTGATGTATCTTGTCTTAATTTAAAAGTATATAAAGGAATCTTATTTAGAAATCTGAATTTTGCAACACACAATTAAATTTTTTTATATTTAACCTCTTTGAAACTAATCGATTTCTTATTTTGAAGCTACACGTTATTCTTTCTCAAAATGCATATATATAGTCCAACAGCATAAACAAATAAATTTTCGAGTACAAATCCATCCACCTTGAAACACACTTCATGCATACAATCACCGGCTCAAATTAGTCTGCTCTTGTTGATTTTCTTCTTTTCTCACTCTCCTATTTTGGGGCTGTGATCTCTCCCCCACTGCATACTTTCCTCTTGTTTTGCTTGACTTCTCAAGTCTTGGCACTGTAATGAAAGCGGCGTGCATCATTGATCCTCTCTCTATCAATGATGCAATCAAAGTTCACGGGCTATAACAAATCTCGATGAGACATATCGTCATGCATGAGAAACTCCCGAGGAGACCAACCAAGTTGACTTAGCATTTACCGGAAACTCTACGAATGACCCTCAATAAATTTCCGAAAATCAATTTCGGACTCCCAAACTCTACGGATGACCCTCAATAAATTTACCGGTCTTCTCTCCCTCTATGACTTTTTTGGTACTTTTTCTGATATTTTCTTAGGCTCTAGAATCATAGATTAATCTTTTAAAGATTATTAGAAAAGTAAGAGCAGCTCATTTTTTGAGAAGAGTACTCCTGTCTTCGGCTCGGAATATAGCTTGTCTTCTCGATGAGTAGTGAAGAAAGATCCAGGAAAAGTACGTCAAGTTTATGTTACAAAGTTTCGTGAAGAGACGTGACCGCATTGCTCAAGACTTCGTCACAAGAGGAATTATCGTGGAATCATCTCACGCAAGTAGCTATGCCCTATGTAGCACCGACACGCGACACGACATGAGTGTCCGATATGACACGACACGTTGACACATCATTTCTAAAAAATAAAAAATTTCGACACGTTGCGACACGTTGTATATTAAATGAATATTTTTATTTTTAATTAATTTGATTTAAATTCATAAATAATTAATTAATTAAAAAAGAGCTTATAATAAATTTATACTAATAATATTAACAAATCAATTCATTCGAAATTCGAAAGATATATTCATAATTAATACGAAACATTTTTTTAAATTATAACAAAAGTTATCGATGAAACTAAAAATTAATAAAAAATTAGAATCAATTTATTTAAATAAATCCATGATTTTCTACAATAACCAAAATTTATCATTATTCAAAATTTAATGATTTTATTTTTCGAAATTATTTTTTAATTTCATTTATTTAATTTTCCAATTAAAAAAAGAATCCCCAAAATTCACCCCATCTTTCGTTCGTCCTTTTCCCTCCACCCCCATGTTTATTTTACTTTTTCCCTCCCCCCACTTGACAGTGACAGGTGAGCTGTCACTCTCCCCCCCCCACCCAACCCCCCTCTCTCACGCCATCAGACCTCCTTTCTTAATTTTTTTGGATTTCTTTATGAAAAACCCTAGCGAACCGCCGAGCCCTCCTCTCGTCTTCCTCTCGTCGCCGATCCATCGCAACAGTGGCGGCCCTCACCTCTCTCTGGCCGTCTCTCACCGTCGCGGTGGTCCGTTCGTGGCTTCGTCTCGCCGGCGGGAGTTTGCCTTCTCTTTTCTTTCTCTCTGTTCGGCTCTTTCTCTAGCCGTCTCTCGCCGTCGCGGTGGTCCGTTCGTGGCTTCGTCTCGCCGGCGCTCGCGGCCTCTGCTCCGTCTCGCCGGCGCTCGCGACCTCTGCTCCCTCGCCCTCCCTCCATCAGTCTTCCAGACACGCGTCGACACGCGTGTCGATAAAAGTTGACCGCGTGTCCGAGCGTGTCGACGTGTCTGACGCGCTCCGACACGTGTCGGACACGACACGGAAGCACGGAGGCTATGACCACTTGATGTTAACTCCACAACTTGTACTTGGACAATAACTACAATTACTGGACCAAAAAAACAGCGAGAAAAAGGAGAAAAAACCCATCTTCCTTCTCCTTATATACCCCAAACCCATCGAATTAATTCATCGAAACAACAAAAATTTATGAAGAGAGTTGAAGGAAGAACCATGGTCATCCATAAGCTTCTCTTGAAAGTTGTGGTGGTTGGGATCATCATATTGGGTCCATACCACAATCACATAGCAGAAGCTGATGATTCAATGACCAAGCCCGAATGTCGAAGTTTCTGTGGAAACCTCGAAATTCCATACCCCTTTGGATCGAACGACAGTGATCCCAAATGCCGTGCCGATCATCCCTCATTTAGAGTTGTTTGTGATAACTCTACCGACCCTCCCACACCTTACATGAATACAAAGAGTGGCTTCGAAATACTCCACATTTCTGTCCAGGATCACGAGCTACGCGTTAACGTTTTGACTGGTCGAGCCTGCTATAACTCTTCTGGGAGAGTTCGGTCTTTAAGCATATCTCCATATTCCTCATTAGCAAAGTTCCCCATATCCAGCACCAAGAACAAGTTCACTGCAATCGGTTGCGACACGTCGGCTATATTCCAAGACCGCGATAAGAAGTTCTTCTTCGGTTGTATGTCTTCGTGCAGTAACATTTCAGACGTCAGCAATGGATCGTGTTCCGGTATCGGTTGCTGCCAAACGAGCATCCCTAAGAACACCTTGGGCTACAATATCTCTATTGGGAGCTATTACAGTCATTCCTATGTCCTGGGATTCAATCCTTGCAGCTATGCCTTTGTCGCCGAAAATGACTTCTACAACTTCTCGGTTCATGATCTTTCGAGTTTTAAATATAATCAGTCTCCTCTAGTTCTCGACTGGGCGATAGGGAATCAATCATGCGAGGAGGCCCAAAAGAACAGCAAGAGATATATGTGCACCAATAACACCTATTGCACAAATGCCGAAAATGGAGTCGGGTATAAGTGCAATTGTTTAAAAGGTTACCGAGGCAATCCTTACCTTGAGAATGGTTGTCATGGTACGTAGAGAACATCCACATTCTTTAACTTGTCCTTTCTATTGATACGATCTAAGAAGATTAATACATTTTATGTGTAGATATTGATGAATGTGCAAATCATGAGATGAACAAGTGTGAGAGAGAGTGCCATAATATTGAGGGGAGTTATACATGTCTATGCCCAAAGGGTTATCATGGTGATGGCAAGAAGATTGGTGAAGATGGACAAGGATGCATTGCTAATTCATCACATTTGATGGAGATTTTGATTGGTAAGTTTTTTCTTTTTATTTGGACCTCCTGACTCAAAAATTATACTATTATCCTAGCTGATTTCGAGAATATATAATTTAGTTTGTCTGTGGTGTAGGAGAAAATTAACCATTCACATTTTCGCCTGATTTTTCTTCCATTGTTGCCCTTGCTTGAATAAAATCCAAAATGAAAGTTTCTATGTCCTTCTCACTGAAGTTCTCTAGTCAGAGGATGAATGAGATCATCTAATGCATTAAATACATCACGTGCTAGTAATTATATCACGACTGAGCTCTCTAAAAATTCAAGAGTAGATTAATTTCACTCTAGTCAATTTCTGAACTGTTCAAGCATCTTTTGACTTGGTGACTTTGGGCTTTGGGCAATTGTGTATGCATCTTCCATCTATCGAGATCAAGTTGCGATTGTTTATATTGGTACCGTATGACTTGTAGTTGCGTGATCTTCACTGCCTTTAAAGCGCGGAGTCGCAAGGTTGTGGCATTGAATTAGTCAAAATATTGTCCTGAAAAACCACGTCACAAAATTGCCATTTCTATATAACATTGTATATTTATATATACATATGCGCGTGTGTATATATATTTATATATAATATGTATGTATGTATGTATGTATGTATAGAAGACTTGGAGCATGTCAATAATTTGGTCAGTAGGCTTTCTATATCATATCGTGCATTAATCATGAGCACTGATAAGTACTGTTACTACTTCAAAATGATGATTTTGAGCCAATACCACAATTTCAAGAAAAATCGGCCACCGAATGTTTACGGTCTCTTCAACTTCTTTTTATAAATAAATTAAGACAATTCCTTGAAATTGAAACTATTCTTTGTTCTTCAACTTCTCATCTTTCCTCTATGAACAATCTTGCAAGATAATCAGTTTTTGATTTGTAGTCAATTTTGCATATTGTTCACAACCTCATAAAATAAACATTTTCACATCCTACAACATTTTACCCTTGGTAACTGCTGAAATGTCTGTACCTCGTAATCATACACTTGATTATGATGAAATGAAGCAATGGTCATCAATAAAAAAAATTGACATTTTATAAAGTTTCGCACTCATGACATGACGATGTAAATCTTTCATTCACAATTTTCATAGTATGTTGCACTCACCTATGATAAAATTTCGTCAATACTGGTGCAAAATTTCAAAATCTAAAGCATAATGTATTTTATGGGGTTCTTTGTATTTAATTACGATCAAACATTATAAGTCTTTACAGAATATCGTAGAATAAAGGAAAACATGTCTTTATGTTTTTTCTTCTTTCGTTTTACGAGCTACATTCATCAAAATTAAGTGGAAAATCTCCTAATAATTTCTTTTTGTTAGTTGGTGTACTGTTGACCAACTAAAATCTTAAACGAATTATGAGGTTCTGCATGAAAATGCGAAAAGCATCTGGTAAAAGTAATTAAAAAAAAAAAGGAGTAGAACGTCATGCGAAAAGGAAGATGAAAAATGGGACTGTACTCTCGAACAGGCTAAATCTTTCCTCAAGTTGGCTACACAAAACTTGAGGTGGAGAGACAGGACAGTCATCCTTGAGAGAATGACGGTCCTATCACATAAGCATTGTTGATTAATTCTATTGTCAAGAACGGCAAAACAAAGCTAGAACTACACACCCTAGATCATAATCTTAATTTCTCTCTTATCTCTCCCTCCCTGCCCACAAGCTCCATCCATCACCGCCTCTGTTGCTCGTCGCCACCACTTCTGGTGAAGTTAACACCGGACGCCGCCGAAACGACCAACACCACCTCAAGTCTCTCTCTCCCCCTCCCCCTCTCCCTACGCTTGCACCCGCATGCGTACCTTTAGAAAGGGGGGTGGCCTGGGCGGGAAGTTGTGTTGGCGAGAACTGGTGGAGACGTACACATAGGGATCGCTCTTTTTGCCAATTCAAGTAGATATTTCTGCTTCCCAATCCCAAATAAAATGAGCGAAAGCCCGTCATCGATGGATTTTGGGGCACGGACGTGGTAAAATTCTTCTGCTCCACATCCAGGCTGGGGGATAAATGGATATGGCTCGCCCTCTTTTCCTCTTGCTCTTTCTTTATTCCATCGCCCCCCCCCCCCCCCCCCCCCCCCCCGGGCCAAGATTTTCTAGCTTTAGTATTCTTACCAATATTCTTTACGCATTCAACCGTCAAAACTTTATATAATAAGCACAGCTTAATTCCGCACAAACTGTAGGCATTGATCAAATTCTGACTCGAACTTTTAAACTTGCCAATATAAAGCACTAAGTTTGACTGTTATCTCAAATCTGGCACACTGTTAGCTTGAAATATATACAAAATTTTAGCACGTTGACGTTATCTCTTTATTACTATGACACTTCTTTTACTCCTTTACTCTCTGTCGTTTCTATCTTCTTACAAGAATAGTTAAATCCGCATACTTGCAATTGCAAGGGCGATGATTGGGATAAAAAAACTTGCTCCACATGAGGCATGAAGTGAATGATTGAAATGTGGATTTGCATGTATTTTTAATCTCATTAGAGAGCCCCAATCCTTTTCTTTTTTAAGGTTCCTAAAAGTCAAACCCGTTCCTTTCTCTATTTAGTTTTGATTAGCATGTAAGAACTGATAGAACTGGTTCAATGGCTATTTCATCTTTCTTTTATGTGTGACGCAACTTACACAACTCTTTTAATTTCTTCACAAGCCATATTTATCACAATATCATTTAGATAACTAGTTGATTACTAGCGACTTAACAACATCCATCGAAGGTGACGATACAAATAACAGATGAAGATATAAGCAACTTTCACACCGAATACTAATCTGTTTAAAAAAAATTCCTCAAGGGTATTAGTCCTTGCCATTTTCACGTAATCAGAAGGGATCAAGCTGAATACAAAGAGAGACTTGTATTGAGCCATTTAAAATCATGCATAGTTCAACGAAAAAGTCTCTATAAACGTATGCTATAGATGGCGTGAATTTGGTTGCGTAAGACCTAAGAAGCTGTAAGCAAGTACACTGTGGAACCATACGAAAAGATAAGGATCCTCGTAGTTAGCTTGAGTTTATACTTCTATGAATTCTTTCATGTCGAATTAAACCTGTTAAACTGCTGACCTTTTTTGTAGACCGGGACGATTGCGATTTTCATCCTCTTTTTGTAGATTAGCATAACCAAATCCATTGTCCTATTTCAGACTCAAATTGTCGCAAAACTGTGAAGTTTTTCGAGGAAACCTCACGGTATAATTCTACATAAACTTAGAATGCGTGGCCGCTTTTATATGGTGCAATGATTTGTTGTGCAAATAATCACGTGGTTAATTATTTTGTAAAATCAATGTTGTATACAGGTGTTTCTGTGGGTATAATAGCGCTGCTTTTCAGCATAGGCTTTATCTATTTTGGATACAAACAAAGGAAGCTCATCAGGCTTAAAGAAAAATACTTCAAGCAAAATGGCGGTTTGCTTTTGCAACAACAATTACATGAACGTGATAGAACCACAAAAGCTACTAAAATCTTCAGCGCTGAAGATTTAGAGAAGGCCACCAACAATTATGACGAGACTAGAATAATCGGGCAAGGAGGTTATGGTACTGTTTATAGAGGGTTGTTGCTAGATAATATGGTAGTTGCCATTAAGAAGTCCAAGCTCGTGGACCGTGGCCAAATTGAGCAGTTCATCAATGAAGTCATTGTGCTTTCTCAAATTAATAATCGCAATGTGGTCAAGCTATTGGGATGTTGTTTGGAAACCGAGGTGCCTTTATTGGTGTATGAGTTCGTCAATAATGGAACTGTCTTCGACCATGTCCACAATACAAACAAGTCATCGAAGCTGTCTTGGGAGACCCGGTTGAGAATCGCTTCAGAAACTGCTGGAGTCCTCTCATACTTGCACTCCATGGCTTCCACTCCCATTATCCATCGAGATGTCAAGTCAGCAAACATCCTTTTGGATGATAATTACACTGCAAAAGTCTCTGACTTTGGAGCTTCAAGATTAGTCCCACTTAATCAAACACAATTGTTTACTATGGTTCAGGGAACATTGGGATACTTAGACCCTGAATACCTTCACACAAGCCAATTGACTGAAAAGAGTGATGTTTATAGCTTTGGGGTTGTGCTAGCTGAGTTATTGACAGGGAAGAAGGCGCTTTCTTTTGATCGATCGGAAGAAGAGCGGAGCTTGGCAACGTACTTTCTTTCATCATTGAAAAATGACAAATTGCTTCATATTGTTGAGGAAGTTATTGCAAATGAAGGAAACAATGAGCAGGTGAGGGAAGTTGCCAATCTTGCCAAGAGATGCCTGAAATTAAAAGGTGAGGAGAGGCCAACCATGAAGGAAGTAGCAATGGAATTGGAGGGACTCAGAACAATGGCAAAGCATCCATGGGTCAATGGTATCGATGTGAATCCAGAAGAGACGATTTGTTTACTAGGAGAGAAGCCCGATATGTACATGGATAGTATTGTGATCACAAACATTGGGTATACGAATAGCATTTAAAAACAGGTCATACGACTAGTTAGTAGTGGGAGATGACAATTATAGGTTATCGATATATGTCTAGGTATGTTGTGTTGGATGTTGTGGCTGCACCAGGTCTCCATTGATTGCACTGGCTCATTTGGTTCTTTCACGTTCAAACTCAATAGGTAGGGCGTTTGGGTTGCTTCTTGTTCATTAATAAGCATGTATTTTATCTTTAATAAGTGTCTTTCTCCATGCAGCATAATTTAGCTTTAGAAAGCTTTTTGATTCAAAGTAGTGACATAATGTGAAAATGGTTTACTCCTACTGTTTGTTGGTGGAGCTTATCAGATTAGGGAGCTATATTGTCTTTGAGTGTACCGGAGTTAAAATGATATGGAAGTGCAGATTTCTGTTTGCTCGAGAATGTAGTATGTCCAACTTGGATGAACCTTTTTTTTTTCCTGGGCAATTCCATGATCTTGTCTCATTAGTGATATGATGAAACTTTCACGTATTAATTAGACACGCGATAAATGGTCAACTCCATACACCAACAATCAAAATGAATTTCACGTTTGGCTTTTGCTCATGTGTTACTCATTTATATAATCAATGGAGTAGAGTCATATTTGCCTTATTGAGTTTCAGTTACAAACGTCATCTTGTAGCCAAGTTTTTATATAGTTAATGTCCATATTAATAATCAACAAATCAAAAACATTACCCTGAATTAGTAAGGGAGGGAAATAAAGTCCGATAGAAATACGTATTTCACAGGTGCAGGATTCACTTACCTAAAGCTAAGGGGGATCTTTTCACTAGAAAATAAAAAGGTATACTTTTTCTTGGGCACAAGACAGCGAAAGCCAATTGGTAAAAAGCTAATCAATTTATGGAATGCATTAACTAGCATCAAATGCGGCCATTTGACATACATAAAACCGAGAAGTAGTGTTGAGATCCGCTAATTCTTTGTGATTATGGTGGCATAGCATATATTTGGATATCATAATGTTATATCACATTAGAATAAGTGCAGCTGATTACGTTAATCAATTGGTTGGTCATCTTGAATATCCTAAGTTTATCCGATAAAGAGAAGATATTGGTTAGTTATTCTTCTTTTATGCAATTAATTCTTCTTTTATGTATATTGTCTTTGCTAAAGCTCAAATCAATTATTTGTTAATTTGACCAGTGTAGCAACAACCGTCACAATAATTTACCAACGTTTTATATTCGGTTTGAGAAATACCAACATTTCTTCACACTTCTAGGATGACCGACTGTTTTAATAATATATCAACATTTATACTTGTGCTTACAAAGACCTTAGAATTTACTAATTTTCATTTGAAATTACTGACCTTAATTTGATTGGCATACCAACATATGTTATATTAATACATAAAATTACGTTGAAGATGTCGTTAACTAGAAGAACCAATGTTGGTAAATTATTAAAGTAGTTGATAATTTTGGAAGTAGAAGAAATGTTCATATTTCTCAAAACGAAGCAAAAGATAAAAAGTTGGTATATGACTGTAATTAGTTGATAATTAATTGAATGGATGTCAAATTGAGGTTGGTGATTTCCAATTAATTAGTTTGTATTTAATTGGATGAATGTTGGTACTTCAGTCAAATTGAGGTTGGTGATTTCGAATAAAAGCCGGTAACTTCAAAGGCGTTGTTAACCACACTAATTGACACGCGATTAGGTAAGCATGTCACTTGTTTGTACCAGTAATATTTGACAGTTACCAACATAATTCAAATTCATTATGTACCATCACGAAACAGAGTTATGTATTTATGGATACAAATGCTTGCAATCTACTAAGTCTTTACTTGTTATATGATAAATGAAGTCTTTGCCAAAGCTTCTCTTTGAATATATGGTGCTAACTATCTATCATGCGTGCAAGAAAAAAAAAAGTTAAAGTGGGGATCTTTATAAGTACGCTACTTTGATTGATATTAAATCTTCGAATTCATAGTGGTAGAAAGCAAGTTAAAGTTTTCAATTTATATTTAAGAAAGTAAAGATGGTGTATATCATCAACGAGAATTTAGAGAACCTATCTATGTATGTTGATGTCCATTATCAACCATTTTGGCATTAAATTCCACAAAGAAAGGTGCTAAATTATAATGTTTGCTTTCAAATGTGGATCATGTAGCATGTTTATCATCACTAAAAAAGCTTTCAGGAGATTCCATCGACAATGTTGGGTGACGCAATGGCATATAATTATCATGATGAGCCTATTTGTGACCTCGACCAGCTTTTTAACTAATGGAGGTGGTAAAATAATTTTATTCTCAAGGTTTGGCCTATGCAGACTGTGACAACCTGGAATTTCATTCACGTTTTCAATTAAATAAATCAGGCCTTTCATCGACGCGCTTATAGTGCTAATCTTTTAGCTGATCACTTATGAGATAACTAGACTATCGGGGGAAGCCATTAAGAAATTTTAAATACTCTACTCGACCGTGCTCATCTATAGATATCATTACGGCACAGTCAAAAATTGATTAGAGATCATAGATAAGTCAGTTCAACTGAGATAAGTGATCAAAGTGTGGATGACTCCACCAAATTGCAAAATTCTCATCGATCGACATTAGGCTGATTTTTCTGTCTTTTTGGTATCCTGTGTTCGTATTTGAAATCTCAATATTTTCACGACCACCGAGAGTCATCAATGTATCGAAGATATACATTATGACTCAAAATAAATCAATCACGGGTCAATTGCACCAAAAATTTCTAAAAGCTACCCGATCAGCTAAGTCATGCTAAAATCGTGCCAGATTAAAATTAACTGCGAATTTAAATCTGATTTTAGAAATTGAAAGTTCTATCATGTCACGAGTCATTTTAGGAACGTTGACTCATCGTTCGAAGATTTTTCTGCAAACTGAGATTTTTTACAAAAATTCGAAATAGGGCCATTTGCTACCGGAAAATTTAGGGGACCGTTTTTTATCATATTTTTGGGATGCATGTTGGTTCTATTGGTGAGGAAAAATGTCAATTTGATCAAGGATACCTTGGTGGAATTTATAGAACTAAATTTGACTTCAATTGGAGAGAAATTGGTCCAAATTGAGGGGAAAATGCTTCAAATTCGTAGCCCCCCTTGGTCCCCAACCTTTTGACCACCTCAATAGCTTCCTAGGGAAGCTTTGTGGCTGCAAATGGCTGAGGAAGCCAGCCCATGTTCGTGGGGCATTGGTCAAGGGGACAAAGGGATAGAAAGAAGCTTGGAGGGACCCTCAAGGCTTTGTTGTCCCCTTTCTTCTACCTGAGCCGGCCACTTTCTCCATTTCTAAGCCAATTGAAGCTCAAAAGTTGCATAAAAACTAGAGAAGAGTCCCCCTTGGCCATCGCACACCATCGAACACCCCTGCCCCCGCCTCGTGACCGCCGTGCCCCCACTCGAGCCGCACCCATCACATGCGTCATTCCATCATCCCACGTGCCCACTTGCTGTCCCGAGCCTCCTCAAGTCCCATCAAGCCCCGTCCCTAGCTGTCAAAGCTACCTGGCCACCCGTTTCACCACTAGAAGCCGCCTCTTGCTCCACCCGCCCGCCTAGCAGCTAGCCTCATCGTTTCGGCCCAAGTCAGCCGTCCACGCAGCCCTCTCAGCCCACCATCTAGAACCGAAACCCAACAAGAAGCTATGGGCTTTGAGGCCCTCTTTTGACCCTTCCGGGGCCTCACTTGGTGCCACCGCTTCAAAGTTTGTCGCTCATCTCCACCTCACCATCCTCATGGACTCATCGGATTTCAAAACCAATGAGTTTACTAACTAAACTCTACCTATAGAGTTAATTATGCTTAAGGATTGATTAGTTTAGGCTAATTATGGATTATGTGATTAGTTAGAACGGATTAGTGATTTAATTATTCGTTTATGCATATTAGGTGATTAGGGCAGCGTAATTAGCAAATAGATAGGTTGTATTATTTATCTAGATAGGTTCAGAAATTTTATGACCCCGTTTCAGTATTTAATTAGGCTTTTCCGGCCTAAGTTTGTATTTTTGGCATTTATTGGTATTTATATAATTAATTTTGGTAATTATTTAATTATTTATTATTTTCCATAAATTATATTGTGATAGTTAGTGATCAAAATTTCGTGTTGATTGCAATGGTGTGTTTGGTTTATTTATCTGGATGCTAATTTCTCGATATTTGATTGATATTTATAAATTTTGGGAATTTATTCCAAAATTGGGTAATTTTGATATTTAATTAAAAAAATATCGGAGTCGGTTTACAGTGCCAAAAATGTGTTTGTGGGCTATTATATTTTGTGGGATTTTATAATATATAAAAAAATGGAAATTATTGTATTTTGGCTAAGGCCAACCGTGTATTCATACATGATTATTTTATCGGGTATAATAGAAATTAAGTATCGCACAGCTTTGGTGAGCATTATCAATATACTATATCAACATATGGGATTTGATATATCAGCTTAGGGTGAGCAATATACTCTAGTAGCTTTTGGTGAGCATTATCAGTATACTATATCAGCCTGCTGGCCTTAATATACCAACTTAGGGTGAGCAGTATACTTTATCAGCTTTTGGTAAGCTATATTAATTATCAACTTTTGGTGAGTTATACTATCTGTTTTCAGTTTATGGTGAGCAGATCTTGATGAGATCGAATTTTATAGATAGTATTGAATGAATTGACTGAGAAATGATATCGATGATATGGAATCGATTGGATTGATTGATCGATGACTCGATTTGATTTGATGATTTAATTCGAATTGAGGTGATTCATTGAATATATGAATCGTACTGACTTGCAGGAAAGAACTGAAGTAAAGGTAAGTCACCTATCTCTTATGTGCATAGGTAGCCTTTAGGCATATTTCCTTCCTAGTCAGAGTTTAAGGGGTGAACTTGCTGAGATGTTGTCTCATCCCATTGTGGGATAATATTTACATATCCTTAGATGGATGTACCTCCTAAGTGTTTTGGCCAGCCGAAGAAGGTCACCGAACAGCACTCTCAGATTCCCCTCCCTGGGAGCCAAGGAGCCTAGATCTACGAACTCGTAAGATCCACTATCTGGGTTGATGTGGGTCTATCCCAGAAGATGCCCCATCAATTCAAATTGTGGTATCGTTATAGGCGAGATGGACCTAGAGAAGGCCCCCTTCCAGAGTCTGAGATTCCTAGGTCAGTGGTGGAGATAGCTTTTGGTGAGGGTACGGCTGACCCTCCAAGTGGTTCAATGATAGACCCGAGTCTTTCAAATCTTGGGTCCCCGGAATATTCAATTGAAGACTCAAATGCTTAGAGAATCTATAGCACTCCACCTCCCTTTTTTGTAGACTTATATATATCGGCTAGTAATGTATATGACTTAGTCTAATGTGTATATAAGTGTGTTGTGATTTGAAAATTTTGTGGCCCTGCTTTTCAATCCCATCTTTCTATTGTCTGAGGATTTATTTATTCGCTTCCGCATGTGTATTAAAAAGAATGAGTCGGCGATGCGTCCTAAGACGTCGCAATATAAACGACCACAAAGGGATGGGCACGCGCTCAGAGGATCGAGGGGTGACACAAACTAAAATTCTGAGTGGTACAAATCTTCCATTATATACAAATCTTCACGGGTTATGATGCTGTGGCTTTCCCTGTTCTTAAGCGGTTCCATCGATTGTTGGTTGATAACTATACAATTGGTGTCGACTGCCGCCTCACTACTAGTTTTCTTAGTGAATAATACTCGAATCATCATCTCATCACTTTGCAGAGAAATTAAAGTGATTTCATCCTCCATCCTACCGGCAGTATCTGTTCTCTATAAAACTAAAATGCAGAGTGTGGCATCCCAAAATTCATGACGACCTCTAGTTACATTAAAATCTATGAATAGGTGATGGAAGTACCATTAAGTTATTTTATAGCCATTTAATCCATAATTTGCAATAAGATTTATGACCAAGCTTTTAATGGACAATTATGTGATAAGAAAGAAATTGGCCATGTGTATTATAAATTGGAATTTATGGATTTGTGACTACAAATTTTATGGCCTTATTAATTTTGCAAGTTAGGTATTTATTTAAATGAGGATTAAGATATATTATTATAAAAATAAATAAACTTGGGCCATTTAAGTTTGGGCTTTAGGCCCAAGTGAGATGGGCCTAAAGTGGGCCAAGAGGCCCAGCCCAAGGAGGCCCATCAATTTGCATGAAAAGTGACAAGTGGCATGAAGGGTTGTCCAAGTGTCTTCGGCAAAGGAGACACTTGTCTCCTCCTTGGGGACAAGTGTCCCCCATGCAAAATGAGGATGCATGCAAGTATATAAGCAACCAAAAAGAGAGAGAGAGAGGGAGTGGCTGGTTTTGAGAGAGAGAGAGAGAGTTGCGAGAAGAGTGAGGAGCCGAGAGAGAGAGGGAGAAGCCGAGTGAGGGAGGAGGTCCGCTCGTCCGTTGCCGTCCGTCCGCTCGTCCGTTGCCGTCCGTCCGCTCGTTCGTCGCCATCCGTGTGCCGTCATTTGTTCGATTTTGGAGGCAAGTTGGGATCTATATTCTACTCTTGCATGTTGTGTCTTGCTTGTGTGTTTGAATGGTGGTGAATCTCGGATGTTTAGGGTGTGAGAAACCGCAGCTTGAGTGTGTTGTTCTTGAAAATGTGTTCTGTTTTTAAGTGTGCCGCCTGACCCAGAATTTTGTAGAGGCTTGCATCTGGATTTTGAGTTGGATTTCGACTTTGACTTCTTCACGAAAGTTGTATAAAACATCTCAAAGTATAACATAATAAAATTTGAGACAAAATGGTTGAGTTTTAAGGGGTGAAACCCTTCTTCTACGAAAACGCCAGATCTGGAACTGTTTTATCGACCTCTTGGTGGTTTTGTGTGTTGCATGTCACTTTTTACCAAGAATCTCACTTCGACTTCCTCACAAAATTTTTAGAGAACATCCTGAATATTAACATACTCAAATTTGAGGTAGAACGAGCAAGTTTAGCCTAGTGAAACGATTTTCTTTTGAGGACGGTAAATCTGGAAATACGGTACTGGACACCCGAGACTTCTTAGGCCTATATGGTGACTATTCTTTGAAAATTTCACTTAGATCCCTTAATGAAAGTTTCATGGGACCTCTTGAGGCAAAACATATCAAAATTTCAGAGGAAATGAAGAGGGATAAGTAGGCGAAAACTCGATATTCCGGAGATAGCTAAACTGGACGGTTCGGTACTAGGAACAGGAGCTTCGACCGTCTATAGTAAATTATCTAGAGCGAATCTGGCCTATATGTCTCCATGAAAAATCTACCTTAGGATCTTGACTATCACCTGGTAAAATTTCATAATTTTTGGAGGTCATTCGGGTATTTTAATCGAAATATTTCAAGAACTGCGCAATCTGATTTTATCCGAATTTTGCATGCTGTATTGTGTGAGCTATATCTTCTTGTGTGAAGCTCTTTTGGGCATGTGTTCTTCATGAAATTGCTACATTTATGTCTTGTCTATTACATGCTTTGATTGTATGATTTTTGAAGATCATATGGATATTTAATTTACATGATTTCCGAAATTGTGTAAGCTGGAATTTGGTAAATTTCAAAAAGACCTAGTATATGGATTATTCTATGTTATATGGACCCCATGAATTGTATTGTCATAAGTGATTGTGTCTTGCTGCATGTATGATGATGATTGGACATGCATATAAGAATCAAATGAGGAAAATGATCTTGTTTGCCATCACATCATATGCCATGTTGAAATTGAGCTATAATTGAAAATGAAATGTATGGGAATATGCATTGTGGTGATGAGAAGACCGTCGGAGGTGTGAGCCAACGATGCCCCAAGAGTGTCGGGATGCCTGGAAAGTGGGGGTGTCGGATGCCCGGTGGCATAGTGCGTAATTCCGGAGGTTTCTCGGGAGTTTCGAGATGTCCGGTGGTATATGGTACGTAATTCTAGAGAATGGGGAAATCCTGGTAGTATGTCGGTACGTAATTCCGGAAACCCCGGAGGTTTGTGCCCGGGGCGATGCCTCGTGATGCTAGTTAGGATGCGAGATGCCTGGCAGGTATTGTGCCAGATGCCTTGTAGGTATTGTGCCGGATGATTATCGCGATGCCAGGATTGGGTGCGAGTGATAAATGTGGGATGCAAACATTGGTCCCGAGAAAGAGAAATGTGATGGCCCAAAATGAAAGAATGAAATTGGGAAATTGAAATTGAATTATGCGTGATGGTACATGTAATATAATGATGATGAGTGCATGGATGCATGATGGTAGCATGAATGTATGTGCCTATGGCATGATGGTACATGTGTGACATGATGATAATGAGTGCATGGATGTATGTGCACCTATGGCATGATGGTACATGTGTGACATGATGATGGTGAGTGCATGGATGTATGTGCACATATGGCATGATGGTACATATATGACATGATAGTGAGTGCATGGATGTATGTGCACCTATGGCATGATGGTACATGTATAACATGATAATGGTGAGTGCATAGATGTATGTGCACCTATGGTATGATGGTACATGTATGACATGATGGTGAAGGTTATATGAGGATTTATGTACATGTGGTGTGATGACACGTGCATGGCTTCAAGGTAAGTTATGCATGGATGCATGAATAACATGTGTTATACTATGATTGTTATGATTGTATTGTGTGATGCATTGAGTGGTTATTGGGTCATTTACCTACTGAGTGGTTGTACTCACCCCTTTGGGAACCAACATTTCAGACTAGATAAGATATCTCTGCTGCCGCTGCCACTGCCACTGGTAGATGGATCGGGTGGTTGGATATGACCGCGAGGAGAAGGATAGCAAAGGAAGGAACTTTTGGACACCGACACCGATTGATGGACTTTAAGTATACGACTGTTGGAAGAGATGTCGGTCATCTTTTGAAATATAGCCAAGTATAGAAAACTATGGCATTTTGATATACCGATGAATGATGTCCATCCGGTTTAAGTAAATAAAAGTGTACAGCTTTTACTTATAAATGTTTAGTAGGTGTGCATCGTTTTCTGAATATATGGAAGGGAGTTGTTGGATGTGCTTCCGTATATGAACTGCGCAAGGGACCGATCTAAAAGATGTAAACCCCCATTGTTGTATGGACCCGCTGTAATTGAAATGGTATCAAAGTAACATGTTATTAGGTCAAATAAATGGTAAGCGAACTATGGCGACCCCAATCAGATCGGGGGCCGTCGAGGGGTGCCATACAGAGCCCTAAATTCTGAAGTTCACGCTACCATTATCTTTATAGAAAAAATGGAAACAGCTCGCTGGACGACTAGCAAGCTAGATAGGTTGTCCATGTCCTGTACCAAAATTGCCTCGATCCTATGGATGCAGTTTTCAAGACAATACATATAAGTCCAGTGCATCCTCTGCGAATGCAATCGATCTGTTCCAAAATTCTTATGGCCCAGTGCACATGAAGAAGGAATGCTGAGGTGCTATTTCCAAGCATATGAGGCCACTAGAGATGCAATCTACTAGGCTCTAGAAGAACAAAAGCACAATCAACCAGGGTCAATTTATTTCTCTCAAGACCCTTGAGACTTTGGATAGACATATTTTATCTAGATAGCACGTATCATATATACAGTGACTCATTGGAGAACCCTCATATAGTTGTGCACCATGAACCTACCAATAAGTGAAGGAATTTTGCCATATTGTAAATGGGCGAGCTTTATGCTTTGAAATTATATGCAAAAATCTTTCTAGTTTATTGTGCTAGTGTCACTTTAAAACCGTCCATCTTGTATAAGGCAATCTATTCCCAAGATGTATTTTTGAAAATTGGTCGTATGTGTTGGCCATTTAAGGCCTTATGCAATTCATGTAATGCCGTTGCCTTCAGTTATAAAAGGCGATGAAAACCTCTAATAAAATGGCGGTGAACTTCCAGAAAACCTTCATATTTTCTTCTATCACCCTCTTGGAAACATTGTCATTCTTTAGGCATATTGTTATTTGAAGGATATGAATAAATCTTTGCTGATGTGATACCCTAATTTTTGGTGAAGTAAGCATTCTCTACATTTACAAGTCAAGGTGATCTCGTGGATCAAAAAGCTAAACTAATATTGAGACTTTCGAGTCTCAAGGTGACCATCTTAATGAGATTTGTGTACTAAAAGACAGTCTTATTTTAACGGCGAAAAAAATATGACTGATGAGTATTGGCCATATGTGATCGAACCTGCCATAACGAAGCCTAGGGTGGGTACATCCCACACCTGTACTCTAGGTCAGGATGCCAACATTGCTCAGTGTCCGAGTATCCATCCCCACTTGGGTCGGAGCACAGAACACCCAGATCACCACGAGACCCGTTCTTTATGTAGTTCCACGAAAAGCCTTAATACACTTTCAGAAACACTACTCCGGTACATCTGCTGGAAATTGATTACCTTGCAAGGCAATGAATGTGGCCCCAGTATGCAAGCTATTAAGTCAGCCACACTACCAGGCAATCCTTACCCGAATAGCATAGTGACAGGTGGATCACCAGTGGGGAATAGTTCGTCTACATCCTAAACACATGCACGTTGGAGTTATATAATCTAAATAAAAGATAGTTGGACGATTTCCTTGTAGTTATGCCTTTGTCGCCGAAATTGGCTCCTACAACTTCTCGGTTAGCGATCTTAAGCAGCTTAAATTTAACAAATTGACTTTAGTTCTTGACTGGTCAATAGGGAATCAAACATGCAAGGACGCCAAGAAGAGCAGTAGGAGCTACATGTGCACCAACAACACCATTTGCACTGATGCTGAAAATGGATCCGGGTACAAGTGCACTTGTAAAGTAGGTTACCGAGGCAATTCTTACCTTGTGAATGGTTGTCAAGGTACGTTGATAAAATCAACTTTCTTTATCTTGCACTTCGTATCTAATGTGTATGTTTAATTTGTGAAGATATTGATGAATGTGCAGATCAGAGAAGAACCCATGTCAAGGAAAATGCCATAATGTTGATGGGAGTTACGCATGTTCATGCCCAAAGGGTTATCATGGTAATGGCAAGAAAGGCGGTGGAGATGGACAAGAGTGCACTTCTAATCCATCACAATTGATGGAGATTTTGGTTGGTAAGTTCTTTCATTTTACTTAGAGTGCCTAACTCAAAAAACATACTGTGTTAGCTTATTGCTAGGATCTATAATTTGATTTCTTTATTGTGTAGGAGAAAATTAACTATTTACAATTCGCCCGATTTTTCTTCCACTATTTCCCTTGCTTGGAAAATTCAAAATGAAACTTTCTGTATCCTTCTCACCAAAGTTTATGCGGAAGATAAATGAGATTATATGATCCATTGAGCACATCACGTGTTACTAAGTACATTACAATTGAGCTTCCTTAAAATTCAAAAATAGATTTAAGTTCCCTCATGTCGATGTCTGTACTCTTTGAGCGTCAAAAACACATGGTGACCTTAGGCCTTTGGGTAAATGTAAAGACATTTACCAACAATTGAGATCACGTCACAAATATTAATCAGTACTGTGCATGAAAGCGCTCAGTTTTACTATGTGTGTGACCTTCGGTATTCGATGGGAGGGAGGTCACCTGTCTCAGGCAACCAGAAATTTGTTGTCACGTGAGAGGTTAGCATCCTCCTTTTTGATTTTTAGAAAGAAAGGGGGGCAAAGGTGGTGGTCATAAAAGCGGTTGGTGGCACATTGCCGAGGACTTGTGCTGGTGGAAACAAGTTGAGACTTACGCTTGGGGATGGCTATTTTATCGATCCAAGAGGATATCCTTACTTGCTAGTCCCAAATAAAATTAGTCAAAACCCATGATCAATGGATTTTGTGGCCGAGATTTGGCAAAATATATATGCTTCACATCCAGGCCAGGGGGAGGAATGGTTATGCCTAGCCCTCTTTTACTTTTCTTCGTTCTTTATTCCCCCTAAAGATTTTCTAGTTTAAGTGATATTGGATGTATTCTTTCCACATTTAACTGTGAAACGTTTACATAGTAAAGCACAGCTTAACACCGCACAAACTGTAGAGATTGACCCAATTATGGCCCGAGATTTCAAACTAGCCAAAATAGAACATTGACTTTGACAGTAATCCCAAATTTGGCACGCCGTTAGATTTAAATATTTACACAATTCTAGCACGCCAACATTATCATTTTCCATTACCTGTGACACATTCTTTGGTCCCTGTCCTCTTTACGTCGTCTCCATCTCCTCATCATGGATTTTGCTTTTGGATTGTTTTTATTCTAAACTTGACATTATCGGGAGAATGGTGATGGGATAAAGAAACTTGTCCAACATGAGGCGTTAGTTTTAAGTTGGGGGGTGGGGGGCGTAAGCGGAGTGAAGAAGGTGATTGAATGAATTCTGGATTTGCATGTGTTTCTTTTTTTTTTAATTGTCCAAAAAGTCATAATTTTATTGTATGGCTGTCAACCTTTTAATTGTATCAATTTAATCTTAAAATTTTTAATAATTTGCTAATTAGGTCCTAAATCTTTTAACGATTTGTCAATTTAGTCATTCTCCCCAATTATGATTAGAAATCACCGATGTACATGGACAATTTTTGTAATATTTTGAATTCTCCTCTTTCCTTTCCTTTCCTTTTCTTTTTTCGTTTTCCCTTTTTCCCTCTACCGGCCTTAGGCGAGAGCCATCCCAATCGGCCTCGGGCAAGGAGCAAGACTAGTGACCTCTACCAGCTATTGATGGGCCCAACGATGGCTTGCAGAGGAAAAAAAAAGAAAAGAAAAAGAGAAAAAATTCATAAAAGTACAAAAATTACAAAAATTACAAAAATTACAAAAATTATCTATGTCGATTGGCTAATGCTAATTAGACCGCTACGTTAGTAATTTCTAGTCAAAATTGGCAGATCTTTAAAATGTTTAGGACTAAATTTTCACAATTAAAATATTTATGATTAAATTGGCAAGCTGTCAAAGGATTTAAGATTAAATTGACACAATTGAAAATTTTAAAATTGATTTGGCTGCCATATAATAGGTTTATGATCTTTTAGATAATCTTTCCTGTATTTCATAGTCGATGCATTTAACTATTTGATTGTATCTTTGTTTCTTACCCATAAATAATGCATAATATTTTTGAATTATTTTGTTGAGCAAAGCCTCCTTTTTGTTTCTCTCTCTTCAAAGCATGAAAGCATTTGTTCCAATTAGTGGAAGCTAAAGTTGACGATGAGTGGAAAATTGGTTACGCAGCAATTCCCCCTCCGGCTTTTTTTTGTTCTTTTGACACGGGGGAGGACGGGTATCATAGCCATAGTGTTGCTTTTGCTTTGTTGGTAGTTGTACAAATACATCAAAAGAAGGCGTGAGCCAAAGCTCAAACAAACATTCTTCAAACGTAATGGCAGAATTCTGTTGCAACAACGCCTATTTTCTATTGAAGACAATCAAGTGGAGGAAGGCAAGTTATTCACCTCAACGGAGTTAGACACGGCTACAAACGAATCAAGGTGGTCAAGAAACTGTTTACAAGGGAATTTTGAAAGACGGAACGAAAATTGCGGTCAAGAAATCCAAAGTTATTGACATAAGACAAGTCGAATAGTTTGTCGATGAGATCGTTGTTCTCTCTAAAATCAATCACAGAAATGTGGTCAAGCTATTAGGATTTTTTCTGGAGAGTGAAGTCCCTATTCCGGTATATGAATTTGTCCCCAATGGGACTCTATACCAATATCTTCATAATCCAGATAGAGCATCTCTAGTCTTGTGGGAAATACGGTTAAGAATTGCTAGTGAAGTTGCAGGGACTCTTTCATATTCGCACTCTACTACTGCCATACCAGTTTATCATCGCAATATCAAATCATCAAATATAATTTTGGATGAAAAATATCGAGCCAAAGTGTCGGATTTTGGAGCTTCCAAATCGATTGCCATTGACCAAACACACTTGACCACAATGGTGCAAGGAACCTCAGATACTTGGACCTTGAGTACTACCAAACAAGTCAATTTATGGACAAGAGCAATGTCTATAGCTTTGGGGTTGTCCTTGTTGAGCTCCTAACTAGAGAAAAAGCTATATCTCAACTAAAGGCAGAAGAGGGCAGAAATCTAGCCTCGTACTTCATCATTTCGATGGAGGAGAATCACTTGTTTGATGTTCTTGATAAGGAGGTATTATACCATGGTGGGAACAAAGAAATTATTGCGGTGTCTAACTTGGCAAAAAGATGCTTAGGATTTCATGGAAGGTACAAATCCAGCAAAATGAAGAAGAGATTGATCGCATTAGAACTGGATCAATCTGTGTTTCAAGTTCGATTCCCATGTTGATGCAATTGGAAGCAGAAGTAAAGCTGACTTCAATGGAGGAGGATCGGTCACTCTTATCGCCGAGATGAAGATGCATTCGGTTGCCTCAATCCAGATTTATGTGATATGAGACATTGCAATCTCTTTATTTGCCTTTATATGTGAGTTGCAGAATAATGTTGATGAACCCTTTTGATATTTGCGCTTTGTATGTCTAGTATGAGTGATGATTATGTTATCTCTTCTTGATTTCTTGTTAATTTGCTTTAGCTTTTCACTGTGGTTTACTATTATATCAAGAAAATAGCCTTCTTACCAATATACCCCTAATTGGTTGTTTTAGAAATATTTCAACACTGCTTTATCAACCATGTACTTTAATCTTGAAAATATTGGTTTCTTTCCACATATATGTGTTTCCCATTTCTTCGTATTGTATCAGTAATTACTTTCCATTGATTGATAATCCATATTGTCGCAACCTCTTTTTTCGGCGCCCGATCAGGGCGGGCGCCTGCAGAGGCTAATGGTTCAGCTATGTCTATTAGGCTTAGCTTGGACTCTCCCAAGTCCACCAATTCACGACTTAATGTTCCAAGTTTTTAACCTGTAAATTAATTTTAAAACGGAGTCGCCACTAATCGATTTGAGGTGGGTTGATTAGAAACTCAAGTGAAATATCAGGAGAAATACTCACTCCTGCGCAACCAGAGAAATTAGGATCGAGGACTTGATTACACTAGTTAATCACCAATGCCCTTGCAGTACCTAATATTATTTAAACCCTAAGACTTTTTGGATTTTTGAGGGGTTTTCCATGCATTTGTGGAAGAAAAACATTTTTTGGGTCTTTTTCTCATTTTCTTGACATAAAAAGCATTTTTTTTTTGGATTTTTATCTTTTTTTCTGAAAATATAAATCATTTTTGGCTTTTTTTTTTGGATTTTTTGGGAAAATATGGGATATTTTTTTTATTTTTTTGAAAATAAATTATTTTTTGTTTTTTAATTTAAAATATTATTTATTATAATATATTAATATATTAAAAGGTGACCCGGGTCGGGTCCCTGGGTTGGGTTCGACCCGACTTAATAGCGACTGGTTCTGGCGGGCCCAGCCTGGATTCCTTTTTCTCCTCTTCTTTTGTTCGTCTAAGCCCATGAAGTAACCCAGGCCCATCTATGCACAAAAGCAGCCCACACAACCGGGCCCAAAAGACCTAAAATTGGGGGGAGGGGGGGGAAGGGGGAAGAACCCTACCCAGATGGGGGTTTTGCCCAACCCAGTTTTGACCAGGCAAGCACCTCTCTCCTTTCTCTTGTCTTCGCGACACCGATGGAGGCAATGGCACGGTGGCGGTGTGAGGTGTGACAGTGGCCCAACACGGTAGGGGGTCTCGGCGAGTCGTCAAGGACGGCGTCAAGGGTTGCGATAGGACGTCTGGGAATGGTAGCAACCCAGCACCACCAAGGGTTATGGCTGGTTTACTGGGGACGACGTCAGGGTGGAAGGGGGGGACTGTAGCACGACTCAGCAGCAGTCCGATACAACGACGGCGGGTCGGATCGCACCTAATGCTTTTCGATCAAAAATTTTCCATCCGACTTTTGCAGTTGGATCCACTTCCGCCATCTCGGTTTCCGACCCTCAAGTGGTGCATAGAGATCTTTTTAATAAAGATAATCCTGATTTATAATTTTCACCATCCAAAATCCTACCCATTGAACTTATTGATTATGATTTTATCTTTTGCCATACTATTTGCTTTCAATTGAACGTTACTGAAAAACCCTCAAATTTTCTCAATTAGCCAACCCATGCTCTGAAACCATTGTTACGAAATCGCACGTCGATTCCAGAAAAATAACGCTTGCAAACAAATCACCAAGCAGAATATAATAATAAAACAACAAAATCAGAATAACATGATAAAAAATTTGTTAACGAAATTCACCCAAAACTAGGCTACGTCTCCACGCAGAGGCACTCTGCGAATCCACTAGATTTCAAAAAAATTGGAATACAACGATGATCTTCTCTCAAGATCAGGGTACAAAGAGATTGAGAACCCTCATAAAGAAAAAACTCACTTTTTTCTTCTCTCTTTATCTTGCCTCTCTATTTTGTTTTTTAGCATCTTGACGGCTAGCATCTTACCATCACTAATTTAAAGATATCACTTTTAACCTAAAAGCAAATCTAATAGAAAAGACCAAAAAAAACCCCTAAAAATATTTGGCTTCATCTATAATATAGTGGTCCCTCTCCAAAGCAAGCTTCCAAAATCCAAGATTTATTAGACTCGTTACTAGTAGATGCAATACAAACAAAGGGATCATCATTTAATTGAATACTGAAAGAACCGCCAACGACAAAAACTTAAAATTATCATTGCACTAGTAATTGTCAGGGTTTCGTCATTACTGTCTTGGAAGGAGTTGTTAATCACTGTGCAATAACAACAAATTTTAGCTTTGTTCGGACAATATTGTCACTTAGACCTGGAACTGATGGGAAGCTGCCTCCATTAAAAGAGAACTCATTCACCTTCAAAAGATGATAGAGCACTTCCCATCGTGAGATTTTAAAAAGTTATGCGGATTCAAGTACGCACATCCAGAATTGCTGGTTTTCAGGCTAATCACTTGGACAAAGAGATGCATGCATGATTAACGATATGCTAATGCAAAACTTCACATCAAATGCATAGTTGTCCTCTAGTCTCAGGGAAACTCACCACCGGATATTGCCCCATCGATTGACATGATTAAAAATACAAGACAAGATCTAATTTGTTTCGTGCGTTATTGTCACGCAGACTACTCAAGTATCAGACACTAAGATCATGGGACACAAATAATTCATATTTCTGGAGAAAGAAGTCAAAAACCAGGTGCAGGTTTACCCAAACTTGGTTGTTTAATTGTCTTGGAGGTCTGAAATCAATCTTGAAATTTCATGGAGAACCTACACAATGAGATGCTCTAGATGCGGCTGATCGATGAGACCTGTTCTGTTTGACTTTGTGTATGCATGATGTCCTACCATATAAAAAGCTGATCATCAATTTAAGATTCATCTGATTGAACCTATATACCAACAAAAGATTTTGAAAGATAAGAATTTCGATCACATATATAGCACTGAATTGACTTTTCATTTAATACTTCTCATAAGTTCTACAAATTAACAATTCGCATTTGCACAGAAAGAGCTAGCAACGTGATAGCAGTGGCTACTGTATGATTCTTGAGTTTTTCAGCAGATAAAAGTCTCTTCTGCCACGGAGAACATTATTGGACTTGGCCTATAGAAAGTACAATGACATACAAAATCGATGTAGGCAAGTTTTCTATGGTCCTATATTGGATATTTCAGTCGCTAGGGCCTAAACTTGCAACTGCGGATCCTGATATAGAGTTGGATTTTGTGAATCAAATGATCATGTTCTCAAAAAGAGTATGACGTGCTACTTGTAGCAGGCGGGTAAATATATTGTTAAAGACAAACCTTAGTTTTCAAAAAGAAGCTAAAAACAATGAACTAGACAAACTTAGTGAGGTTGCTTCAGTAAGGTGAATATTGTTTTCATTTACATGCACAATCACGCTGTTTCATTTGCAGATATATTAAATATCATAACTCTCTCGGAATATCCATTTTTTCCCTTTTTCTTGCCTTTGGTGATCCTAGCGTGTGTGTGAGAAAGAGAGAGAGAGATTCACTTTCATAGACAGCAGTGATCTGATGAATGTGATCAGCATGAGTACCAAATAAGAAGGTTGCTTCAAGCAATGTTTTCCTTATTATCCTTAGATGAAAGCAAGTGTTCCTCTTTTCCTTTCTTTTTCCTTTTCCTTTCCTTTTTTTCTTCTTTTTGGTGCTTCAATGTAGCGATCTACAATTAGAATTTGTGTTTCATTGGTCTGCAATTAGAAAAAAAAAAAAAAGACTGGTTTTGCACGATGGGATTATACCATGACTGAAAATTCACAAGCAGGTTAGAGCTACATTTTACGTTTGTTTGACAATATGATTTCTTTAATAGATTTTGACCAGAGTTGGTCATTCTGTACTCTGGTCCAAGATGGGCGGCCGGACTTGGCTTGCCATCTATAAAAGAATAATGAACAAAAAAGAAAAAAAGCAATCTTGATTGCTGCCAGCCAATCAGCAAGTCCTGCTTTCAACAAGATTTCATTTGACAACTTCACCTTCCTATAGAACCTTCCAAACCAGTAATTCTTGTTTTCCTCGAATTCTTAGACCAGATGATGATGATCCACCATTCTCCCTCTGCAATGATATTCTTGAGGCGGGCCCTCCACCAAAGGTGAGGAACGCGCAGTCAACGCCATTATTCCAGACCTGGGTCCTCCCTGAATTTTCCTCAGCAGCTTCCTTTTACTTTCTTCTTCTTCAGGATGAAACGCCATCCATCCCCTCTCCCTTCCCCTCTTCCCCCTCCGCCGATATGATGCAGCTCGTGAGCCTCTCCCGTGTCGAGAAGCACGCGTCGAGCGCCATGAACAAGCTCCACGAAGCCGCCATGAAAGGCGACCTCGCGGCCCTCCAAGACCTGCTGTTGCAGGACCCTCAGATCCTCCACAAGCCCACTTCTTCGTCCCCCGACGGCACGCCCCTGCACGTGTCCTGCCTCTCGGGCCACGCGTCCTTCACCAAACACCTCCTCACCCACAACCCGGACCTCGCCAAGGAGCCCGACTCGCGGGGCTCCCTGCCCCTCCACGTGGCGTGCGCGAAGGGCGACGTGGAGATCGTCAGGGCCCTCCTGGCCGTCGACCCGGACGGGTGCCTCCGGTGGGACCGTGAGGGGAGGACGCCTCTGCACTTGGCCGCCATCAAAGGGAGGGCCGAGGTCATGGCCGAGTTGATCCGGGCCAAGCCTGAGTCAGCCCGGGTGGTGACGAGTCAGGGGGAGAGCGCGTTTCACCTCTGCGTGAAGAGCAACAGCGTGGAGGCGTTGAAGGTGGTGGTGGACTGCGTTGGGAGGAACGATGAGTTCGTGGGTTGTAGGGATAAGGATGGGAACACGATCTTGCATCTTGCTGTGGTCAGGAAGCAATTGGAGGTGAGAAAGCTGATTTTCTGTGTGATTCTTAGCGTTCTTGATTTGACTTGATGTGCTTGAAATTGAATTGGAAGTGGAGCTGATGATGCTAGGAAGTGGGAATTGCTTGTTTTAACATAGGAAGTTCAGAATTTGCTTGCAGGTTCATGTGTGCCCCCTTTCGATCAAACATAGCTGAGTTGAGTTGACTGAAAACGCAATGAGAGAGTAAATCTGGAGATGATCTGCTAACAGGACACCGTTTGAAATGCGTTGTTCTGAGGAAGAAGCTGCGCAATTAGGATCTAATTTTATGTGAATTGATACATTCTTAATATGATTTTCATTGATCTGCTCGATAATATCATGAGAAGTTGATTAGCAATTCAAATGGGAACATGAATAGAAGGCATGAAATGAATAAAACTCCTAAATTGGCATTATTGTCAGATAGATCACTTAGGGCAGGGTAATCTGTTCTTTTTTGAGAAAGAAAGTTGAGGATTTGGTTGCTTTTTTAGGTGGTCCTTTAGTTTACATGGTACTGAGCACTGGAGAAATAAGATTAGAGGAGACTTTGCTATGTCTTGATGCACTTGATCAGATATGATTCTATCAATTTAATCTACTGCCTGAAATGGCAACATTGAACTGATAAGTCTCATGGACAACTGCTAATGCTGAACTCAACTTCGCAAGTAACAGCGAATACTTAAGTGCAGGTAACACCTGCACATAACTTCCCCATGTTATCAAGTGAAGCTTTTTAAGGCGTATACAAAAAATGAAGCTCTTTACGGATAAATGTGTTGTGCAATGTGATTATCCAAGTTTTGTTGTTTCCGCAGTAATATGAACTGGAACATGAAAACTACGGGTTGGTCCATATTTGGGATTAGCATTATGGGGACATCATCCTTCGCATAAACCTTGACGATTCTGCTTACAGTATCTTTTGTCCAAAGCATTCAATTGATTGAATTGGCACTATGACAGAGAGACTCGTGACTTTGATTAACATATGTTGGTGTATGACTTTTTTTCTAAAAAAGAATGGCTGAAAATTTTGCAGATCATTAAGTATTTGCTTTCCAGCACCAACATTGCAGTAGACGTCCAAAATGTGAAGGGATTTACAGCACTGGATGTCTTATCACAAGGTCCAAGAGACTTGAGAGATATGGAGATCAAGCAGCTCCTACAGAGAGCCGGAGCTTCGATAATGTATCAAACATCTTTGGGTCGCGACACAATCCAGGCCATTCCAATAGCACAGCCCTACATCAAACAGAACAGTGATATTAAACCACCGGTTAAGGCTCGCAAACAGACAGATTGGCTGGGCAGAAAAAGAAGTGCCCTGATCGTGGTGGCTTCACTCATTGCGACGGTGGCATTCCAAGCCACGCTATCACCACCTGGAGGCTTCTGGCAGGATGACTTTACAGCAGACCCTGCGAAGAATGGCACGGAGAAATCACACCATGTGGGAATGGCCGTGATGGCCACCGCTCTCCCGAAGGCATATGGGCAGTTCATGATCTTCAACACGCTTGCATTTCTTTCTTCACTGAGCATAATTCTGCTTGTGGTCAGTGGACTCCCTATTAAAAGAAGGAGGTGGATGTGGACCCAGATGGTGACGATGTGGATCGCTATCACTGCACTTACTATTACCTACTTCATCGCGTGGATACATATGACACCGGAAGATAACAGAGGGGTTCTGAACACAGTGACTAGAGTTTCTGTGCTTCTGTGGCTATGCCTGATGGGGATCGTCTTCTTAGGAAATGTCGTTCGAATGGTTCGTTGGTTTTCAGGAAGTATGGGCGCTCGAAAGGAAAGGAGCGAGAAGCTTCACCTGTTGTAGAAGAGAATGAGCGCCACGAACTCTAATTTCTTGATGAAGGTGGGCTACTTAGAATTGATGTATAAAGTCCTGTCTCTGTCATCATCACATACGATACTCTTGCCAACACTGTATCAAGTGAGTTTTTGCACGAGTCTATTCTGAGACTTCGTGGCTCGTCTTCCATTACTCTTTTTGAAATTTTGAGTTGTATGGCTAAACTGAATGGGTTTGCTAGCCGTGGAAAGTACAGAAGAAACATCGTGACGCAGAAAAATTCAATGTGAGGGACAAATCCTCATTCTACATTGAAATGACTATAAAAGAAAGCTTTTTGAGATATCCAGATACTCGTCTTTTTACATTATTGAGGTTTGTGTTCATCTGCTTAGAAGAAGTAAAGTTGACTACAGGGGACCGCCAAAATCAGAGCGTGTACTGTGTAGGTGCATTTGAACTTTCAAATTGGACAGGACCTATTTAGAAATAACAGAGAACACTGTCTGTACCGTAGTGAGCACGAGAAGAATGACGCTGCGATGACCGATATGATGGACCACGGACTGTTGAAGTAGTCTCGCTTCAGCGTTGCCTTCCACCTGTGCCAAGGGATTCTGTAGTACTCGTTCAGCTCGGCACAGAGACCAGAGAAGTAGAAATCCTTTGGAAGGAACCTCGCTCCTTTCACGAGGCTCTTGATGAGCCCAAAAACTTCTTTGCTGTCCCATGTACTGATGCCGATAATTCCTTCCTCCACCAGCATCTCCACATCTGCCGGAGAGTGAACAAGGAGACCGATGAAGATGATGTAGTCGTTAATGTAGTTCTCGCGGTAGTTGCATTTCTCAAAGCCGATGAGATTTCTGAATAGTACATCTGCTCCGAAGTACATGTTCAGTTTCGGGATTTCAAGCGTTCCGTTGGAGAATTGCACATCGAATAAACTCTTCCCCAAACCAACGTGGAACTTGACCCCAGCTTGGCTCAGCTCCATCACGCTAGGGGTGGCTAGACTCTTGAGATCTTTCTTAGGCCACGACGGCATCACCGATGGCAAGTTATAGTTTCTGAGCGCGTCCACAAAGTGCCTTGATTTCATGGAGGAGACCTTGGCAAAGTCATCTGCTATCTCTGTTATGCCTCCTAACTGCAACTTGAAGAATTCATGTGTGAGAACACAAGAGAGAGCCTTTCATCATCAGACTCTCTGGTTGATTGATGCAGTGCCAAGAGGTCCTCAAGGATGGCGAAAGGGATCTGATTTTCTATCTTCAACATGTCGAATTTGATGTCGTGAATCAGCCACGGCTTTTTGAATATCCAGTCGTTCTCGCCTACTAAGCTGCGATCTCTGTTCTTCAATAAGATCTCGATGACAAAAATGGCGTCCTGTAGAATACACATTGCAAGATCGTCGCTGTTTAGCACGATTGTCTCTGCATAGCACTTGCGAATGGCTTCTTCCCTTCCCTTGACAAACTCGGACAGGTATTGCACGCTCAGCTTGCTCTCTCTCAGGAAGTCATCGTAGTAACTTTGCTTGTGCCCCGATGCTTGCAGATCCTTGATGTGATGGTGAAATGGCCCGAGCAAAACGAATCGAGGGCCGAATGCCTTTTCATAGCCATCGCGTATCGACTTCGGGACTCTGTAGATGCTACAATCCAACACCGGATCGATATGCACCGACTCATCCCTCGTGGGATTCTCCGGCAGAACCAGCGGATTCTTGAAGTCGAACAAACCCTCCTTCCTTAGTCCTTCCATAGGCTTTCTGCTTAACCAACACAATCAGCACATATTTCAGATCAAAAGAGTAGAAATGCCTTGCTTTTGCTTCTTTTAACCGAAGGAAATAAGCAAAGCCCAATGAGAACTCATCAAAACCCCTAGTTTCACATGCCAAGCTTATTCATGGGCAAAGGTAACATGTGCTTGTGCTTTGCGTCCCGTCTCCTATGGAAAACCTGCGGCAGAACCAGAGTTCAGACATCCTAGGCTTACATGGTTTGGTCGATATGACCCGCATCTACGGCAACATCACTGAGAAATCAACTAGATGTCCGCGCGAAATTCTCTCTCAATCAATGCAAATTTTCTCCGAGAAGACTCTGCAGATAGACAGAGCAAAGAACAAAAGTTGGGAGAGAAGAAACGTAACCTTCTTCAGTTCAGGGGTCGAATTCGAAGTGTGCCGTGCATTCTATGATTCTTTATCTCATGACTGGAGATTTAGGAAATGATACGTTGCTTGCCGGAGAGAGAATACTGTGATGGATTGAGGGTGAAGAGAAGTATGCTGCAGGCTGCTCTCAAGAATCTGGACAGAGAAAAGTCAACAGAAGAACAATCATGTCCATTTCCTTGGATATTTTTCTGCTGTGATTGATTTGGTTGATCTCAAAATGCAGCCACTAGAATGTGTACAATATATAGATGTTTTTTTAATTTTCAGCTCTACATTAGAAATTCTAAAATTGAGGATAAAAATTAACCAAATCTTAAAAAATGTCCGAAAAATGCAATCAATGAGTGACTGAAAAATCCAGAATAAATTTTTTAGCTGATATGTTCCTTTGAAAAAAATATATATATCTCTCCTATTTTAACTCTCTATTTACTAACGAACTTTTGTCCTGCCTTTTTGTAAAGCGTAAAAATCAAACTTCACATTTGAAACTAAATGTCTTCACCCCTAATCTCCTCCAAGAAGATAAAGAATTGAACCCTCGACTTTACCTTACCATGTGAGGATGGTGGCCAATGGAGTAATCCCCAGTAATTACAAACTTTAAACTTAATGAGGAGACTTTCAATAGAACTTTGTGCTACGTAGGCAATGATATTGCTTTATTTGATTTTTCCAATTTTGATATCTAAATCAATTAAGCGAACGTCTAAAGACTTGCCTTTCTTATAGCACGAAAATGGTTTTCTTGACGAAGCTGAATATAGTGTGTGTGACCAAAAAAAAAAAATTACTAAATTATCGATTATTTAAATGTCTTGTTAAATTTTCCACCACTTAATTCAAACGGAGCTAACGAAAATGCTGTCAACACACTTTTTGGACCAGATTTAAGGCCTTATTTCATTATTTGAAGTTTTGGAAATTTTTTTGGACTTTTATGATTTGTTTTCAAATTTCTAATAAATGTAATTTTTTATAAACCAAAAAAGTAATGGGAGAAGTTACTTACTAGGAGTGAGCATATTGGACCATCAGGATGGGGAACCGTCCAAACCGAATCAAACTAGTCAATTTGGTCCAATTCTCGGGACATCGATCCGGTTTCTAGTTCCATAAAAATAAAAATAATGATTTTCAATCCAATACCTAGTTTTGAGGGGAATCAGACCGACTCTTTTTAATTTTTTTTAAAATAGTAATAAACCTTAAAATTGTAATAACTCTAGTATTTTTGTTTATTTCTTTTTTATTTTTTTGGCTAATTGACTGGTTTCAAATCCTAGGATTGTCCATTCCGGTCCCAATCCAAAAAAAAAAAAAAAAAAGAATCGGTCCTCTCGATCCAATTCCTAATTCTTAAATAGAACTAGACTGGACTAGATTAGGAACCAATTACTCTTATTACCTCCTTAACAAAAAGTTACCTACTTGAAAGTTGAAATGAAAGGAACCTCAACCATCAGCCATTTAATTTTACACATCAAAATTGAGATGACTCGAAATGGAATTCAATAATTTTCAATTATGTCTAATGCCAGTAGTCACCCACGACTTACCCGCATGCTCAATGAATATTTTCTTTTATATCCATACGTATAAAACCAAGGGTAAGAACGGTCTATGATAATTTTGGAAAGATAATGGATAAATCATCATAATACCGATAATTAAGTTCGATTTAAATAGTAAACAAACGAAAATCACCGAATTGAAGAAATTAGACGCTAAGCCAGAAGCCGTTCCCAACGGCCTAATAACCGAATGTTCTACAGAATATTCTAGTACTCTCTAGGCTTCTAGAAGGAATCCCAGTAGTGACCTGGAACCGTCTCGAACCTCCCGCCATCCCCTCAATTCTTCTCGAACTTCTCCAAACCGCCAACCTATAAATACTCCCCCCTCCCCACCTCCTTCCTCATCAATCCAAACTCCGATCAGTAGCTCTTCACTTCGAATCGATCTCTCGAAACCCTAATCAATCTCCTTCCTTCCAGTTTCACCGATCGAGCAGCAGACGCGCGACGATGGATTTCCGCCTCACCGGCCTCGAGTCCCCGCTCTTCGCCACCCTGCACCACCTGATGGACGTCCCCGAGGAGGCCGACAAGTCCGCCAGCGCCCCCACCCGCACCTACGTCCGCGACGCCCGCGCCATGGCCGCCACCCCGGCCGACGTCAAGGAGCTCCCGGCGTCCTACGCCTTCGTCGTTGACATGCCCGGCCTCGGCTCCGGGGACATCAAGGTCCAGGTCGAGGACGACAACGTGCTGGTCATCAGCGGCGAGAGGCGGCGCGAGGAGGAGAAGGAGGGCGCCAAGTACCTGCGGATGGAGCGGCGGGTCGGCAAGTTCATGCGGAAGTTCGTGCTCCCGGAGAACGCCAACACGGAGGCCGTCTCGGCGGTGTGCCGCGACGGGGTGCTGACCGTCACCGTGGAGAAGCTGCCCCCGCCGGAGCCGAAGAAGCCCAAGACGATCGAGGTCAAGATCGCCTGAAGTGGGCCCGCGGAGCTGAGCTACGGTGCTGCCGATGAGGATGCTTATGGGGAATGAAGAATAACGATGGGCGTGCTTTGCTTTTAAGAAGGGTGTTCTTGTGTTTTGAGCGTGGAATTTGCAGGTTCTTGCGCAGGTTGCTATGCTTTTTTTCTTTTTTTTTTCTTTCTTTGGGTCGAAGTGCAGGTGCATGTTTAGTAGGCTATGTGTTTGATGTTTGGGTCGTGCTTATGATGAATGAATATCGGTGGATGCACTGTACTCTGAACTTGTTCGTATCTTCTTTTGCCTGATCTTATTCCTCATGGATGGTAATCTCGACATGGACAAAAGCAACTTAAAATGGCACGTTGTGATCCTTCTTGCTTGGAAATGCGTCGTCGTCGATGTGGCAATTTCATTTCTTTATGACTTCGTGAGATTTGCTGTGATTGCATTGCCTTGAGTCAAATTCTCATTACTCGGTACAGAGTTCTTGTTATCCGAAATTAAAAAGCCACTCCATATTTTTCGGGTTTTCCGATCCGAAATGAAAAGCAATGCTCACAGGAGAGGCCATGATATGCACTTGATTCAGCCCGTTCACTAATCCTAAATGCCTATCAAATGGAAATCCTAAAAGAGAAGGCTCCCCACGTAATTTCCAGCCCTGATGTTCTCTCCTGATGAGTCCGCATTCCCTGTTCCCGAAAAGCATTTGGAGAAAAAACCGGACGAAGGATTTGACAATTCATTCTATCGGAACAAAATCAGAACCAAAATGCTAGAAGATGGATTCAATTGGAGAAATTATATGACCAGAAGCAGTGGAGAGACAACCCACTACGCATGGATGACATTTCTTCAATAGTCACCATTGAAGAACAGAACATATTATCAGAGGAAGAGCAGGGGATATGATCCGTGACTAGCGATGGTATGCTTACGGTCATGGACAGTTGTTTACTCATAAGTATATCTACTGCCTAAAAAATCGTATGTGAGCAGATGCTGCTATGGTGCTTTCACTCGTATGTAAGCAGATGCTGCTATGGTCCTTTAACTCTTCAAACTGTTCCATAGGTGAGATTAAAGAATGCTGCAGTTACTTTACACTCCGCGCAACGTCGTTTGTGGAACAAAAAGTTGCTGTCAAGGGATATGGTACTAACAGAAAAGTGCAATATTCACCTCAAATAGAATCTTCTCCAGGCCATCACGACATCAAACACTTCCAGATCTAGCCCACCAATAAGTCGCCCCAAAGTAGGAGAAAAGAAGGGAGCAGGGAGGAGCAGCAGCGAACCTCATGGACAAACCGGTCACAATTCGGAAAATAGATGAGAGAATAATTTTCTCAAGTTTAAACTCCAGAGGTGTGGAATAAATGTTAGAACACTGTCATGTAACATAGAGATGTATCGTTTCTCCCAAAGAAAGTGAAAGAAAAGAGAAGTTGACTGGGGTTGAACCTGGGTAAAATACAACAGCCTGATTTACTATTTCAAAACAAGAAATTCCTGTACCCACCTCCAAGGCCTATCTACCTACTAGAATCTTCAGATGGTCAATACAACCCTTAGAGTATCATGTCGCCTAGCCTTGTGAGTTAATCTGATTTAGAAGAAAGCCATACATCCTTGAGAGAGAGATTTCCTGCTGTATGCTTACTGACACCACCAGCATGGCTGCTGTGCTCCAAGGTTCCATAAGTTCACAAGAAAATTTCTAGGATATCCGTAAAGAAATTAAGTGGTCACTGAGTGAATGTCCTCCCGATAACAGTTCCTCTTATCAGCAGTTATTGGTGCACATGAATAATGCAAAAACCCTTAAGGAAAAACAAGTGATATCACCTTGAATATTCATTCAGGAGCCACAAAATCGAAAGTCTCAGTCAGCAGACCAACTCAGAAATCACTATATGCTTGATACACTTAATTTCAGTTCAGGCCTAGGATTCACCAAGGCAACTACCTTTTTATTTTACATAAGTGGACCTTGCAAAAGAATTAACGCATCAATTCACAAAATCTTCCTTATTTTCCGTTTTTTTTTTTTTTTTTTTTTTGCTAATGTTGATCCTTAAGGGTTTCTGTCGACAAAACAGATAAAGAAAAAAAGACTCTTAATAAACATAATGCCATTAACTAAATAAAGCTTTGCCAAAGAAATGAGTTTTACAAACCCCTAACCATGTCTTTAGAATTCCTAGTTTAGAGAACTCTGCATCATATGGAAAAAAGACATTGCTGAAGTGGCATAACCAGCACTGCCCCTGCTTGGACCTCTGCACAAGACCTTTCGATCGAGTTCGTCATTTTCATGCTTAGTGCAGTGACAAATGAATAGTCACCTACTTCTTCGTTCATTAATGTTGTCCTGCCTCAAATTCCATGAACCAGCCTCTTCTTTCTCTACTATATTAAGTAGACACCACTTGGGAAGAATTAGAATAACTTGGATATCTAAAGCAATCAAACAGGTAAATCATTTCCTAAATCAAATGACAAATGACTGCCTCAAGAAATCACCATCCAAGTTCAATATCTAATCGCTCGACACAGCATTGATCTCATGAATTAGTCTCCACACCATCCGCCACATTCGCCGAGTCGGCTTTTGCGGTGCTGTCGAGGCCTTCAGCTTCCAAGAACCGGCTCAGGTGCTTGTCCTCCAAATGTTCCTTCACAACACCCCCGAAAATCAAACAGAAAAAAAAAAATTGCAATTCACGGGCAAAGTACAATCAACATAAAAGAAAATCGCATTCGGCAAAAGCAAGAATCACGAGGATTACGGAGAGGCAAGCCCTGTACTTCTGCCACTCGGCGACGCACTCCTCCTTCTGCCACTGACCCTTCACGAACTTCTCCGAGTACCACCTGAAGAGCACCGAAAGGAGCCATTTTGAGGGGGGTTTAGGGTTTTAGCCGGGGGGTTCTGACGATCGGAAAACTAAAAAATTCATGGTTTTTTTCAGTTGACTGCGCCAATTCGCGGCTTTACCTGTTGAAGCAATTGTGGTAGGCGGCTCTCAGATCGGCGCAAGGCGACGTCGATGACGGAGAAGAAGAAGACTTGGGCTTCTTCTCTCGGATGATCCCCATTCGTCTTCCCAAGAAATCTTCAACGCAGTTTTCCAATGAAGAGGGAAGCTCGCTCTGTCTTGTTCTCTATCTAAAGTTAGAGAGAGAACTCAGGTGGGCCCATTGTGGGCCTTCTGTACTGGTTCGTGGCCCACTTCAAAACATTGGGCTTTTCGATTGGAAGCCCAAAAGCTTTCGAACAAACAACGTAATACTGTTGACCAAAATGAAGGGGGGGCCTCGCAATCACAGTCAGACGTTGACTTCCAAACAAATTGCAGGGGTTTTTGACCTTTCTTGGGGAGAAAGGGAAGCACTAGCCACTGATGTATGGTTGCTTGTTCTGTTTTGACTTAGATAAAGAACTCACCATCTTCGATTGCTTTATGTGCCCAACTATGATTGTGTTCAGCATTTTCCACGTTCAATTCACCCAATGTTTTTTTACGAGGAAATATAAGCAAGTTTCACGAACATATAAGATGATTGGAAAAAGTTGAAGCACCAATATTGTGACTTCATCGAATTCATTCTAAAAATATGTATGGAAAAGAGGTGATTCTATAAGATACGACACCAGATTCAATCTATTTCATTCTGTGGGAAATTTGGCTATGTTGTGCTCCTTCTGCTAAATTTAAGTGCAATTCAAATAATTACATCGATGAAAGGTTGTCATTGTGTTAGAAGGGTTGTAATAGATCTAGAGAGGACATATTAGCATACCAAGTTGAAAGAAACTTGCCATGCGAGAATCATGACTGCACGCATCAATGGCTCCACATGCTTTAAGGATGATCTAGTCCTTAAGATGATGAGTGAAAGAATTTACTATTATTGAAATGATTAACTTAGTGGGCAAGAAACAGAGAACCGGGTGTAATTGGGAAGATTGTAAAATATGCACAAAAATTAAGGCTGCCCTAGGTCAGAGATAGAATAAATAAAAGATAAAATTAATTAATTAAGCATAAACAACCTTGATGAGACAATATGGTACCACATTTTGACAGATTTAAAAATGCAAAAGTTGAGTAGGAGCATCTGATGCCTAGTGCTTGAACTTGAGTGCTTGTCAATCCCACTTATTCTAATACTTTCGTGGGGAGATGGAGAACTAGTACCAAAATAGGAAGCAACCAACCTCCTCAAGCAAGAAGAGATTGAGATTTTTCCTTTGCATTTGTTCCCGTATCTTCCTTAGTCCTTATCGTACCCTCTTTTAAACTATAGTTGGCTAACTCTTTAACTCCTTTCATTGCTTTTACTGTTGTGGAACCATATTCCTTGCAAACGTGAACTACACATTGGGTTTGGAAATATCGTCCAAAAAATTCTAAATCAATTGCTTTTGTAAGGTGGTCAATTCAGTCATAAATTTTTAATTGTGCTAATTTAGTCATAAACTTTTAACAATTTGTCAATTTAATTATAAATCTTTTAATAATTTTTCAATATAGTCATTCGGAGATTTCCAACCAAAATTAATCCGAATGACTATATTAGTAAATAGTTAAAATGTTAAACTAAATTGGCAAATCGTCAAAATATTTAAGAATAATTGCCTAGCATATGATAAGTTGAAGATTTAATTGGCACACTTGAAAAATTTATGACTGAATTGACTATCATATAATAGGTTTAGGACATTTTGAACAATTATCCCCATTGGATTTTCAAGAAAACCTATGTTAGAACAATCATTCAATGGCAACTTGTAATTGTTTTATTTTTTTTTTTTTTTTTCTGTTTAGAATTTTATCTTAATTGACATCAAGGAAGAATTTTGGTTTCAATATGCGTTTGATATGTCCTTTGTCTCCATTTGCATACATTCATTCGGCTTATCATGCCTTCTTGTCAACGTAATGAATTAATGGACGAGACCACCAATTTATGCATGAGCTCATGTTTTCTGGATTTTCTATTATGTTTAGTGTACAATTATGTCTCAAGGCGACTAATGGATAGTTGATATCTCTTAAATTATTCATTGAAGTAATCATAAAAGAATAATTAGTGGCATCCAATACATTTTTCATAATGATCCTTTTCATTAACGACAAAACAAACTAAATTTCAAATAACAGATGGAGTCAAATGATATGTATCTCATGTAATGACATTACTTCAGAAAAAAAATAAGAGATCAAAGCTTGTCAAAATAGAATATATATATATATATATAGCATGCAAGCTCACGAGACTTTTGGCATGCCAGCCAATGTCAGAAAAACCTTGGGCTAATTCCTTAAAAAAATCCTCAACTTTATGTTAAATCTCAATTTTGTCACGATTTTTTTGTTTTTGTTTTGTAAAAAACCCTAACTTTTACTCTAGTGTCAAATTTAATGATGCATAATATTATCAACATTAGAAGGTTCCAATCATTCTTCTCTAGTATGAGGGTGTTGATGAAAATGTAAATTTTGATAATGAACTTCTAATTGGTTTTGATGTCAATTTTGAATAAATTAGTGGTGAATTTTAAAATGTGTGGGTAGAATTGAATTAGAGTGTAAGTTCAAACCTTTTACGAAACAAAAAAAAAAATTATGGCAAAATTGAAATTGATCCTAAAATTTGGAGGTTGTTTAGGAATTTCAATTGCGAGACTTACAGTTATAAAACTTAGGAATTAGTACATTGAAGTTTTTAAAACTTTTTGATAAAGTGCAACTAGTTCTAAAACTTTTAAAAATTTTAATTAAGTTTTAAAACTTATCATGAAAATACAATCAATTCTTAAAACTCCTTAAATTGATTAAATTAAAAAAATTTTTTGTTGATTGTATGTTAACGATAAGTTTTAGAATATTTTGAAAATTTTAAATTTGATTATATTTTCGTTACAAGTTGTAAGTTTTTTTTTAGGGTTAATACCCTAAAAACCCCAAACTGATATACCTGTGACAAATTTACTCAAAATTATTTTTTTGACAATGAAAAACCCCAAACTGGTATATAAGTGACAAATTTATCCCGACTAATTATAAAAAAAACTCTAAATTGGACATTTATGACAAATTTACCTAAAACTAACTTATTCGACCACAAAAAACTTTAAACTGATAAATTTGTGACAAATATATTCTCCACTAAATTGGATTAATATCATAAAAAATCACAAAATTTTTAAACTGTAACAAACAGAACGTAAAATTATACAAGTCAATTGTCACGTGTCATTGAATTTAATAATTCGATAATAAAATTTAATCAAAACTAACAGAGAATAAATTTGTCACAAAAGATATCTTAGTTTGAGATAAATTTATCAAAGGTATATCAGTTTGGGATTTTTTATGGTTAAAAAAATAGTTTTGGATAAATTTATTATAAGTATATGAATTTATGGTTTTTCAGATATTAATTTTTTTTTTTGAACAGTCCGAGTTGTAATTTGTAGGACCCAAAACTTACGTCTATAAAATTTCCGCTGATGCTCATCTTCTTTCGCTCATTTCGTGATCCACTGAGAGAAAGAGAACGCGTGCAGAGGACTGAACTGCGACGTCGCCGCCGCAACGGAGATCCGATCGCCGCAACGGAGATGGAGCAATTCAAGGGCCAGCCTCGCCTCCCCAAGTTCGCGACGCCGAAGCGGTACGACATCCGTCTCAAGCCCGACCTCGCCGCCTGCAAGTTCGCCGGCTCCGTCGCCATCGACGTCGACGTCGTCGGCGAGACCAAGTTCATCGTCCTCAATGCCGCCGACCTGACAATCCGGGACGGCACCGTCTCGTTTGCCGCCAAAGCATCCTCCCAGGTGAAGCGTCTCGATCTCCCCGGCGTCCGCGGTGGAGAGAGAATCGCCGTATCGTGCCCTGTCTAGGCTTCGGTCGCGAGAGATTTCGCCGAATCGTAGCTGATTTTTGTGGGGAGGGATCGCTTGGTTTTGTCGTGAATTTATTCATCTAAAGCAAAGCATACGAGTTTACGTGCCTAAGACGTAGTCTCCGGGGGACATTTTTGTTCAATTTTTTTTTTCATATTAAAAATGTGAACTTTTTTGAGGAAGGAAGGAGGTTTGCGACGTGTTTAAGGATAGCAGGAAGATAGGCCTTTCTCTGTTTGTATGTGACTTGCGATGTTGCTTCTTCAAAGTTCTCGTTTTAATTTTGGGTTGGTTAAATGGAGTTTTCAATTTGATTGATCGGTTCCCTTTCGTTTTCTGTTTATTCAGCATGTAAAATGGCATCGTTGAATTTATTTTCTAATGATGAATGCATTTTAATTTGGAAAAAAAAGAGATTATGGGTTGGCTAACAGTGAAGACTGTTGTTGTGAAGTTTTGAGATTTAAGTTTCTGTCTTATTTTGTGTTACTTGGTGTTTAGAGGATTTGGTGTTGTAAAGTGACTTGATGATATTGAAATGCTGAGCAGGTGTTTGAGCCTTGTAAAGTGGACTTGTTTGAGCAAGATGAGATATTGGTTTTGGAGTTCCCCGGGACGCTGCCTATTGGGCTTGGAGTTTTGGCTATCGGTTTTGACGGAACTCTTAACGATAGGATGAAAGGGTTTTACAGAAGGTAATTATTTCCAATAAAACGCAGAACATGATGATCTTCAGCATTAGCTGATCGTGGAACGGGGATTTTTAAGCAATTGGGATGCTATTTAACCAAAGGAAGACTAAGCTTCATGCCACCACTTGCCTCCTCTGCTCTCTTTTTTTATAAAATTTCGTTGGTTGTCTACCCTGCATCATTTGGGATATCACTGTGCTGTCTTCTATTACTACTTCTGAATCTAGGCCTGTCTTCTATGCATTGATCTAGAGGTACTTAGTTCTTTTGAATGAATTATTGAATTTTGAGATGCTAGACCACTGTTAGTATTCTCACTAATTTCTGATTTAAATGAATATGTATTACTTAATAATTTTGTATGGCCAATTCACTCACTTAAGTTCAAATATACTCTATGCAGTACTTATGAGCACAATGGTGAGAAGAAGAATATGGCGGTTACTCAGTTTGAACCAGCTGATGCTCGGCGATGCTTTCCATGTTGGGATGAGCCTGCGTGCAAGGTTCTTATCTTTCCTTTACATGAGTGGTTTATCTGCAACTGTCCTACGAATCTTCTCATGCTTACCATGGCGGTACAAACCTTTGAGGGAGGTGTCATTCTTTTCTTTAGATGTTTGATACACCCTCAATAGTTCCGCTAGTTTGGTCTATATGAGGTTACCAATCTCTTTAATGATATGATTTTATATACTGTTTTGAACTTCATGAAATGTATCTTTTAGGTGGGCATTTATTGATGTTACATGTTGAGTTCGCTTGACATTGATGAATGGTGTGACAGGCTACATTCAAAATTACTTTAGATGTGCCGTCTGATCTAGTGGCTCTCTCCAACATGCCAATTGTTGATGAAAAGGTTGAAGGACATGTTAAGACAGTTTTTTATCAAGAATCACCCATTATGTCCACGTACTTGGTTGCAGTTGTCGTCGGGTTATTTGACTATGTTGAAGATCATACATCTGACGGTAAAGTCACTGATAATTTCTCTTCTCTCTTAAGAAGTGCTGTTTATCTAGTGATTAGTGTGGAAAGCCTTGTGCACAAGGAAAGCCTTTTTATTCCATTTGTTTTGTCTAATTGTCTGTATATCTGCTACATTTTTTGCAGGAGTAAAGGTGCGGGTATACTGTCAAGTTGGGAAGCAAAATCAGGGAAAATTTGCCCTAGATGTTGCTGTCAAGACGCTTGTATTATACCGAGAGTATGTTCCTATTAGAGTAGTTTGCATTTGTTAGTACTCTTACATTCTGAGCACTTATGATCATTGTCTTTAGTTGACTATTGGTAAATTGAATGAAATCCAGGTACTTTGCTGTGCCATACTCTCTTCCAAAACTGGATATGATTGCTATCCCAGATTTTGCTGCCGGTGCCATGGAAAATTACGGTTTAGTTACTTATCGCGAAACAGCTCTACTCTATGATGAGAAGCACTCCGCAGCAGCTAACAAGCAGAGGGTAATGTAAATTACAATTTGCCGGCTACCTTTCACCATCTAGTTTGGCTGTTCAAAGTTGGAAAGTTTCATATGTGTGGTTGCTGATTTGCATAAACGTCTGATACTTTTGTCGGGCTTCTTTAAGGTTGCTACAGTTGTAGCTCATGAACTGGCTCACCAGTGGTTTGGTAACCTTGTTACCATGGAGTGGTGGACTCATCTGTGGCTAAATGAGGGATTTGCTACTTGGGTAAGTAACCTTGCTTTGTTGTTTTGTCCTTTATTTTGCTATCATGCTTGTTTGCATGACATGTGCTTGGCTTAGGTGAGTTATTTGGCTACCGATAGCCTGTTTCCTGAGTGGAAAATATGGACTCAGTTCCTTGAAGAATGTACTGAAGGACTGAGACTGGATGGGCTTGCTGAGTCACACCCCATTGAGGTAAGCATAAACATCTTTTCCTTTTCAAAAGATATCCTTGCACAGTAAGCATTGAAGTATTTTAATTGAAGAGACTTTTCCTCCTCAGGTGGAGATTAACCATGCTGGTGAGATTGATGAAATCTTCGATGCAATAAGTTACAGAAAGGGTGCATCTGTGATCCGGATGCTTCAAAGCTATCTTGGTGCTGAATGTTTTCAGGTAATTCTTCTTATGCTCAGCTTATGATGATCTCTCAGTAACTGCCCAGAGGGTTACTTATTGAGGAGGTCTCCAAGACAAAAGTGTAATATCTGCTGCTATATAATTTAATCAAGAGGATAAGTTAGTTGCTGACGTGATACTGATGAAGACATCTAATCTTCAAATGCTTCACTAGCAGTTTCACTGACTCGAGCAGAAACAATGTCCAGTAACTCAGTATTAGACTCTCAACTTGGTTGGATTTTGCTTCACTTTTTTGTGCTCTGGACTTGATGAGACTATAATATTCATGAGCTACTCAAATCATTTGGGATTGACTTCTTTTTGCTCAATATTGTTGCCCAAACAAAGCCTTCATTTAGATGTAATCTCAACTTATGTTCGAAATATTAAATAAAATACTCTATATAATGCACATTCTACTTAGGTGTGAGAGCACTCAAGCTTGCAATTTACCACATATGGTAATGATATCCTTTGACAATTGTATTTTGCTGGCCCCCAATCAGCAAATGCACTATGGCTTGATAAAACTACTGTGCTGAGTCAATTATCAGATGCTCTAACATTAAAATCCTGGGCTTGTAATGATTCTGTTTGATTTATTTAATATAACAGATTTAAGTTGATGAGATTAAACTGAATATGTGAAATAAGGAAGATTCTACAACTCGGTGTTTCATATCTTCGGTTAGTTTGTTGAATTATGGGTTCATGAGATGAACTTGCTAACTAAATCATGATCTATCCAAATCATTGTTGATGTGAATGTTCTTACGCCATATCTTGTTACGTATAGTACACTTTCGTTTCAGATATTACTTGTATTGGATTTTCCTTGAGATTTAACATGGACATCTATTTTTTCTGTTTGTGAAAATAGAAATCATTAGCTTCATACATAAAGAGGCATGCTTGCTCAAATGCAAAGACAGAGGACCTCTGGGCTGCCCTTGAGGAGGGATCAGGTGAACCCGTGAACAAGTTAATGAATTCGTGGACCAAGCAGCAAGGATACCCTGTGGTTTCCATCAAAATCAAAGATGACAAGTTAGAGTTCAAACAGGTTCTACAATGTTATAATTCTTTGAAGTTGAAGTCTGTTGTCTTGTACATTACCAATCTCCATAGAGTCAACCATCTCCAAAGTGACATGACTTTGATGATAATGGCAGTCACAATTTTTATCAAGCGGTTCCCCTGGGGATGGACAGTGGATTGTGCCAGTAACATTTTGTTGTGGCTCATATGATGCGCGCCAAAGTTTTCTGTTGGAAACAAAATCTGCATCTATTGATTTAAAGGAAACCGGAGCTTGGATAAAGGTCAATGTGGACCAGACAGGTTTCTATAGGGTGAAGTACGACGAAGACCTTCAAGCCAAGCTAAGATATGCCATAGAGAAGGAAATTTTATCTGCAACCGACAGATTTGGTAACTTTGTTATTTCTTCCAATATTCAAACATCTTCTATGCGCCCCCATTTTTCTTCTCTCTTTCCAACCTAAAAGATCAGCGTAACCAACTTATGTGATGCTTGTAACAGGTATACTGGATGACTCCTTTGCTCTTTGCATGGCTCGCAAGCAGTCTTTGACTTCTTTGGTCACTCTAATGGCTGCTTACAGAGAAGAACTTGATTATACTGTGCTATCGAATTTGATAAGTGTATGTTTTGCTGTAACTGGATTCTCACTTTATATGTATATATTGTGTGTCTGAACTTGGATTGGGTGATTCTCACTATGGATTCTTGTTAAGATAATGCTGTCAAGACTGATTTTACTTCCTTCTTTGCCAGGTAAGTTACAAAATTGCAAGAATTGCTGCAGATGCTACTCCTGAATTAATGGATTATATTAAACAATTTTTCATCGGTCTTTTTCAATACTCTGCAGAGTAAGTTCAGTTGCTTTTATGAATCTAGCATAGCCTTATTGTGGAATTTCAAATTTACATTTTACATCTCTTACACCATGATAACAAATGAACCAAAACAAAGACGCTTCTTTGGCTGGGTAAATTAAGTTCATTTCAAGAAATTAGATGGCTTTGCCAATTTTCACCCGGATGACTTTTATCTTTATGGTGGATTCACTTAAGTAAGAGCACTGGAAGAATGCTGAATTAATGCTTGAAATTTCTTATGATAATTATCTTTTCCACCTTTATTTCTCGATGAGTTAACTGGAAAACCATCTTGATCATTTCTTTCGAGTTTAATTTGTCTGGTGGTCATTGGATGTGTAGTGAAAAAGCTGCTTATGTAATATTAAAGTTTCAAGAAATTCTTTTAGCCATTGTTGGAATGTTAGTGAAGTTTTGGATTCTGGACTATCTAATGTTCTAAAGAAATTGTTTTCTGTTAAGTTTTAAGTCAAAGTTTTGATGGTGAAAGTGAGGCTCTATCATTGTCTTTATTTGCTGCAATTTCCTGGCAGGAAGCTTGGTTGGGATGCCAAAGAGGGTGAGAGTCATTTAGAAGCTATGTTAAGAGGACAAATTTTAACTGCCCTGGCAGAGTTTGGAGATGAATCCACACTAAAGGAAGCGAGCAGGCGCTTTTATGCATTCTTAGATGACAGGAGCACTCCTCTTCTTCCTCCTGACATCCGAAGGGTTGTGCAATCTCATGCATTTTCTGTTACCTTGTATTTCTTCATATTCTACAGCTTCTGAACCCATTCTTTTACCTGTTTTTATAGGCAGGCTATGTGGCTGTGATGCAAACTGCGAATGCATCAAACCGATCAGGTTTTGAATCTTTGCTGAGAGTCTACAGAGAGACTGACTTGAGCCAGGAGAAAACCCGCATTTTAGGTATATAATGTCATTTGGACAAGTTTTGCAACCGTCTGATACTCCCCTAAAATCTGCCTACTTTTTGTCTTTGTAGGTTCATTGGCCTCTTGTCCAGATCCTAATATCATCCTTGAAGTGCTCAACTTCATATTGTCTCCTGAGGTACTCTGGCTTGTGTACTAGTTGAATATACCTTCGTAATTTCCTCGAAGCCTCCTTTGTTAAGTACACCATGCGTTGATCTAAAAGGCAGAAACTAAAATTTTGCACCTTTGGTTTTGATTAGGTTCGCAGTCAAGATGCCGTCTTTGGGCTTGCTGTTTGCAGGGAAGGACGTGAAACTGCTTGGACTTGGCTGAAGGTAATTCTGTTATTGCCAGTGGAACATATTGAATACTTATTTATATCCCTTAAATGAATCAATGATGCTCTCATTGGGTCTGAGCACAAACTAGATTATTTTTTGCTATTGCAAAATCCACAACTGAAACAAAGAATTGAAAGCATGTGTAACTCTTAATTCTTCTTGTTGTTGCTTGTGGAGTTTTTGCTTGTACCAAATATCATTTGATGCTTTCTGCCGTATCTAATCTGGCATTCTTCTCTATTATCTCAATCATTGATTGCAGGAACATTGGGAAAACATTTGGAAAACATATGGTTCTGGGTTTCTCGTCACGCGGTTTGTTAGTGCAATTGTCTCACCGGTATGTAAATCCTATCGCTTGTGTGCCTGTGTGTTCGTGCAGGTTCAAACTTTTCTAAAGCAACTCTTTGTGAAAAGCTGCCTGTGCTCAAGGATTGAAATTTTTTTGTTTATGTTATTTTTTCCTTATGTTTGAATATATGGGACAAACGTGGTCAATTCCTTGAGTTCCCTGTTTTTTCATTATTTGTCCAGTTTGCAACATTTGAGAAAGCCAAGGAGGTGGAGGACTTCTTTGCAACCCGCTCGAAACCTTCTATTGCAAGGACACTGAAGCAGAGCATTGAGCGGGTGAACATCAATGCACAATGGGTCCAAAGCATTCAGAAAGAAGAAAATCTTGCCGAGGCGGTGAAGAAGCTGGCATACAGGAAGTAGGAGGGTTGTCTTTTTTGATGATTTGATGCTTTACTGCTTGTCCACAAAACATTTAACATGACATTTCATCTGTGTCTATCCTGAACTTACCTCAATAGTTGCGAATGCAATAAAGAAGCTCATCATTCGAACGTGCGAATGTTCAATCCATTCTGCCATTGTCTCGAAGGGCAAGATTTGCCGTTCTCAAACGTCCATTCTATCGAGGAACAAGCAAACTACATTTAAGTCTAGCTGAGCTGTATATTTCTTTTTGCCTTTTGATTAGCCAGTCATAAATGGCTCCTGATACAATCATTGTCAAAATCAGTAACCTAAAATTCTTCCGGTCCGCACCGCGAGAAAACTCATATGGTGTGTTATTTTTCCCGTTCGCACCGCAAGAAAACTTGTGTTATTGCAGATGAGCACTGCTAAAACATCGAAGAAATTGACTTGGACAGCGTACCTTTCGCTGCACATGTAAAGCAACCTAGGTAAAAAGTCTGGCATTATGAACATTGAAGAGCTTATCTGTAATAAATGGGCCCGGCACAATCCAACCCAAAGCTCATCTAATTTGGCCTTAGCTCCAACCGCCTAAGAACAAAATTAAAAATTAAAAATAAAAAGAAATAAGAAAGGGATGAACCAGAGACAAAAGGAAATATGAAAGAGAGGCTTTCGACGAGAAGATGCCGAACAGGGGACAGAAAAATTTGTGCATACACGCTCAGACGTCTCAATCAATCAAAATAACTCCGATTCGCAATGTCTGGTAAGGATTCAAGCCCTGTTTCCATCTACTCGGAGGAATTTTCGGAGTTAAAAACTATAAATTCAGAGCTATACAAATTCTCAATTGTAGGGTTCGATTTAGGAATCCATAGTTTTAAATCTACGTATTTTAAATCTTCAATTAGAAACCTACAGTCTTAAAACATGAGATTGAAAGAATTTAAGCCCGACGATTATAAACGTTCTAAAATCAAGAAACAAGTTTGTTGTGAAATGACAGTTGTCTTAATTTTATAAGCAACGTCGAGAAGTTAATGGAAGAAGCGTAAGTTCCAAAATCCCAAAAGCAGCTAGAAATCCTAACGGAGTATTAATTTTGCATATTTACACTGCCCCCTAAGGGATTAGGAAGCAAAGAACATTTTGATAGTCAAATATATCGAGAGTATGGGTTTCCCATAAATTCCCAAGCCTCTCTGAAACCTTGGAAGGTTTATAAGGAATGACCCCAAACTCAACCCACTTCTGCAGACCCACTATCCTTGTACATCCCGGCTAGACGGGTCATCACTTAACCCGGCTTCCATACTTACCAAGAGCGAGGATCGAAACCCTCACCTCCAGATGCTCGGAAGGAGAACTGGCCAACTGAGCTAAGTTTTGTACAGTGGAAAAGTCGGTTGAGTAGCTCCATGGTTAATTTTGCATAAGGAACAGTTATTTATGCATCATGCCCAAATGTCTTACCAACAATAGAAGAATAATAATGATGTGAAATTTAAGTCGAAAGTACAGTTATTGATAAACAGGTCATTTAAATACAACACAGGACAACAGGGGCATTTTCTATTGGGTGTAAGGTCGTGCTTATGACATGAACAAAAAACCTGGATCATAATGCAATACAATCCGGAAATGAGAAAAGCCACGCATACACAGACCAGGAGCACGCTCATCCATTGAAAAAAGCAGAAGCTAGACCTTCCTTTCCTTACAGGCAACAATAGATTAGTTTTTCATCCTACAATTACTTGTTACACTCTGTCGTTGGCCCGAAAAAATGCACAGGCACACGAACACAAAGAAGCATTAAGCCAGAAAACCAAGCACACCAAATACAAAGTCTTTGTCAAAGGGCACCGTGGAAACTATCAAAAACCACTAGCAGAGAACAACACTGACAGAGAAGCCTGACATCACACTCACGCATAGCCTATGCTTGCATGGAAAAGGGAGTTCGCTCAAGATAATATTTTGGACTAGTCCCAATGAGAATTTCAGGTAAAGAATCTACAGAATGAAAAACGCTAACCCTATGTCATACCTGATCTACAACTCAAACCCTTTTTTTTAAGTCACATGCGCTTCCCTGTACATAAAAAATGTTCACGACTTCTGGAGGACAAGCTTCTCGTATAGTGCAAGGAGGTCCTTCTTGTTAGGATTCTTCAATTGGAGCAACTCGGCACCAAAATTGTGACTCGTGAGTTCTTGCCTCAGTTTGAGCATGGTGAACTTGGTATAATCCTCCTGCGATGTTTTGTTGCTGTGGTTGTCTTCATCGCCTCTGTACACAGATCCACCATCTTCTGGCTGAATGTGCTTTAGGGGACTGGTTGTGCTTCGAGACCTCTTATTTCCTCTGGAGGGCTTATCAATATCCATATCTTCAACAGAGTCCATGCCAATTTCACCATCATCTGCTCTGAGCCGTTTCCCAAGAGAAGCAGTCTTGAGCTTGCTGTCCAATGCAGTTTCATTTATAAGAACAGTAGTTAACTTTTGTTGGAGGGAATCAATTTTTGCCTGGGCAGATTGTAGCTTGACTGAGAGATCTTCTGCTCTGCTGTTGGCTTCTGCACGAGCCTTCCGTTCAGTGTCGAGGAGACTTTCCAGGACCTGAACCGTACTAGCCCTTTGCTCATTATTTGAATCCAGCAAGGACTCAATTTCTTTCTCCCTTTCCTCAACTCTCGCCTCTAATAAGGTGACTTTTGAGAGGGCCTCCGTCTCTGACATACGTGCTTCCTTAAGTTGATCTTCTAATGCAATTTTATCTCTCCCTAAACTCTCAATAAGCCTCTCAGCCCTCTCAATTTGAGCCAGTCTCTCCATCGCCAGCCTTTGAATATCGTTCTTTTCCTTTTGGGCAGTGACTGCATCTGCTCGTGCTTTGTCAGCCATTTCAGTAGATCTTCTGGCTTCTTTTTCAGCATTTCTGCACCGTTCCTGAACTTCCTCAAATCTTTTGAACTCAGATAAGTACTTCTGTTCAAGATGGATCTTCTCCTGCTCCACAATTCTAGCTTCTCTTTCAAAAGATAGGGCTTTAGCATTTGCAGCTTCAAATTTCTCACTCAACGCTCTGATTTCATTCTTCAGGGACATAATCTCCACATCATAACTCTCTATTTTTGACTCAGCAGCCTGGAAACCATATCAATCATCAAGTACAAGAAAGTGCAAAAAGATGAACTGGAGAAATTGTCCTAGAGACCAGGATTGATGGAGACGATAAAGAAGTTATTAGAACAGGTAAATTCAAATAAACAAGTTGCTTTCCTATACATGTTTATTAAAAAATGTGCTAAACCCTGAAACTTCAGCAGTAAAATCTTCGCCGTTAATTTTCAAGGCTCCTAAATCAAAATGATAGGAGCTTACCTTCAGCCCTGACTTTATGGTGATCAAGCACTGTTCAGCATGCTCCATTTTTGCTACCTTCTCCTTCACTTCTTCCTCCTGCATTATCATCGAGAAATGGTAAACACATCGATTCCACTATTATAGGACACAAGGCACAAGAAGAAAGCTACATGTGTTTGCACCAATACAAATGCATGTGTGCATGAGAGAGAGACCTTAGCAGCCAGTTCAATGGAAAATTCCTCCCTTAGAGCATCTTCCCTCTTTTGTGTATCCTTATTTGCGCGCTCTTGTGCAATAGCTGCCTTCTCTAAGGCTGCTTTTGCTTCTCTAACAGCAATATCATACTTCCTTTTCCACTCCTCTGCCTCCTCTTGAGCTGACTGAGCTTGTTCCTTAGCAGCAGCCAGCCTTGCCTCAGCAGCACTGCTCCGGGATTTGAGGATAGCAATTTCAGAACTAGCCTGGTCTTCCTCAGCTTTCTGTTTAGACAACACTTGCTCGTATTTTCTTTTCCAGTCCAAAGATTCTTGCTTTGTAGATTCTAATGTTTTCAGCAAGCTAGAAGACCTCTCTTCAAGTAAACTACAAGTGCTCTGTATTTTACTTATACGACTTGAATAATCATCAGAAAGCCTGTTCTTATCACTGATGGCATCTTTATATTGCTTTAAATACTGAGATTTGTAATTCTCACTGGCTTCCAGTTGCTTATTAAGCAACCCCACCTGATCTTCAATGGCACGACATTTCAGCATCAAGGAACTCCTCTCAGATCCGACCCGATCAATTAGCCTTTTCGCAAGGTCTAGTATTGGGCCTTCCAAGCTGAGTAGTTTGAAAGCAGTAAGTCAAGGATACAGATGGAGATAACAAACTTGGAAAACAGGTTAAAAGAACAAAGGGAAGACCTTTGTTGCAAGAACATGGCAAGCTTTTGCCATTTTGATGGACCATGAGATGATGCCTCATATTCTGACAAAAGAGCATCAAGAACCTGCAAAATATCAATACAGAACACTCAAGATTATGCCCAAAATGACATCAACAATCCATACTTTTCCAAAATATGATGGGCACAACAACCATAAAAAATTGTAACATTTATTTTAGACCTCAAATTATGACATATGGGCTTGATTTGTTAATTTCTCAGTAAATCTACGAAATATAACTTTGGGACATAGGTGAGGATGTTTATCAAGCAACATTATTTTGTGTTAAGCCATTTACATATAAACTGCACCTTCATCTAATAGCTTAACCTTTTGGAACAGTTGGAAGTGGTTCCACAAAATTTTACATAGTATTAAAGTAAAACATCATGAGTTCGAATCTCTGTTAATTCCTTATTTACCCCCCAATATATATTTCCACGCTTTAATCTTAAGGCAAACACCAGTCTTTACGTGAAGGGATGTTAAATCATTCCAATATTAAACTGCACCTTCTTCTAATAAAGCTTTTTAAATTGTTGGCAGTGGTCCCATAATTCTACACCTAGTCATCCCATGCAATATCTATTGAAAGAGTGAAATTTTGACAATGATTTAATCATCTCTTGGCATTATGGGGTTTCTGATTTGTAATGGCAACTCTTATCACATAACAAGAGCTAAGACATTGTAGAACCAGAGATCTGTGCAATAGAATACAAAGTGGCCTTTCGAAACCCTATTATACTTGTTCCACACTAAATGCTTTGCAAAGAGAAGAGAATCTCATCTCCCAGCATCACTATACTTGCTTGCAATGGTAAACTCAAAAGCCACTCAGATTTAAAATAAAAGCTCTCTATGCTTTTTATGAGATTGATCAACCAATAATCCATAGCCTACCAACTTTAGCATTAGATAGAGAATAATCTTTGATATACCACACTCCATGTCTGCACTAACGGTCAATACATCACAGTTCCCCTACATTTCCCCTACATTCGGAACTGGAAAATGCCCTCATCACTTCTGCCCTTTCAACACATCTACTTCTACTAGACACTGATCAGACCCCACACAAATGATGGCCACCTCACGATTTCACCATCATCAATATTCTACAATATTATTTTTCAGTAGATAAAACTTCAAATCTGTATTATTGAAACACAGCCCAAATGCTGTAAAAATAAGACAGGCTCTGATTGTCAAAAGCAATTTGATCTAATGAGACATCAATACAAAATAAGTTAACAATTGCCCAATCTCATAAACAAACAAAACAACATATTCAAGCTCATACTATAAGGTATACATAGAAAAGAATGAAAAAGAGAAAAAGGAATATCCTTTATAGATAGCAACAAACATGACTACTAACCTTGACAACATTATCAATATTAGCATCAGGTGTATGACAAGCGGCCCTCAGCCTCTTTTCCATGCTCCGTATAGCATGTGAACACTGCAAGTCTGCCTCCATAAATGCATTCCTCTTGTAATCCTGCATGAACCAGTTTAATCAAGAGGGGATTGCTTAAGTTATTGGTCCTAATACAGAAAAAACAGAAAACCTAACAAAAATAGACCATCATCATTAACCATAATTAATCAACACACCACAGCTTTTTTATGAAAGGAAAATATTTCAATTAAACCTTATCTACCGATGCCAGCATCATCTTCTAACCGCATCAAACTCAACTTGAGACTAAGCTTTTCAAAATCCTGGTAAACAAGATTTTCAATTATGTTGGCCACTCAATTTTTGCACTTTCTGTGCCATAGATCAATTCTTAGACCAATTGTCCCATACTGTGAGAAAAAAAAAATGTCTAGTGGTATACGGATCTCCAAAATCTGACGTGACAATGCGCATCAAAGGGAGCAAATCAAACGAAGTGGTGACCCCAAAAAAACAACCGTATCAACACCAAACCCAATGCAACCACCTAATCACAAGCACAAAGGGAAAAAATAAACAAAGTCCATAGAGATGTAATTTCCCCAATGTAATAACCATCATAGAACCAAATATTGGGAGCCACCCATCATAAAAATAGGACTAAAGATTCCACTTCATTGCAGCAGAAAAATAGTTAGCATTTTGTAACTTTAAGGCACCACCTCAAAAGCCTTTCTGAAGAACTTATGGAGAAGCTCCTCATGTTTCTTCCTTGCTGAACCAGCACCAACTGCACTTGCATTGAATGCAGCTAATGATTTTTGTACTGCTTCCTCATGAGCCTCCCTCATGCCAGCCTACATTAACTGAAATTAGGAATATACCAAAATAATCAGAGCATTCATTTCTCTGGCAAAGTGTTGCTTACTTCCTCCGGTGGCTTCGACCGGTCAAAAGTAGACATGTAAACCTCAGTAGCTGAATCATAAGCTTTACGGCACTCAGCTTCTTCGACACTCTACAATAATAAGAGGTAGAATAAAAGTGAAAACATAACTACTGCACATTCAATAGATAGCAATGACAAGTGACGATCAGCACCAAACAACTCTTTAGCTTTGTTCTGCTAATAATTGATAATTCTTATCAAAAGATGACAAAACCATTTTAGACTTAACTCAATGCATTATAGAAATAAACAGAAAAACACAGATTTAGGACAGACATGTCAATTTGCAAGATGAAAAAGATTCTGTCATCAAGACAAAGGGGAGAAGTTCCTTAGCTCATTAATATGAAACAACTCAAATCTTTAATAGAAGCTCATTAAAAAGATTTTTTTTTTTCTATTTCTAGTGACACAAAGTGTAAGGTAGCAATCTCAGCGTCAAGCACCAAAACTATTTTGGTCAATAAAATGCCATCATATTGCCCAAAATTAATCAAATGCTCATCTTTATTACCTTAATTTTAATTTATAAAAATTCATAGCCAGGCTTGTTAATTACCTGATAATTTATCCTTTTTTATATTGTAAAGAAGAAAAAAAATGCACCAATATATAAAGGATTCTTTCTCTTAGGGTGTGTTTTGATAACCACATTAAATCTCTGGATTATACTTTTCCAATACTTGATGTCATCAAGTGCGTTGATCATATTTAACTACACAACTAGTGTTTTGAGTAAAAATCACTTTATGTAGTAAGGAAGGCCTTACTTAAGGCTCAAGTGATACAATATTCCATGGAAATTAAAACCTTATCCAATCATATAACCAAAACCTTCCAATAATGCTCACTATTTGATGTTTGGTAAAATACTAGTAAAATTTATTTTCTATTATCAAACAACCTTTTATTTTCATTTTCAGTACTTAAAAGACTTTAGCACTTCATATTCAGTACTTAAATTTTCGCACTCATATTTTAATGTTATCAAATGAGCCCTTCATTGCAGACACCCATGTACTCATAAGTCAACTTGTGAAAAAAAATCCTCAACCTCAACCACCCCAGGAAGAATAAATAGAAAAAGAACAAAGGCATAGGGGCACAAGGGGATTCCAAAGGGCTCCAGATCATGACTAAACATGGCAGACTAGTTGTACAAATTGCAAATGCCACAGAAGTCACTCAGTGGTTTCATTTAACACTTCTCAAGATTGTTGTGCAAATCTTTAAAGAAAATTATCACGCCTACTCAGATCCAACCCAGATCGGGAGACTGACCAAGTTTTAATATTGGAAACATAAAGAAATTCAAGATATTACCAACCTGCCATGAAGATGATATCGTAGGCACTGCACCATTATTCAAGGCCTCTAAGTAAGACTCTGTGATACCCACTAGAACAGGGCCGGTCAAGACAGTGGTCCCAACTTGCTTGGGCCTTGTTCTCTCAAACACAAACTTTGTCAAGGCCTCCAACCCAGACCTAAACTCAGGCCTTAGTTTATCCATCTGCATCCAACATCACAAGTACAAAGCATGAACTAAAAACTACAGACTGAAAAATATTTTCTGAAGTAGATAAAAGCACATCTGACAATGACAAGATACTCACTGATATTTGATCAAGCCGCTGGAGATCATGTTCATTATTCAAAGGTCGCACAAGGGTGAAACATTCTCTATCCGGAAATAGAGCTCGAATAGAGTCCCGAATCTGGAAAGCATTTCTTTAAAAGTTTACAACCTCTAACGACATAAAGAACTAAAAAAGTAGTAGCAGGTAACCCCACAGCACAGATGTATACATAGACACAAGCAGGAACCAGGCAAAGAAGAAACTGATGACGCACTGAAGCATCACATTAAATTCCTTTAAAACTAGAACATGACAAAAGGAGCTTTTAGCCTAACCATTATAATGAATCAGTTTCTAAGTAAGTGGTCTAACTATAATCCAAATAGAAATGAAGGAATTTGTTATTTAACAATCATCTATTCCCAAAGCTGTTTTGTGTGTGGGTGGGTGGGTGTTGTGGGGGGCAGAGGGGAGGCTAAAGCTTCCAATAAATGTTTGCTTGCCTACTCTAAATTATTAAAGCACACAGTTAGGTCAGTTGCAACCAAACAAGTTCAAGTAGTACTGATAACTAGAATGACACAAACACACAATTGTCTATGGAAACATGCCACTGTTATAGAAGGACATTTGCCTCACACAAACCAGGCTAAAATAAGATCAGACATAATGTTTATGGGAGCTCCTATTCATGGATCTCACACTAAAAGGGTAAAAACAAAAAGCAGATGATACCTCATTTTTGGTAGCTATATCTCTTCGAGTACCTTGAACTGGCCTCAATGCAAGTTCCAGGTAGTCACGTGGTGTTATTCTCCTATTATCTTCCACTAAATCCAAATAGAAGTCCTACATTATGTAGCAACAAAAACAATAGTTCAGAACCCAAACAATCACCTAGTCTAAATTCACAATTACAGTTTCCAGAGAAAAAGCAGCAGAATAGTTTGGGGAATTACCCTCAGAAGCCAAACAAAGATAGGGGAGAACTGTCCCAACTCAGAAGCACCACTCTTCCCCCCAGACGCTCTCACACGAATATGCTTAGTCATCTGAGTGACAGAGACAGCCGATCCAGTGCAGCTTCATCAATCCCCCCCATCTGAATACGAGTTATACACAAGCAAAATGGTAGTAAGAAGACGCAAAACTGTAGTTTGAAGTCTACTTCAGCAAAGCAGTAATAAAGCTGAGAGAAAGGAAAAAATTTAAGACATGATCGGCAACTTATAACTAAAGCTAATAAAACAAATCTTAAACATCTAAGACTTGAAAGCGATATCACTATAACTTTGCAAGACTTTACCAACCTGGTTGTAGATGAACATGCTAGACAAGAGGACGGCCAAAGAAAATATTTGTGTGCTGTATGTTCCCTGTGAAAAAAAGAGTACAAGGACAACCATAAGAATTATTGTTGGGGTGAAGAAAAAGTCTAACAGGACAATATGTCACCATTCTACAACAATCAAATCAGCGATCAAAAAGTAATTCTCAGTTCACTGAACTTGGCGTACCGTTTGATCATAAGCATCAATCCCTTCACTGTCCAAAAGTAAGAGATTATACTCAGTTCCATCAAGAGCTCTTCTCTTCAACGGTGCACTCCACAACCAAAGCCCTTTAGTGCATGGCCGGTGGGTTGATGCTACTTGGAATCCACTACTCTTTCCAAGAAGCTACAGTACAAAATAAACATCATAATAAATATCATAGCACCTTCACCGGATCATCTACACAAGCCAAAATAGAGAATTGTACAACTAGAACCAAAGCAGAAATCGCAGCAAATGGAAGAACTAGTACACTAATAAGAAGATTAAAGAAAAAAGAGATTTAAAAACAATCTAGGAGATGACTGATTTGTTGATTTTCCTGCAGTAGGCTGCTGAAGAGAGAACATGTTTTACTGTGCTTAGTGATTTTTTATTAGAAACTTCTGTCTTGATCACATTTAGCATAACTTTATTTGTTTATGCAATATTGTCCCCAATATGACTTCATCAGTATCTTCTCAAAATATTAACCTCATGCTTTTCATTCAGATGTTTGAATAGGCCAACAATTCCTACATCTTAAATGCACTACAATTGTAAGAACTTCCATCTCATTAAAATGAGAGATTCCTAATAGCTAGGTGCCATCTTAAGGTTATTTTGGGGGTCATATAAGGAACTATCCAAAGCAGCAGCAGTAGGAAATCTAACATTCGATGCTTAAAATTTCTGAACTTGCTGTTTGGAATGAAATTTATCTTTTTTCTTCACTCCTAGTGTCATTTGCGTCATCAAGACCTTCAACCTTAGCAAAACGTTCAAACATGCTCTGATTGTCAATGATAGGATTAGTAGTGGATCCTGTAGCATGGAACTTACCATCATTCTCCAGAACTGGTTGTCTTAATATTTCGAAAAATGATTCTGCTCTCGCCTCGCCACGACAATTCATAAATTCAGTGAAAGGAGACTTTCAGTCTTACAAAGACCTTCAACCAGGCTCCAGTCATCAATGGTACAATTAGTAGAGCATACTTTCCACCATTCTCCAGATTATTTATATCTTAATGTATACCAAAGAATGATTCTGCTCACCTTGCCATAACAATTCATACATTCAGAGAAAGGAGCGTGTCGCTAAATAGATAAGTTAGTAATAGCCCACTTTAACATATCTTGCATAGAAATCAAGGAAAATATTACCACATGCATTTATATGGCACTTGCCACAAACGAAGACAACTAAACCTTAACTAGTCACAAATGAAGACTACTATAAACATACTCTCACATCGCTATTTGATTTTACAAAAGCTGACTGTGACACCACCATTAGATGCTTGCCAGAATTTCAATTATGAAACGCATAAAATACTATTTAGATGAGGCCAAAACTTGTGGGACGAAAAAAAAAAAAAACAGCAATCAGGCATATCAAATCCATTTCAGGCCAAATTACATTAGAATTTACATATCCTAGCCTCCACCTAGCCTACAAAACAGTGTTTCACCTTCACACTCGTGCAACGCAAATGCTCACCATAACTCCTCTTTCAAAAGTACATAAACCACTATCAAACATGACACCTAACTCATCCCCATCCGGATTCGGCACACAGGCATTACTTTAGAACCCAGCAGAATGAAGCGGAATGAAGTGACAAAACCTAGTAAAGTCAGCCCTCGTCACTCTAGAACTGCGATGCGATTAGAAGCTCAAGCAGTTCGAATCCTAATCACACTGGAGAGAGAGCTCAAACCCTAGCCATCGCCAAACACCGACAAACTCCACACCCACCGCCGAGGCAATGGCGCATCGAGAAAAGAGCTCACCTGGTTCAAGATAAAGCTCTTCCCCTGCCGAGCGCGGCCGCACACGGAAACGACCCCAATCGGCCCCTTCACCAGCTGCAGCGCCGCCACGGCCTCCGGATCCATCCGGAACCTCCCCTTCTCGTCGCAGTACACGAGGCGGATCGGCCGCGCGGGCCCGGTGAGCGACGCCGGCGAGGACGACGGGGAAGGCGCGTACGGCGGCGGCGGCGGCGACGGCGAGGCGCTGGAGGGATCATCCCTGCCGCCTCTGTTGAAGAGCCTCATCATCGCGCCCGGCCCGGGAGGTCTCGAGCTGGGGACACGTAGCGCGAGATCAAGCGATCATGATCGGGAAGAAGACGATGGAGTGGAGTGGAGTCTCTCGAGTTGCTTCGATTCAGAGATATAAAAAGATGAGATTTTTAAGAGGACTTTACAGCTGCGACTGGGAAAAACAAAGAGGGAGGAAACTGGGAAAGGGAGTAGAAGCTGGGCTTCAATTCTATATCGAGACATAAAAATTATAAAAATATATATTTATAGGTACCGATCCGGTCCGGTCCGGTCCGAGTAGCCCGCATAGGCGGATGGTTCGGGTAGGCTGCTCCACGCTAGAACCGAGATGGTCCAGTTTCAAATTCCAATTTACCTACCCATGAGAACAACCTAGAATCGATTCGGGATTCTGATGATCAGAGTGGTTCTCGATTTTATTTTTCTCGTACATGCTTAATATCTAGATTTTTGGATGTGAGAGAATTCACCATAAGTGACTTTGTTAGGAGCCATCACTTGGTTTAGTCGTGAATTGTTCATCTAAAGCAAAGCATACAACTTTGCAGACCTTTGAAATAAAGCCATCAATGAGTGAGTTTGATCGAAAATGGTCAAACTCATTTAACCTATTTTGACGGATTTATACACATTATTAATTTAGTATCTAATGGTCTATTCATATCTGACCAAATTCATATTATTAAAATACATCTTATGAAACCCAATTCTATGAAAATATTTACCAACTCATTCAAAGCTCATTAAATTCATATTTTTCCATGGTTGCTTTAACCTTTCTAATTTCTTTGCATTTCAATTTATTTTCTAATTCCAATGATGGAAGCATTTAATGTGAAAAAAAAATATTAAGATTATGGATTGGTTCACACATTTAATGACCCTCTAGCAAGAACCTGGTGTATGAATGATTTAAAGTGAAGAGTTATTAACGTTCAGCTTTTTTTTAGTGTAAAATCGTTAGTATTCCTTGGTATGTGGGGAAGAAAAATATTCACAACCAATTGGAGGGTTGTGAGATATGTAGACACCGGCACATTAAAATAAAGAACGCAGTTCATAGAGCACCCTGTTAGGGGATTACTGAGGATAGCCTCCTTCACAGGTAGCATGCTACCTATTGGCTTCCACCTACGGTATCTCAACTGACTAGAAGTCCAAGGCCTCTCATGGTGATGGCTATTCTTGTCTAGTTTTGAGATTGTAGTTTATAGTTTGTGTTAATTGGTACGTAGAGGGTTCGGTGGGATAAAAGTGACTTGACGAGATTGAAATGTTGAGCAAGTGTTTGAGTCTTGTAAAGTTGACTTGGTCAAGGAAGATGAGATAGTGGCTTTGGAGGTCCTGAAGACGCTGCCTAGAGTTCTGGCCATGGGTTTTGACGGAATTCTTAATGGTAAGTCGAAAGGGTTCAAACACAAAGCATGATGATCTTTAGCATTATCTGATGGTAGAGCAGGGATCTTAAAGCAATTGGATCTGCATGCTATTAAACCAAATGAAGACCAAGCCTCGCATCGTTTAGGACATCACTATGCATCTTCTATTACTATTTATGAATCTACGCCTATCTGCTATACATTGACTAGAGGTAGTTCCATACTGTATTATGAGATGTTACCACTATTAAATTTGTCACTCGATTTCTGAACTCCCTTACTTTTTCATTAATTTTCCAGTTTACATCATTTGAGAAAGCCAGAGAAGTGGGGGACTTCTTTACGACCCGCTTGAAGCCTTCTATTGGAAGAACACTAAAGTACAGCATTGAGTGGGTGAACATCAATGCACAATGGATTCAATGCATTTAGAACTAGCAATATCTTGTCAAGACAGTGAAGGAGCTAGCATACAAGAAGTGCTAGGATTCTCTTTTTTAACGGTTTGATGCTTGTGTCACAGGTTGACAATTCCTTGGTCGCTAAGGGTCTGTTTGTTACCTTGCCAAATGGTGTTTATTTCTTTTCTTTTGTTCCCGTGAGTAGTTTTGGAATAAAATTGCATTTAGTAAAATTTTGATCCCGGGAAGAGATTTGAAGTAGAATCAAGAATAAAGAAAAAGTTAATTATTATTCCCGAGAACATTCTAAAATCAAGTCAACCTATTTTTTCTTTTTCCTCTTCTTTCTTTTTGTTCTTCTTCCCTCTCTCTTGTTCTTCAAGTGATGCTGCCGCCGCCACCGGTTATCGGCAAGCTCACCAAGCCAGGGTAAGGTCTGACGAGCTCGCCCACCGAGGTCGAGCCTCGCCGACGGTTGGGCGAGCTCAACCTCGCCAGATCTGGGCGAGGCCACTCGCCCAACCAAGGCTCGGCTAAGCCCTGCCCAGTAGTCGGCAAGGCTTGGCCGACGAGGCACGGCCTTACCGAGAGCCGGCGACCGACCACCTTGAAGAAGAAGAAGAAGGGGAGAAAGAAAGGAAAAAATGAAAAATAATAATAAATTAAAATTATTTAAAAAATTTTAAAAAAATGATTTGAAGTAGGAATTGAAATTTTGCTATTTATAGAATACATATTTAATTTTGTATTTTTTAAATTTATTATATAGCATTTATATTTTTAGTTTATACTATAGTTTATTAATAAACATTTGATTAGTTAATATTTTTATTACTTAGTATAAATATAATTAATCAATAGAATTTCTATGATTTGATAGAATTTTAGAATGGAATAGAATTTTAAATTCGAATTCTTTTGAAATTGAAAATATAATATGATTTCTCCATTCATAAAAAGACAATTATATTGGTGAGGGGTCAGAATTCAATATCAAATTTACACTCATCTAAAAATGTAATTGAAAAATAATTGAAATAGAAATTTTATGTAGTTACCAAACATATTTCTATTCTTTTTCTATTCGGAATTAAAAATTTTGTGCAGTTACCAAACACGTTCTTTTGCTCGAAATTGTTCCCTGGAACAGAATAAAAAAAAATCATTTATGATCAAAAATTGTTCCTGGGACCAAAATAGTTACCAAACGCGCTCTAGATAACCCGTGTGGCACTTGGTGAGCGGAATTTGCCAAGTCAGCCTTTCTTGTATAGTGGTTCCTATGAGCAGTATGGTAAATAGCTTCCTTATACGAGATCGTACCACACTTAGCTTAGCTTACGCATCTAATCCATCGAATGAGACAACATATTTCTTTAGGTTCAACAATTGGCTTCAGCCTGCCATTGCCTCATTAGGAGAACGGCATCAACTCTCAACCAGTTCATGCACGGGAGGCCAACTCCACCAAGTGATATAATTGTTTTATCCTAAAACTCCTAACACCAACCATCCTAATGTCACTCCCATGGAGTAGTTGTGTCCATCCTCTCTGCATCCTCACTTTTCACTTGATAACCCCGAGCTTCACTTCAAAGGGTTCACGAGTACAGGAAAATCACAGATTGTGACAAACTCCCCAACTTAATTCTGCAATGCCCTCATTACGAGCTGTTCTGTCACTTCTTTGCATTTCCCTAACCATCAAATCACGTGTAACTTACATAGATAGCAATACTTGCCCAACAAAGCAAGCCACTCCACTCCATCAGTTGCTTTCCATAATCAAAATCGTTCGCAAATCTCCAGTCATTTGTGCTTGTCGACAAGTCTGGCACCCCTAGCCAATTACACTATTGTGGCAGCAGATTTTTTTGCCTACTAAGCTCCTCCTGATCTCTGCAAGCCAATGGAGGGTCCCCTTTGTTGGAAATGTGATCACAGACCTCCTCTTGAGATTCGCCAATTGATCTAAGAACGTTCCTCACCCGGTGAGCAAGTCGTTCCTTCTTATGCCCCCACTGCCATCCTAGAAGCTAGACGAGAGTTGCAAGTTGTTCAAGCCCTCTTCGCCCCGGCAATCACTCTTCTCCCTCATAAGACTAGGAAGACCACAGGCTTTCCCCTAAATCACCCACCTACTGGAGGGATCTCAGCTTCGATACCATTTGTCACAAGTCAATAGCTTTTTGGCCATGGAATAACCCATGCAGCTTCTAATGAGTGAAATTCGCTAGGCCAGCCTTCCTTCTATAATTGTTCCAACGAATAATACAGCAAATAGCTTTCTTATATGAGATTGTATCATGTGCAGCTTAGCTTGGACATCTAGTTCATCGAGTGAGATAATAGATCTCTTTAGGCTCATCAACTTGGTTTCGACTTGCCATGGCCTCATCAAGAGAGCGGCCTCAACTCCTAATCAATTTATATACAGGAGGCCAACCCCGCCTTTAAAGCTCCTAAGTAATTTAATTCTTTTATGTTAGAACTCCTAACACCAATCATCATGACGTCACTCCTATGGACTAGTTGTGTTCATCATCTCTCCATCCTCACTCGATAACCCCAAGCTTCACTCCCAAGGGTTCATGGGTATGGAAGAATCATAAATTGTGACACTTGACTGTTTGTCCACAAAACATGTGAGGTGACATTTGATATGTGTCTATTTTAAACTTACCTCAATAGTTGCAAATGCAATAAACAAGTCCATTCCGTTGTTGTCTAAAAGGGCAAGATTTGCTACTCTCAAACATTCTTGTTCTCGAGGAACGAGCAAATCACATTAAGTGTAGCTGAGTCAAATACTTCTCTTTACCTTTTGATGAGTAAGACATGAATGGCTACTCAAAGCAGACATTGTCATATTGCCAAAACCAATAACCTAATTCTTATGGCTCTCGCTGCCGGAAAACTCATATGAAGTGTTATTGCGAATGGGCACTGCTAAAACATCAAAGAAATTTACTAGCAAAGCATACCTTTCCCCGCACTTGTGAACATGGAAGAGCTTAAAAATTCGAGGAAGAGGTACATGCCAATTTTGTAATAAATGGGCCCAGCAAAACCCAGCCCAAAGCCCATCTAATTTGGCCTTATGCTCCACAGGAAAGGGATGATCCAGACATAAGAGGAAAGAGGAGAGAGAGAGGCTTTCAATGGGAGCAGAAACTGAAGAGAAAAGGGTGGAAAATTTGCACTTACATGCCTCGGACCTTTTGACGGGTCGGATATTTTCGATTCGTAATGTCCAATTAGGATTCAAAGCCTGCTTTCATCAAATCAGAGGAATTTTCGGAACTAAAGCTTAAATTCAGAGCTACGTAAATTCCAAACTGCAAGGTTCCATTAAGAAATCATTAAGATGTAAAACTATATAGAAATGATAGTTTGGGGTACTGTGTATCTATGAGGCTTATTAGACATTAATTCCGAATTACAAGTTGGTCAAAAAGAACTTTTAGATTTTCGCTCATAAGTTGCGCATAGCAGATAGATCTGAATGCCCGCTATGGGCAAGTTTCATGGATGGCACGGCGCGTAGAAGTTGTTTTGTTAGTGGATGAATTTAGTCTGGCCCAGTGGCCACCCTTCCAATATGGAAGGGGGAGGTGGAGGGTTCGAATCCCCACATTTTCAGGAAGGTTGGAGTGGGGACGATATAGTTTTAGGAGTGGGTTTTGACTCCTACGCTCTACAAGGAGGTAGGGCAAAAGTCTGAGAGTAAGCGTTAAAGTAGGAATAGAGTAAGAACGAAAAAAAAAATAATTAAATTAGCGTGTTACTTAATTTTGATATCATTTTTTACTTAATTGATAGGATTTTGAGTTCATTGGCTTGAGAAAAATTTTGTGATTTGGTTTAGATTTTCCAAGTGAGTTATGTCTGTTTCTTCAACAAATATGTAGACTCGTGTGCCGAAAGTGATGAAGATTTGATATATAATGAGTTATTACAAGCATATATGTTGCATAACATGTAGATTTGGCATTTATTAATTTTGGGTTTTTTTTTTTTGGTAAAGATTAATTTTTGGTATTTGTAAATGATTTGAGAAACTTTATAGGAAATGTGCTGCAAAAGAGTGTTATATGTATGTATGTATGTATCTATATATATATATATATTCTTATTTGTGAACTCGGTTTATGAAATAAAATTTGAAATAGCTTATGAAATGTATTATGATTTATAAGATGAATTTATGAATTTGATTTGGGAATTATTGGAGGATAATGTTTATGGATTATGCTCATGTAGCTAGTATTAGAACCCATGGTGGGGTTGACTAGACATATTGTTTTTAGAATATCTTTATGAGCCAAGCTATCGACTAATATAGATGTAGATATTGCCGATGAGTGTCTTAGTCTTCTTTGTCACGAGCATTAAGTGTGATCTCAATTGGATAATGAATATAGGATTGATTAATAGACTAGACCGTTAAGTTGAAGTGATATGACTCATTTTAATCTTGTAAGTGTATCATATATTGGATTTGAGATAATTGAATTATGATATTATTTTATAAATGTGCATAAGGTTACTTGATCTAGTTAGAAAAGTTTTGTACCACCCACTGAATTATGTTTGCCTATACTATTCATCTTATAAAATTTACCACCCACTGAATTATGACCAACTCTATGACTTTGTTGAATTTAGTCAAATGGCATGTATGGAAATGAGGTAACCTCATAAAATTTACCGTAGATTCAGCCAATTTTATTGCGCTCAGAATTTAGTTATGTTGTGATACTTCTAATAAATTTAAGGGTGTATCAGAGAAGCAAATCAATAAGGGTCCTTATTTGTGTTTGAAAGGTTGTGATAAACTAGAGGGGACTCATTAGCATACCAAGTTGAAAGAAACCTACCATGAAAGCATCATGAGTGCATACATCAATGGCTTCACATGCTTAAAGGATGATGCGGTCCTTAAGATGATGAATGACAGAGTTTACTATTAGTGAGATTTGCACAATTGAAGGCTGGCTTAGGTCGAACATAATTTTATAAATAAAAGATTGATTAATTAAGCATTGCAATCTTGACTTGACAATAGAATAATATATGCCACTTTCTTTAAAGACTCAAAATGCAAGTTGAGCAAGAGCATCTAACATCTAGTGCTTTGAGTGTGTGCTAGTTTTCACTTATTCTTGCTCCGTCCAATTGGAAGCAACACAAACTCCTCAAGAAAGAGATCAAATTTTCTTTTGCATTTATTCCCTATCTTCTCATTCCTTAGTGAATCATTCTTTTAATTAAAGTTGCTGATTATTTAACTCCTTTTATTGCTTTTGCTCGCGGGGCCATATTCCTTAGAAAGATCAATTACCCATTGTGTCATCGAGAACATCTACGTTAGAAAAATAATTCAAAGGCGACCGGTAAGTTTTTTCCTCTTTTTTTTTTTCTTTTTTTTGTGTTGGGGTGGGGGGGGGGGGGCGAATTTATCCGTACAATTTTATCGCAAATCATAAGTCTACATTTTCCTTGTTCATTGAAAGTCCAAGTAGAGCATAAAACGGATGACTAATTGACAAATCTAACAAAACCGATACATTACCATAATTATCCTCTTAATCCACGATAACAAGCAAACTAAATTTCTAAAATGACATATAATCTAGCTTGATTATTTAAAGTCCATATCATAAAATTATCAATGACGAACGTGGAACAAAAATTAAAATACGTCAACGTAGAAGATAGGTGCCAATGAACAAGAAAGACAGCATGAAGACACACGAACTCACGTAACTTCTCACGTACAAGCCATGCAAGAAGAAAAATTTTCAAATGCAAAACTACCGTTATAAATCTCCTCTCTCGCTCGTCTTCTTCCTCGCTCACTTCGAGATCGAGAGAGAGAGAGAGAGAGAGAGAGAGAGAGAGAGAGGGAGGGAGACTGCAGAGATTGAGCTGTGACGTCGCCGCGCAAAGTTCCCATCAACGCAAAAATGGAGCAATTCAAAGGCCAACCTCGCCTCCCTAAGTTCGCGTCGCCAAAGCGATACGACATAAGGCTGAAACCGGACCTCGCCACCTGCAAATTCTCTGGCTCCGTTGCCATCGACCTCGACATCGTCAGCAAGACCAAATTCATCGTCCTCAACGCCGCCGACCTGTTGATCCAGAACGAGACTGTTTCCTTCACCCACAAAGCGTTCTCCTCCTATTTGAGGCCGGGTCCAGGAAGAACCAGTCCGGTTCTCGGTTCAGCACCATCGTCATGTTCAACGATTTTCTCTCTCTTCCCTTCGGCTGTTCTGAATTATCTGTGGCAATGGTGGCAACGACGGTGGACCTGGCTTTTTAGCTTTCCAACACTTGAACGATTCGGCACCAAGGTTAGTAATGTAGAATCGCATCTCATTTTCTTTTCCGCGATGCGTATCTAGACTTCGGTTGTGAAAGAATTCGCAATAGCTGATTCTGTTAGAAGCCATCACTTGGTTTAGTTGTGAATTATTCATCTAGAGCAAAGCATACAACTTTGCGTACCTCCAGTCTCTTAGAAGTAGGTCAGTCTAATAAGCAAGTCGGGTCAAAAAGGTCCGGTCCATTTAACTCATTTCGAGTGATTTATATACAATACAAATCTAGTACCTCTTAGCCGGTCCATATCCAGTTCAACCTGTATTAATAAAATACATTCATATTTAATCCAGTCTATGAAAATCCATAGCCACCCATTTTAATGCCCACTAAAATCCTTATTTACGATGCATATGTGTTCTCAGGCTCCCCGATATCTTTTTTTTTTCCATGTTTGCTTTACTCTTTCTAATTATCTATGAATTTCAATATATTTTTAATTCTAATGATGAATGCATTTTATGTGAAAAAAATTGAGATTATGGGTTGGCTAATGGTGAAAGCCATGGTTGTCGAGTTCTGAGATTTTTAGTTTCTATCTTATTTTGTGTTAACTGGTACGTAGAGGATCAGATGGTGCAAAGTGAGTTGACGACATTGAAATGCTGAGCAGGTGTTTGAGCCTTGTAAAGTTGACTTGGTTGGGGAAGATGAGATATTGGTTTTGGAGTTCCCCGAGACTCTGCCTACTGGGATTGGAGTTTTGGCTATCGATTTTGACGGAATTCTTAATGATAAGATGAAAGGGTTCTACAGAAGGTAATTTTTTTTCTAGGAAACACAGAACATGATGATGTTCGGCATTATTTGGTTGTGCAACAGGGATTGTGAAGCAATTGGATTTGCATGCTATTTGACCAAATGAAGACCAAGCTTCATGCAACCACTTGCTTCCTCTGCTCCTTTTTCTTTCAAAAGTTTCGTTGGTTGTCTGCCCTGCATCATTTAGGACATCACTATGCATCTTCTATTACTGTTTCTGAATTTATGCCTATCTGCTGTACATTGACTAGAGGTACTTCCATACCAATTGTAAGATATGCTACTTCATTAGTTTTTTGAATGAATTACTGGATTATGAGATGTTAGCACTGCTAGTATTGTCACCAAATCTTTATTTAAAAGCACACGTATGACTTTATTAGTCGTGGACAGCCAAATTCACTCACTTGAGTTCCAATGCACTCTATGCAGTACTTACGAGCACAACGGAGAGAAGAAGAATATGGCGGTTACTCAGTTTGAGCCAGTTGATGCTCGGCGATGCTTTCCATGTTGGGATGAGCCTGCATGCAAGGTTATTATCTTTCCTCTACAGGAGTGGTTTATGTGCAACTGTCCTAACGATCATCCCATGCCTATAACGGCGGTACAAACCTTCAAGGGAGGTGTCATTCTTTTCCTCAAATGATGATACACCCTCAATAGTTCCGCTAGTTTGGTCTATATGAGGTTGCCAGTCTCTTTAATGATCTGACTTTAAATACTGTTAGTACTTCATGGAGTGTAATTTTAGGTGGGCATCTATCGATGATACACGATTCGTTCACTTGACTTTGCTGAATGGTGTGACAGGCGACGTTCAAACTTTCTTTAGATGTGCCGTCTGATCTGGTAGCTCTCTCCAACATGCCCATGGTTGATGAAAAGGTGGAAGGACATGTTAAGACGGTTTTTTTATCAAGAATCACCCATTATGTCGACATACTTGGTCGCGGTTGTCGTTGGGTTATTTGACTATGTTGAAGATCATACATCTGATGGTAAAATCACTAATTATTGCTTTGCTCTCATAAGAAACTCCGTTTATCTAGTGATTAGTGTGGAAAATCTTGTGCACAAGGAAGGACTTTTTCTTCTTTTTTTCCCCTTTTGTTTTTGCCCAATTGTTCTTATATCTGCCTCATTGCCTTGGCAGGAGTAAAGGTGCGGGTATACTGTCAAGTCGGGAAGCAAAATCAGGGAAAATTTGCCCTAAATGTTGCTGTCAAGACGCTTGAATTCTACCGAGAGTATGTCTTTATCAGACTTATATAATGTCTGTTAGTTCCAGCCTGCTTAACTCTAAGTGAATTGCATTTGTCAGTACTCTAATATTCTGAGCACTTACGATCATTATCTGTAGTTGACAATCACTAAATTGAACGAAATCCAGATACTTTGCTGTGCCATACTCTCTTCCGAAACTGGATATGATTGCTATCCCAGATTTTGCTTCTGGTGCCATGGAAAATTATGGTTTAGTTACTTATCGGGAAACAGCTCTACTCTATGATGAGCAGCACTCGGCAGCAGCTAACAAGCAGAGGGTAATGTAAATTACTATTTGTTGACTATATTTCAATATCCAGTTTGGCTGTTCAAAGTTGGAAAGTTTCATACGTGTGGTTGTTGGAATAATTAAATGTTAAATCACATTTTCATCTAACAACTTAAGCTTTGAATCTCACATGATATAAGAGCTGGAAGTCCCAAATTCAAATCTTTTCAAGCCTAATTTGCCTTCCCAATTAAATATGTTCACGCTTGGTATTGGGCAAAAAGACCAGACTAAGCGTGAGGGAGAGTACTAGAACAATTAAATATTAAATCACACATTCATCTAACAGCTTAAGCTTTTAGAATAATTAATAGTGATCCCACAAAATATCACAATGGTCACCAATTTGCATAAACGTTTGACACTTTTGTCTGGCTTCTTTAAGGTCGCAATAGTGGTTACCCATGAACTGGCTCACCAGTGGTTCGGTAACCTTGTTACCATGGAGTGGTGGACTCATCTGTGGCTAAACGAGGGATTTGCTACTTGGGTAAGTGACGTTGCTTTGTGTATTGAATCATGCATGCTTTATATGACATGTGTTTGGCTTAGGTGAGCTATTTGGCTACTGATCGCCTTTTTCCTGAGTGGAAATCATGGACTCGGTTCCTTCAAGAATCTGTTCAAGGGCTGAGACTGGATGAGCTTGCCGAGTCACACCCAATCGAGGTAAGCAAAAACTTCTTTTCCTTTTCTAAAGATATATGGAAGTCCTTGAATTGAAGAAACTTTTCCCCTTCAGGTGGAGATTAACCATGCTGGCGAGATCGGTGAAATCTTCGATGCAATAAGCTATAGAAAGGGTGCATCTGTGATCCGGATGCTTCAGAGCTATCTTGGTGCTGAATGTTTTCAGGTACTTCTTTCACCTTTCAGCTTATGATGATCTCTCAGTAATTGTCTGGAGATTTGTGTAGATCACATGTGAAATTTGCGTATAGAATCAGAAAGAGAATGAACTGACTAGAAGGCCTTTCTTTAAGGAATGTTGAGGAGTTATCCAAGATAAAAGTGTATGGTCTTCTGCCATGTAATTTAATCAAGAGAATAAGGGTCCGTTTGTTTCACGGAAAATATCATGTTTCCAGAAAACATTTTCCTACAAGTCATTTTCCAAGAAAATGACTCTATTTTCCGGTATTCGGCCGAAACCTAAACTTCGAGTGGAAAATATTTTCTACCGTACATTAGCTAATTTAATTGTTTGGGAAAAATTATCAGAAATTATATTTTAATATTTTTAATTGACCAAAAAATTAGTTTTATTTTTTTATATTTTTTTAAAATATGAATTTTTTGGGTAAGTTAAAAAATATAAATTTTTAATTATTTGTATTTTTTAAAAATCGAAATTTTTATTATTTTTTATTATTTCTTTCTTTTTCTTTTTCTTTTTTCCTTTTTCTTTTCCTTCCTCCTTCCTCCTTCCTCCGCCGCCGCATGCTTGACAATTGCCCGAGTTCGGCAAGCTGGGCGAGGCTCGACTGATCTCGGCCGAGCTCGCCAAAGTTTCGCCGAGCGCTGGTGAGCCGCGAGCTCGCTGTATCTAGCGGTGGAGCTCAGGCTTCCTCCCGGCGAACCTCTGGCGAGCTCGGGCGAGGCCCAAGCCCCACCCAACTCGTCGAATCTGGCCAGGCCCGAGCTTCGCCTCAAGCTGGCGGGCTTTGCCTCACCCGATTTGGTGAGGCCCAAGCTCGCCGGGGTCGGGCGAGCTTAGCTTCGCCATATCGGGCTAGGCGGAGCCTCACCGGCTTGGGGCGAGGCTCAAGCTGGCTCGTAGCCGGTCGCCGTGGCTGGCAACTGGCCACCAAGGAAGAAGATGAAATGGAAAAAAAAAAGGAAAAAAATTAAAAACTTGATTTTTTAAAAAACAGAAAAGAAAAAGAAAGTATAAATGTGTTGGTGAAAAGAAACAAGTGGAAGAAGTTATGGAAAATGTTTTTCTCTTATCAAAAGAGGAAATCATTTTCCACAATCTTAAGAGGAGATTTTTCATTGACCGGAAAACATTTTCTTTGACTATCTATTTTTTGCCATCCGAATACTGGAAATTCTGGAAAATATTTTCCCGGAAGTTATTTTCCGCGAAACGAACGGACCCTAAGTTAGTTCTCAACATAATGTTGAGGAAGAAATCTGCATCTCAAAAGCTTTACTAGCAATTTCACTGACTTGAGCAAAAACAATGTAGTGAAATTTCTGAACTTGATTTAATTAGTAGACCTGATATTGGATGCTTAACTTGAGCTGGATTGCGCTTCACTTTTTTGTGCTCACCTTATGAGACTATAAAATTGATGAGGTACTTAAATCGCTTGGAATTGGCTTCTTTTTCTTGGTATTGTTGCCTAAACAAAGCCTTCATTTAGACATAGTCTCAACTTAAGCTCGGTTTAAAAATTTTCATGATACTTTCTATAATTTACGCGCTACTTAAATGTCAGAGCACTCAAGTTTGCAATTTACTGCTTACGGTAATGTTATCCTTTGACAACTGGCCTTTACAGCCCCCCAGTCCGCAAATGCACTATGGCTTGATAAGACTACTGCTTGATTGATTTGGAATATAACAGAATTCAGTTGATGAGATTAAATTATAAAAGTGAAATAAGAAAGATTCTCCAACTTATCTTATCATATCTTCTGGTTAATTTATTGAATTACTGGTTCACACAGTGAACTCGCCAATTAAATTATCATTTATCTGAATTATTAGTGATGCGAACGTTCTTCTGCCATGTTTTGCTGTGTATAATAAACTTCCGTTGCAGACATTGCTTGTATTGGATTTTCTCGAAGATTTAACACGGACATCTTTTTTGTGAAAATAGAGATCACTAGCTTCGTACATAAAGAGGCATGCTTGCTCAAATGCAAAGACAGAGGACCTCTGGACTGCACTCGACGAGGGATCAGGTGAACCCGTTAACAAGCTAATGAATTCGTGGACCAAGCAGAAAGGATACCCTGTGGTTTCCGTCAAAATCAAAGATAACAAGTTAGAGTTCGAACAGGTTCTAAAATGTTATATTTCTTTCAAGTTTTTTTTTTCCGTCTTGTACATTACCAATCTTCATACAGCGAACCAGCTGCAGACTGACATGACTTTGATAAATAATGGCAGTCACAATTTTTGTTAAGCGGTTCCCATGGGGATGGACAGTGGATTGTGCCAATAATATTTTGTTGTGGCTCATATGATGCGTGCCAAAATTGTCTGTTGGAAACAAAATCCGCATCTATTGATTTAGAGGAAAATGAAGCATGGATAAAAGTTAATGTCGACCAGACAGGATTCTATAGGGTAAAGTACGACGAGGATCTTCAAGCCGAGCTAAGATATGCCATAGAGAATAAAATGTTATCTGCAACAGACAGATTTGGTAACTTTATTATTTCTTCTAATATTCGAACATCTTCCGCCCACCCCCATTTTTCATCTCTCTTCTTAACCTAAAATTCAGGCTAACCAACTTGTGGCATGCTTGTAACAGGTATACTGGATGATTCCTTTGCTCTTTGTATGGCTCGCCAGCAGTCCTTAACTTCTTTGCTCACTTTAATGGCGGCTTACGGAGAAGAACTTGACTATACTGTGTTATCGAATTTGATAAGTGTATGTTCAGCTATAACTCTACTCTCACTTTATAAATATTGTGTCTGAACTTGGATTGGGAGAGAATCTTACTATGGGTTTTTGTTGAGATGATATATTCGTGACTGATTTTACTCTCTTCATTGGCAGACAAGTTACAAAATTGCAAGAATGGCTGCAGATGCTACCCCTGAATTGGTGGATTCCATAAAACATTTTTTCATCATTCTTTTCCAACACTCTGCAGGGTAAGTTCAGCTACTCTTATGCATCTAGCATAGCCTTGTAGGTAGAATTTTGGATTTACATTTTTACAGCTCTTACATCATGATAACAAATAAACCAAAAAGAAGAAGCTTCTTTGGCGAGGTAAATTAAATTCATTTCAAGAAATTGGAAGGACATACCAATTTTTTACCTCGATGTCTATTATCTATAAGATGGGTTCTCTTACTGGAAGACCGCTGAATTTATGCTGAAACTTACTCGTGATAATTTTCTTTTCAACCTTTACTTCATGATGTATTAGCCGAAAAACTATCTTGATGATCTTTGTCGAGATTAATTTGTCTAGTTCTCTTTGGATGTGTAGTGAGAAGCCTGCTCAAGTGATGTCAAATTTTCAAGAGATACTTTCAGTCTTTGATAGACTCTTAGTGAAGTTTTAGATTTTGAACTACCTAATGTTCTAAAGAAATCATTTTCTGTTAAAAATTTTGTCAAGTTGTGATTGTGCAAAAGAGAGGCTCGGTCATTAGCTTTTTTGTTGCATTTTCGTGGCAGGAAGCTTGGTTGGGAGGCCAAAGAGGGTGAGAGTCATTTAGATGCTATGTTGAGAGGACAAATTTTAACCGCCCTTGCAGAGTTCGGAGATGAACCCACACTGAGGGAAGCAAGCAGGCGCTTTCATGCATTCTTAAATGACAGGAGCACACCTCTCCTTTCTCCTGACATCCGAAAGGTAGTGCAATCTGATGCATTTTCTGTTGCTTTGTATTTCTTCATGTCCTACAGCCTCTGCATGCATTCTTTTACCTGATTTTACAGGCAGCCTATGTGGCTGTGATGCAAACCGTGAATGCATCAAACCGATCAGGTTTTGAATCTTTGCTGAGAGTCTACAGAGAGACTGACCTGAGCCAGGAGAAAACTCGCATTTTAGGTATTTAGATGTCATCTGGGCGAGTATTGCAACTGTCTGCTATTCATCTTGCTAAAGTCTCCCTTTTTTTGTCTCTGTAGAGTCATTGGCCTCTTGTCCAGATCCAAATATCATCCTTGAAGTGCTCGGCTTCATACTGTCTTCTGAGGTACTCTGGCTTGTGTACTAGTTGAACATACATATGTCATGTTAGTTCCTTGAAGTCTCCTTTATTCACTTCACCTATTGTTCGATCATAAAGGGAGAAACTAAAATTTCACGCCGTTGCTGTTAATTAGGTTCGCAGTCAAGATGCTGTCTTTGGGATTGCAGTTTGCTGGGAAGGACGCGAAACCGCTTGGAATTGGCTGAAGGTAATTCCATTAATGCCAGCGGACCATATTGACTTCTTATTTATTTTACTTAAACGAGCAATGATGCTTTCCTTGGATTTGAGCTGATATAACATAGATTGTTTTTGGCTTATTGCAAAAACTACAATTGAAACGAAGAATTGAGAGCATTTGTAACTTCTCCTATTCTTTCTGTTGCTGCTTCTGGTTTTTCAAGAGTTTTTGCTTTTGCCTTATAATATTTGATGCTCTCTGCCTTATCTAATGTGGCATTCTTCTCTAATAGATCAATCATTGATTGCAGGAAAATTGGGAGTACATTGCAAAAACATGGGGTTCTGGGGTTCTCATCAGACGGTTTGTCAGTTCAATTGTCTCACCGGTATGTCATCCCATCACTTGCGCGCTCGTGTGGGTTCGTGTGGGTTCAAACATCTTAAAAGGGGGAAGGATTTTTTCAGTAAAAGCGAACGAATAGTTAGCTCTGTACTCATGGGAAAAGTTGTGTGTTTTCTAGGACTGCATGCTAATGTTCTTCGATACGGTATTTTTCCCTTTTGTCTGTCGTTGTGCAACGAACGTGGTCAATTCCTTGAGTTACCCTGCTTTTTCATCATTTGTCTAGTTTGCATCATTTGAGAAAGCCAGGGAAGTGGAGGACTTCTTTGCGACCCGCTCGCAGTCTTCCATTGCAAGGACACTGAAGCAGAGCATCGAGCGGGTGAACATCAATGCACACTGGGTTCAAAGCATTCAGAATGAAGAAAATATTGCCGAGACGGTGGACGAGCTGTTATATGGGAAGAGCTAGGATTCTCTTTTTTATGGTTTGATGCTTAATGGTTTGTAAGGAAAACATGTAAAGTGATAATTCATCCGTCTATGCCTAACTTATCTCAATATTTGTGAATGTAATAAACAGGCTCATGCTTCGAGTGTCTGAATGTTCAATCCATTCTGCTACTACCCACAAAGCGTAAAATTCGCCAGTCTCAAACGTACATCCTTTGGAGGAATGAGCAAATTCTATTAAGTCCAGCCGAACCCAGTGCTTCTCTTTACCCTTTGATTAGCCAGTGATGAATGGCTAATGAAACTATCATTGCCGAAATCCAGTAATACAACAGTCTATGGGTACTCTCATATGGCTTGCACTGCAAGAAAACTTAATATGGTGTCCTATTGCAGATGAGCACTGCTAAAACATCGAAAAAATTAACTAGTTGAGCTTATCTTTCTCTGCACTCGCAAAGTAACCTAAAAGTATGGCATTGTGAACATGGAAGATCGTGAAAACTCTGGGAAGAGGTATCCGCCAATTTCAGGCTATTTCTCAGCATCAGAATTGTTCTTTCAATTCATGTACCACGCATTATTAACATAACACAAAGTCCTCGTTAAACCCTCCAGATCTACCCAACTGTGATGAATATAATTGCTCGCAATGTCAAAACAGCGAGGTCATCACGATCTCAGTCACTACAACCAATATTAGCTGCCATGTACAGAAGCCAGTAATAGGCAGTGTGTAGCAAGGGAGCATGTTCCCACAGTACATTAAGAACAATGCTCTCGTAAATCGTAAAGCCCGGGGGTAAAAACATAGGGGCTAACCTTATCCGACCTTACGCAGCTTTATATACTACAGTCAAAGAACAAGAATCAATATTAAGAAGCCGGTATACGAATCATGTCTTGCTCTTGAACTTCCTTTGAGCTTTCAAATCTACAACGATCACTGTGATGTTGTCCTTGCTTCCCTTTTGGAGAGCACATTTGGAGAGGTACTCAGCTGCCGCTTGAGCTGCGGGGTCCACCACCTCACCCCTATTGGGAAGATGCGTGACCCCATTCTTCTTGTGCCATAGAAGTAATCTCTTTCGAGCCAAATCACATGCCTCCTCATTTGTCATCACATCCCATAAACCATCACTTGCCAAAACAAGGCATTCGTCTTCCCTTGTTCGGGGAACGAACACCACTTCTGGTTCTGGGATGATCCAAGGTTTCAGGTATCTATCACCTACAGCCCAAAAAGATAGTCCCACTCAGTAATCAATCAGGTAGCACACATATCTGTTTGGGGATTTCACATCTATCTGACCACTAGATTGTGTCAATTCATGGTCATTTTATGACCTTAGGTCAAGTTCTAGTATTGCAGAATCCTGAATGAATATGAAATTTCATATTTCAGAGTAGAAAGATTGAGCACAAATGATCCTCCAATCGGAACTCCCAACCAAAAAGCATGTGAAAATCAATTTATAACTGGAAATGAAGCCAATAAACTCCTTCAAGACAATCAACATTGACTAAAACACAGAACTCCACGGAAGAGAATCCTAAGAAAATTTGTAAAGTTGAGATGCTCAATTAACAGAGTGGAGCCAGAACAAAGTCAATTCCAAAGAGTGAGGACAATATCTAGCAGCCCTTGTCTTCGCAAGACGAGATTAAACAAAGAATAAATTCTGGGGTCACAGGTAAACAGTAGACACTTATTACACCGTAAGCTCATAAATTTTGATGGGCCTTAGATATAGCACTGGATGGTTTCTACTTTCAACATTCAACACAGAAAGAGTTCTATATCAATTTTTTGGACATACTTTTAACCTAAACATGTAAAGAAGGAGAGACTGGATCAAAGATAGAGATTATCATCACAAGAACTCCAACTTATTGCCAGCAAGTAAAGGGACATTTTGCTAGGATAGGATCACATTTATTTTCCTAACTAAACAAGCTGAGTATAGCCATTAGATCCATATTGATACGCAGACTTCCTCTGCAGGTTAGCTCTTCAACATCATGATCATGTTAAGAGAAAAAAGTCGGCAATTCAAGTCCCATCTAAAGTGGGAGACTGAGGGAACAGGAAAAAATCAAATAGACAAATCAAGCCCTTTTTACAGGAAAATATAATATCAAAAAGAGGCTACGAAAAAGTTTCTTACCAATAGACCTCGACATTGCCAGAACACCAAAGACACGATGACCATTCCACTGAATCACCTTTCCTCCGGCTGCTTCGATCCTAGCATATTCATCTTCCCGATTTGGCTGCCAAAGCATGATTAACCAAAATGAAATTAAAAAAACTAACACACTTCAATCATGTAGATGCTCAGTAGGAGGTTTCTACCTTATGATCCACTGAAAGTGCAATGGGTTCTTTTCCACGATAAAGAACTGCTCTGGAATCTCCACAATTTGCCACAACTATATGTGATGAACAGATTATCGCAACAACAGCAGTAGAGCCAACTGTCTCTGGGGCAACAGGTTCAGTGCTGGATTTGCCACTGACTTCTGCATCAACCTTAACAAAGCACTTTGTGAATGCCTTCCTCCATAATTCTTGGCAACCATCCATTAAATTGCCATTAGTTAAGTGATCCCTGACGCACTCTATTTCCTCAGCCAATGCCAAATGAACACGCTCTCGACAGTAATTCGCAACCTAAAAATGAACACAACAACTCAATAATTGTAGAGGTACAATTTTCTTTTATAAGTTGGTTGCTAAAATTTTAAGAAAATACTCCAAAACAGACAACCCGGAAAGAAAAAGGTAAATTAATCAGGACTAAAAGATGGAAACCTTGGCTGAAAATTATTCAGATAAAACATAAAAATGAAGTACCTGCAAACCTCCATGTCCATCATAAACTCCGAAGAAATGAGCAGTCTGCTCACTCACATAATCACTGATCCCATCAAGGGCTGGACCACCAACCAGCATCTGGATAGGAATCTTTAGAAACTGAGGCACAATTGCGACTGCATCTTCCATCTCAGGTCTCCTGCCGCACAGTGAAGTGAATCCCCAAAGGGGCACATATTCCACCTCGAAAACACTTCGCCCAACAGTCGCATTCACTTGTTTGCCTTGGGGCAACTGACCTACAACAGCAGAAGATTGGGAACTCAAACTGCTCCTGATATCTTCCTCAAGGCTTACTGCGACAGAGAGAGGTCCATTGGTCATCTCTCTCTCTACATTCACCTCCTCGACTTCAGGCGCCTTGGCAAGAATACTGACACTGCAAACACTCTTCTCAACATCTAAGCACCTAGGTGTTTCTATTTCAGAATTAGCATCAACAATTAGGAAATCTTCTGCACATAAGCTACTAGTCTCACTTGTCACTGAAAGAGAACATGAACTATCAAGGAATCGATCACCCTCCAATGATAAGGAATCATCTTCACTTTCCTGGGCAATCACATCACCAGTAGCCATCCAGTCAGTTTTGTCATCAGTCATCATATCCAGCAAAGGTATTTCGTTACCTTTTTCCTCTCCTGGAACTGACACTGCTACAATCCTAACCTCATTATCCAAATCACCACAGCTAGAGTCATCTTCTTCACCAGAAACCACCTCTGTTGTATCCTTCATCACAGAATCGGACAGTGAACCTGAAGTATTCGCCATCAAATTTAACCTTGACATGTCCATGTCGCTTACCCTTCTTGTATGATCAGAGCCAGAATTATCTACTCTAAATAGCACCAAATCCGCCAGAGACATCTCCTACATCAAAATCCTTTGCCCAAACAAAGAAAAAGTCTCCCTCAAACCCCTCAGGAAACAAACAACCTTCCATTTTTCAACTAAATCATCAACTTCATCACTCTCTAAGAAATATTCAGAAAGATCATCTGCACTATTCAACTGTCCATTTTCCATGCCCAAGAGCCAACACCAGAGAAGAAGCTAGTCCATGCTTGCCAACATTGAAGTTGGTGAAAAGTGTCGAGAAATGCAAAAGGGTAAGTGTATCTGGCCCTGTAGAGAATTTAAACCAGACAGGTACGGTAGAACTCTAATAAAGCCTTATCAACTTCCCCTTCTCTGGAGTCTTCTTTATCCACATCCATCAACTACAATGAAAGCGAAATAACCAGAAAAGAAAGGATGGTCTTAAATCCTCAAAGCAAGGATTGCAGAACAAAACCCGATAATTGAAACCAACCACTTATCTCCAAACACAAGAAAGAGAAAGCGAAAGGGTCATGAGAAAGTGAGCCAAGAAAAGGGTAGAAGTCCCAAGAATCACAGGGAAACCCTAAAAAGATATTGCCCTTTTCCTCTTACTACTTGAGTTCCCTGGATCTGAGGCAACCCACTTCAACCTATTGCAAATTGACTCTCTCTCTCTCTCTCTCTCTCTCTAACCTCTCTTTTCTATCTCTCGCATATGTATCACAATTAAAGTTATTAAACAAGAAAAGGAACTTGTAGGAAAGGCAAAGAAGACTTGCTACCAAATTTCTTCAACTGTAAAAAGCGCCTCCTCCGCACTTTCTCTCTCTACACCTCTTGCAGAGACCTCTAAAATCTGAAATCTTAAAGCCACAAGCTTTCAGGGAAGAACCACGCAACCAGGCTCGAACGTTGCCAAGAATCACAATACAACCGCTCAAATACGATCACAACAGTTAAAAGAACTCAACTTTCACTCCTTTCCCTTTTTTCAAGAACTGAAAGGGAAAGGAACCACAGAGGAACTGAAGCAGCAGCGGGTGAAATAATAAAGGGAAGATATTAAAACGGAGAAAAGGAGGAGACCCAGGAGAGAGAGAGAGAGAGAGTGCGTGTGTTCAGAGAGAGAAAGAGAGACAGATATGTTACACGTGTCGGATCTGAAAGAGCACGTTAAAGCATCTCCACCCATTTTCATCCCATTTTTGCTTTTTCTTTCTCCAATCCGATGTCTGTCCCTCTCTGTCCATTTCCATCCTTTGCCTTGCTTGAAGGGACCTCCTTTTGCCTTTTGTGTGCACACAATCAAAGAAGGGAAAACAATGTTCCCTCTTGGTTAGGTTTTGCCCATTATTGTCAGACACTGGAGTTCCTTTGGCAGATGTGAAATTTCCTGAGGCAAGCATCTTTTCTTTTTCATATGGGAACTGTTCACTTCTATTTCTCCTTCTGTGGGCAAGTCAAATCCGTTGGGTGGTTCGCTTTCTCTCACCAGTATGATCTAACGTATCAGGGATGGTTCTTTTTCTCCATATGAACGAGTTTTGATTCTCAAAAAATCTCGCAATCTAATCACATTAATCAAAAACTTTGTGGCTATCATGCTTAGGGTCTCATGGGGTTATATCTCAATTTTCTTCTATATGCTAGACTTAAATTTTAGATCGGGCAGACACGTCATCTAAAAAGTACTTTAAATAGTTAATTGTATAAAATATATAAATCTTGATCGATGATCTTTTTGTTACTTTCTGATTCGCACCCTCATGAAATCTTTCATATTATTTTCGTGCCCATCTTTTTATCCAAAAAATTCATATATAGTCTAAGACACATTATTCTTATTCCAATCTTCTCTCACCACTGACCCCTTAAAGAGAAATTCCCCGTGACTCCAATCCACGAAAAGGAGGAGTCACTTGTTATTATTGATGTCGTTATTGCTATTGGCATTTTCACCTTTCTTATCGCTGTCATAAAATCACATATTGCCCCCCTCACATGCACCCAAATAATTTGAACCCCAGAGAAAAAGAAAACTCTTGGCGTGTGCCCATCGCTGGTAAGCACATGGTGCCCAAGCAATCAGCCCTCAATCAGATAAAACTGCATCACTGGTCAAAATCACTTTAGAAAAAGTCTGATTATAACAGTTTCTTGGTAACTTCTTTTGGAAAGGGAGCTTTTTGCTGCTTTTACCAAACAAGGAGATGGAAACAAGAGGAATTCCATGGGTCGAAGGAAAAAAGGTCCTTTGTCTGTTTCTAGAAGTTAATTATAGCAAAAAGATAGGAGTTGATTGGTGGGGAGGCATGGGCTCCCCCTCGTGACAACGTCTGCAGTGAACAAGAAAGAGATTTTGATGTAATTGTCAGTCTTTCTTACGAAATTAGGCACTGCTTTCCTTTGACTTGGGTTTGTATTATATTGGGTGCTGAGAGAGACTTGGCTTTGGCTCTAGAATGACTCCAATGAAAGTCAAAACCAGGCCTGATTGGCTTCCAAATGGGGTAATTAATTGGATTTATTGAGGGGCAAAAGGGCGAGAAGATGAAAAGGATAACAGACTCGAGCGAAGTCAATGATCGACCTAAATAATATAAATATAAGGTATTTGTTGGAAAGTATTTGTTTATTACGTGACAATCTTATCGCGCTTTAGGTGAGTTTCCACCAGATTTTCTTATGATTTAGCGGTTTCCTAGTTTTATAAAATAAAGGGCGCATTTAATTTTCCATGCTTTGGCGAACTTCACCCTTCTTTTCTGGTCAAAGTTTGACCCCAATTCTAGGATAATGGCTGAGGTGCTCCTAGAGATTCATAACGACTAAAGATCCCAAGGTCTTCTGTTTTGCATTTTTAAAACCGAAAGTGTTTCTATTATTATATAGCGATAAGATTACCTAATACCATATCAATTCTTTGTAACTCTAGACCCAAATACCCATACATATAGGATTTGTATCGAAATGACTCATGTCACTAGTAAGCCTCAAAATGCTTAAGTTAATTGATTAGATCTAAGTCAACAAAGATGAAGTCATTTCAGATTAAATATTTCGAGGGTGACAGTTTTCCTTAATATTTTGAAGGAAAAGTACTTAAATAGCAAAATAATAATAAAATGGTATGTAAATTGAAATACTGTATGTATGTATGTATGTATGTATGTATGTATTTATATACATATATAATAATATTTTGGTCCAAACTTGTCATTTTCACAGAAAGATTTGCTAGATCCATGGACCCCATGAAGTATGGAAATACGGCGAAAAGTCCCAAGTTTTTTCTCGGCCAAATACAAACCCAAAAAAAAAAAAAAAAAAAGTCAGATTCACGTTCTGTAAACTGGCCAATGGCGCACACGACTTTGATACCACAGAGGGAAGTCATTCTCTTTCTTTTGGATTGCCAACCTGGTTCTTTAATTGAGCTTCACGTGCTGGGGAAGGAGGAGAAAAAAAAAAAGCATTTTGCTTTGAGTTGGGACCAACCAGGCACCCTTCCTCCACTTCTGGAGGATTCCATCAATCTATATGTCTAAAAAGATAATGTCAACACAGCCAATGACCCAACCACCCCTTGGCGAAGTCAAGATGATGCAGCCTTAGCTCAGCAATTTTAGAAACCAAACAAGACAAGGAGATGCCAATGCTTGACTTCGAAAGGCTCGGTAGCTCACATTTGCCGTCCGATTGAAGCGGGATCATTGGCATCGGGTTTAGAGGATTTAAAAGAAAATTACATGCACTTGACCCAACCTCTATCGAATGGGCCAATCACCGATCACATGTCTCCGAAACAGCGGGGCAAAAAGATTAGGGGACGAAACCGATGCAGACAACATCGAAGAAAATTTCATAGCATTGATGCTTCCAACAACTTCAGATGTTCAAAACGAAGGGCAACGCTCAATAGGTAAGTTCTTGATTAGTAGTGAAGTACCAGAAACTGCCACTAGAGAAGGCAAGGGTGTCACTATACCAACCTGGGCAGTCAGCACACGTTTGATCACCATCTCTGTTCTAGAATGAATATACAAACTCTCTAATGAAAACCTCCTTAGTGCCCACCGGTTCATCTACCACAGCTAAAAGAGGCGAAGGCGACGGCAGCACGGAGAAAATTGCCATCATGCTGGTTCATGGTGACATGGCATCGCCTGATGCTTCCAGCATTTGCACCTCCGTCTCGTTGGTGCTCACCTTGGAACTGTGTGGAGCCCTAGGATCACCTACATGCAACAGACGAGGTCAATAATCAACGAAGCAAATAGAAATCATGGTATTGGATGAAGAACCCCATTTAAGTAAGGGTTAAAAATAGTACGACACGCGACTTCAATAAAACACCCGACTGACATTATTCCCGATACATACAGGGAGTGTACTTGTACAGAGTGCAAACATCCTCCAATGATGCGCATAACCAAACAAATCAGCTCACAAAAAGTGGTATAGACATCCGCATATAAAAGTAAAATACACCTAATGAATGGCCTTTCTTCTTCCTTACTTGGCAAGAGTAAACAAATTATGTTTGCCACATTGAACCTCATTACCTTTCCTCCAGTATAATACCAAAAGATAAATACATGCCCTTGGATGCAATGAAACGAAAAAATGATGCATCTTTGTGCTTCCCCTCCTCGATTCATGGTTAATACCTCAAACTTGTAGCTATCTATGAAGTGCTCAGAAATAAATAAAAATCTGTATTCATTAGCTCCATCACCTTAACTAGACCAATAATAGCTGACCTTCTCAAGCCTGGTAAATTGTTTTATGGGTTTCAAGAACAACTAAACTATTGGCATTTCAACCAAAAAAATAAAAAACTATGGGCACGAACGGTTGCACAACAGCATGAGTTATGATGGTTGTTCCTCTTCTATTCTCTAAGCTTCTTCCAAACAATAAAAGGGGTAACCTCTCAAAACCTTACTTGGCTTTTCTCCATTTGCCCAAGGCTACTCAACAGAAAGCCGATATAGAATCCAAAGCAGATCCTATAGTTTGGAAGTATTTTTTGAGGTCAAGCCCTAATTTTTGAAGTTGAGCTTCTTGATGAAACACGAAATTGCATTCTCATTTTCACTTTAAAATGTCATATTTTAGCAATGCCTTGTTTAAACTGCGTTCTGAACGTTATGCACACCTCAAAGGACTGACTTACCTACTATAGAAAGAATAGCCAGTCCCATGTCTCAGTAGGCACTCTAAACCAACAAAACAATGTTACCGAACACTTCTCATCATTCCTCCTGATTTTTGCCTCCTTATTCCGCTCTGCTCTATTGAATCTTTGGGCATTATTGGTGAACTACTCACGCTAGGGAGCTGCTCATGGTTATTTAGGATTATATTATCGCATATGTATCTGGCTACAGGCCACCCGATAGGCTACTAAATGTGAATACAAATCAGAGCAAACATGAAACATGAACTGAGAAGCAAGAATCCATACCAAAAGCACGACGCAACCCCTTCACGGCATCAAAGTTCTTGTATGTATAGCCAACGAAGCTTAGATCTTTGGGTGTCAAAAGCAGCTGGAACTCATGAAAGACAAGTTTAACAGAGAATTCAGGAGATGGAAATAACTACAGGCAAGACTGCAGAGGGTCATAAAAAATAACACAAAAGGTGTTTGTTTAAGCAGTCAAACCTTCCGGGAGGGTCCTGATCCAGTTCTTGAAGATGTTGGAGGATCCAACTAATTCAACATCCAAAAAGCAAGTAATTATTATAGAATATAATGACTTAAAAAACAGATGTAGTAAAGAAATCTCAAATAATCGATAATAATGAAACTTGGAAAAGAAAATGCTGAAAATGTGGAAGGAGTTTAGCAGTTTAGCAGCACTAATAAAATTAAATAAAATGCAACAAGGTAATTCTGCCGGTAGTCTTCATAAATTACCAAACAGGAGTTATCTTAAGCTGAAAGTACTCTCGGTGACATTAAAAGAAACAGTTCAGTCTTTACTTCGTCAAATTTCATGAAGTTCTGAGTGTCGAGCTCTCCATTGACCTCTGGTTTGAATGCTGCATCCATTTCATAAAGTTTATCCCACTGGACAGAGCTGAACCAAGGATGAGCCTAGTACAATGAAACTTGCTTAGAGAGAGTAAGTGACAACCAAAAGACTGATCAATTCAGATAATTACTTTGATTTGCTCTGCTCCTCCAGAACCTAGCCTATGCTCAGCATCACAAAGCAACCGACAAATGAGATCCTTTGCTGCAGGGGACAATCTTGCATCTTCTGGAAATTTCAATTGATTTCTCCAATTAACAATCTGACAACATTGGCAAAATGTGTAAGAAAAATCTGTCCTAGCATTCCCTCCTTTTTTTGGGGCCAGCTCCTCACTTTCCCTCCTTGATGTTCCACATAAGTGAATGTGAGCATTACAAATTCACGATAGAGAAGGTTTTAGATATCGTGAGTTGATTATTAACAACTAATTAACCCAGTATTTCTCACCCGACCCTTCTTTTGCAAGGGAATGATGAAAGACTAGCAAGTATCATACAAGTATCTAAACATCAGATAGCCAAATGATAGAAGCTCGGTATCACAAAAAATTACCTTTCTGCATGTAGTTAGTGGGTCATCTGAGTAGAAAGGTGGATATCCAACAAGCATTTCATACATAATTGCTCCAAGTGACCACCTGAAACCCAAAAAAGGTTAAATAAATAGGGACCAGAAATCAAAACACAAATGCAACGAGGAAGGATGCAATGAAATTCCACATTTGTCAAGAAACAATTAATCTGACTGGAAACATAATTAAGAGACAAGAAACCCTTGGCATGTGCAAGTCATAATTTGGAATATAACCTGGTTACCTGAAAGTGAATGTATTGCAGAAGAACAAATGCAGAGATATAAAAATTAACTATTGTGACATGACAACAATATGAAGTCAACATTCATGTCATAATGAAACTTCATTTAAAAAAAAAAAAAAAACAGCCAGCGATGGATGAGCACAATACTTACCAGTCGCACTCCATGCCATATCCTTTCTTCAGTAGTACCTCTGGAGCAATATAGTCTGGTGTTCCAACTGTTGAAAAAGCCTTCAAAACAAGATGGTAAAAAGCATTAGAGTTTTCATTACAATTTTCATGAAAAGTCTAGATCAAACCTCTGTGTGTGCGTGTGCGTACATGCGTCCTCAGGAACACAGTAACTGCATTACTTCTAATGAATTGATTTGAAAAGCATGAAACATCAAGTTTACAAGAAAACACTTCTGTTTCTTCTGAACAAAAGCAGTAGGGAAAAATAAAAGCAAGATGGTTTAAGAGAATGGTTAATTATTATTCATGTTCTTAAGGACCAGAATGGAAAAGCATCGCTCTAGGGGTGCGCATGACAAAATTTTTGGAATAGAGAAATTGATTTCTGGAACAGAAATCAATTTCTGGCCAATTTCTGAAATAGAAATTGAGAAGTTAAAAATTTTAGCTTATGATTTATTCTTCAAATCTATTTCTGGAATAGATTTCTATTCCAGAAATAGAAAAATTAAATTGCGTTATCAAACGGAATCTATTCCAAAACTAGAAAAATTAAATTGCGTTACCAAACGGATTTCTGTTCCAAACCTATTCCAGAGAACAGAGAAACAGAGAAACAGAGAAATAGAGAAGTAGAAATTTTATCATGCGCACTCTAAGTGACTGGAACTTATTCCGTCTTTGCCAATATGTTCTGCAAACGTTCTATACAGGTCAATAATATGAACCTTACCATTGGTTTTCCCCAGAACCATGATCTGACTTGCAATTGGTCAATAATTAGAAGAAACACACATATGAAAATGAAAGAAAAAGAAATAGATTTTCAAAGTTGCATGCTGTCAAATTTTAAGGGGATACCTTACATTCAAAAAATGAATATTCAAGGTAATATCCATACCAAAGTCCTCCTGTTCATCTGCCAATGCTGAAGCTGTTCATGAGGGCTCCTCCAGCTCCTCCCGTAGTTTGTACCAGTTGAACAATGATCAACATCCATTGGCTCTGCCAAGTCTCCATCTTCCATCATCTTATTTTCATGAATAGCAGATAAAGTTGTACAATCAAGAGGCTTGCAAAGGCCAAAGTCAGAGAGCTTCATGTGACCATTTTTGTCGAGGAGAAGGTTGTCAGGTTTGATATCTCTAAAACAAAAAGAATGTGAACAAGTGAGAAAAGATAACCCTTCAAACTCAAACCAGACAGCTCTCAAACTGTGGAAGTGCAATTCAATGTATGATGTTGTCTCTGTTTTCTAACCTGTGCACGTAGTTATGTTTATGAATGGATTCTATTGCCAGAACACTTTGAGCTATGTAAAATCTGGCCACGTCTTCGGATAATGTGTCTTCCCTAATAAGCAAGGTCATCATATCTCCACCAGGCAGATATTCCATAATCAAATATAAGTACTCTGCATCCTGAAATGAGTAGTACAGTTTTACAATGAATTGGCTGGCAACTTCTGCCAGCAAGTTCCGCTCTGCTCTCACATGCTCCACCTACAATTATCATTATATCAGTATTTTTTTTTTTTTTTCATTATATCAGTACTTCAGCAGTATAAAAACTTGAAGAATGGAACCTCAGACAGACATGATAGAGTCACAAAGGCAGTATGTTAGAAAAGATGTCAAACCCAGAAAGATAGTTAAATAGGCGGTCAATCATTTTTAAAAATCAGGTGCGTAAGTTCCAGCATAGTAGTTTTATAAACTACTGATTGACATATGCAAACTAAGTTAAAAGATCATTGGGTAGGCAAACAATTGAAACACAAATAATTTAAAATATACAAGGAGCTCAAAGAAAAAATTTACTGGAATCAGTTCCCAAAATGCGAAAGCTTCTTCTTGCATAGAACATAATACAGTTTCTCACTTGCTCATGAGTATTGACCTATTTCCATATGCACCCAGAGTCATTCTTAGTGAGGAATGGTCACTAGCTGGTCTGTGAGTCATGACATGTTACAAGAGACATTGAATTACTAGCATAAGGATCTAGCAGCTTATATATCCATTATGCAACTTAATCCCATGGAAATTCACTTCAGGCTGCCTCTATATGCGGTGGTACCTTAAAAATCTGTCAATTTTATGGGTGACATGTTGCAGCAAAGAAAAAGTGGCAAAAACATGGTGGCAATGCAAAGCTCCAAGGCCTAGTAAATGAATTTGACATGTGCTTTTTTTTTTTCTTTTTTTTCTTTTTTTGTGTATGTTCTAATCTAACTCTCAACTCACTCTCTAACTTTTGCTCTTTTTTTTGCAGAGCATAGGAGTCAAACCCCACACTTGAAACTAATCATCCCCACCCCCAACCCCCTTGAGAAGTTGGGGACTCAAAACTCCCCATCTATCTCTCCCTTCCCATGTGGGAAGGACGGCCACTGGAGCACCCACTAGTGGTGAATTTGACGTGTGCTTAACAAGTAATAAAACAACAGACAGTTTGATTCTAAGACACTCATTTGGAGGCAAGGCCACATGTTAGTTTTAGCTAGTGACATGCCCATAAGACTTTATCAGGAATATTATCGAACATGTATAAACCGTATTATACTTAAGTAGCTCATGCAAACAAATCATTAACAGTAGAACAGTAAGCCATACCACACTTACATCAACAGTTAAAATGTCTCATCTCACCTGCCCCCTCTTAAGCATTTCAGATTTCTTTAACTTCTTCATTGCATATATATTGCCAGACTTCTTCTCCCGACATAATCGCACCTGAAATCGAGAAAGTATGCAAAACATGGTTCAGCTCCCAATGCATGAGGAGACATTCAACGAGGGATAAAGATGCAGATAAACATTCATTGATTGACTTATCTTACCTCGCCAAAAGCGCCCCTTCCAATTATTGCCAAAAGCTCAAAATCATCCACACAGATTTTGTTCCTTTTGAGTCGCATATATTCTGTCTCTTTCCGCTCCAAATCTTTTATCAGATTGATTTGCACTTCCTTGGGAACATCTGAACAAGCTAATTTTCTTTCCAACACCCATCTCCTGCCATATAAACATGTAAATTAGGCCCTTCTTATGCATCTTGAATCAGGATTCCCCCAACATGTAATGATCACACTCATAATTGCACAGGTTAATCCCCCAAAAGAATACTTGAGATTGACGACTGAAAATTGATGACATCCACTCACGCATCAAACCACGAACTCATGCCTAACGATGCAGACTTTGAGTCTCATGCAAAGTACGGAAAAAGTATAAGGATAGAGATGATTTTATTACGATTATGAACATGACTGACAAAAGAAAAGAAAAAAGGGAGATATTCTACAAGAAACTCAAATAGACCATTTTCTTTACCAAAAATCTTCTCAAAAGACGCCTCAATAAGCTGCACAAACACAAATCGAATGCTCTCCACTTTTACTAGACAGGTCCAGTAGCAGTGATAAAAAGCAGACTTAAAGATTTGGCAAAATAATATGATTAACCTGACAACCCATGATATCATCAGTAGAGGAAAAAAAATCAGTCTTTCTTAAGTTCCTATAAGATAATAATTATTCATCCTGCGCATCTCGGCATACCCTAAACTAAACCAAAATCGGTAAGAGCTCTAAAGATCGAACCATCAAGACAATTCATTTAAGCCCAAAAAATCTAGTACTCAAACTGGGTTTCCTCCAGTTTCCTACATTTTCTCAACAACCAAACAGATCATAACCAAAACAATGAACCAAACGAACTGAATCTAATTCCGTCAACTGTTTTGCAAGTTAGAGATACACGGTACACTCGCTGTACACGAACTTTCCTCAACTCAATTCTTCTCCCGAGCAAAATCATAATCCAAGATTTTCGACTTTTCCAGCTACCCTCGTTTATTTTATACATTCTCCCCGCAACCGAACAGAGCATCAACCAAGAAAAGAAGAACCTACGAACTATCACGCTTGTTTCCCCCCTTTTTCGAGCATTACCTTTCTTTCCGTTCTTGAATGTTCTTCATCTGGGTCCTGTAATGGTTCTCTATGTACTGCTTCGCGGCAGCCACCTTCTCCATGGTCAAGCTCGAGCCCAGCACTTCCTCTCCGCCGTTCCCGCCGTTCCCGCCGTTCTCGCCCTCCTCCTCCACTATGTCCTCCATGATCTCCTTCTTCACAGGCATAAAAATCGTACCTTTCCGGCAAAAGTACAATCTTTACTAGATTTCACTCGTGCCCTTTTGCTGATGAGCTCTCAATCCGCATAAAATCCTCCCTACCCGCTCCCCTATATATGCTTTTTTAGCTTTTCATGGTCTGACAAGAGCTCTCTCCCCAGTCCCCTCTCTCTCTCTCTCTCTCTCTCTGAGTAAAGTGTGACCACTTTTCTGTTTGCTTCCAAAAGGAAAAGAGATGAATGCCCTCACAGTAGATTCTTAAGTGTACATCTTAATTGCGACATCTCGGGGGAAGATGAAATGATGCAAGAAGGGGAAGAGGGTTTAAAGAGCAACCCAAGATCAATCTACAGGCCAACTCACATCTTCCCTCTTTCCTTGTTTTTTTTTCCCTTTTCTGCTGCTGATGTCCAACTCAGAATGTTGAAGCAACACCCCCTCCCACATTACTTATCTCCTCCAGCACCACCTTTTTCTTTTTTTTATTCCTTTTCCCCCAATTTTTAAATACTGTCCAGATTTGTTTATTGTCTCCTGAAAAAGTGGGGAGAGAAAAAAAAGGGAAAAAAAGAAGAAAACAGAGCATTTCTTGTCAGCTGTCTGGCATCCTCTCATGCTTTAAGACGACTCAATTTGACCCTCAATCCACCGCAAACTGAACTGGCAATGTTTGCATCGGAAACTTTTGAGGGGGATGCTTTCTAGATTTTTTTTGTCCCCGGGCACGAATATTCAGTTTTATAATAATAGTGACTGAGATACATATATATTTTTAATGTCAATAATTGGTATAATCTCTGAAACACTCAAAGGCGACAATAGCTGTCTTCAAATTACCAAAAAATATATATATTTGTTTCCTTGCCAAAGGTAGGCATTAATCGCAAAAACCCGTTTTTTATTAGGATTTTATTTAAGAGTATATTAACAGGCGACTATTAAAATAAGAAAAATAAGGAAGGCTAGTACACGCGAGGACAGAAAAAATGAGTTTATTTATGTTAAGCAATTTCATTGTTTATTATCTTTGGTAAATTTGAAAAGCTAAATTTCAAATGATGCAGTCAAAAAAGTTTAAAAAACAATAGCAAAAAAAAAAAAAGCTGACTAATAACAATTCTTGACAAGTAGGCTAACTCGTATATGGTAAATAAAGCTGACTGATAATGTGCCGATTCCATATTGGATGCTTAAATAAGCCAATCATACCTAACACGAGTCTCCCTTATTTCAACACTCAATTATAAAAAAAAAAAAAAAAAAAAAAAAAAAAAAAACTTTAAAAAACCAGTAAGATTTGTCTGAGCGTATCTTAACATTTCTCAAAAGCCAAAAAAAAAAAAAAAAGGAAAATATCTTAATTTTCGGATGAGGTGTCTTTCTTTCTTTGTAGTTGCTGCTTACATTTCATTAATCAACTAAAGATTGGCTCAGCTATGATTGTCCCCCTTTCGGCCCCCACAAAAAGAGGAGAGGAAGAGGATGGGGCGTCGGCGATTGGGTCCACGCGCGGTTAGGTGGTGGGCCTCTTTTAGGGGAAGGCGGGAGTCGCAGTCAGGATCCTGAACTCGTACCCCATTCTCAGCACCCGGACTGCGACGTGTCAATCCCTCCATGTACTAGCTCCCCCTCGCCCTGCTCGCCCCCCACGCGCCAGAGCCGGCGTTTGATGCTCAAATTCCACGATTGCTGCACTTTTGAGCTCCAAAGTTCGTTAGGCATATGTGCAAATACCATATGACAATTTCTTTTTTTATAGCTCCAGGGAGATGCAATTGTATTTTCAAAGAATTTTAGACCAAAGTAGGTCGAGAGTTACTTTGAGGTTTGAGTATTTTTGAGGATGTGAATAGACTTTTTTTTTTCATGGCTTTGCCCTTTTTATGGTTTCATAAAAATGGAAATGTTCTTGAAAATCCTAATGTTGCGGACGAAGGCCTTAGTCATAGGCGAGTGGCTAGCAAGGCTAGCGGGACTAGATCTAGCCACCAACCACCGATTTGGCTCACCAGTAGCTTGAGTTCCACCAGTAAAACAAGAAAAAATTCTTGATCAAATGTTTTTTTTTCCCCAAATGATATTTAAGTTAGAAGTTACTTAATATCTTTTTAAATTACACTTTACCAAACATTATTTACATTTTAAAAAAAAAATCTTTCACCTAAAATCCATTGCGTGTTCCAGAGGCTTTCCCCCATAATATGTCCAAAGGCAAGAATATTCTTAAGACGAACAATAGTGAACTAGATCGTTATATATTCAAATATATATGTGTGATTTGGGATAAGCGCAAAGAAAAATGAGATATGTGAGGTTTTTGCATATGAAGATCGACACAAATTAATAGACAACCCGTGTCACTTCGCGTCGATTTCGAAGTTCCAATCAGCTCTTAAATTCGAAGCTAGGTTATTGTGTGTGCTTATGCAGCACGGGTCATGTGTGCTCGAGGTATTGCATTTTGCAATCAATGTCATAAGGCCCTTCTTCCAATAGGGAATGTGGCCTAGCAAAATTAATTGATTCCCAACAAGATTTGCTCTGCTTGTCTAATCAATGACACATGCACACCATACGCATGGTGCTAAATGAGGGGCGCAAATGCCATTACCTTTGCACGGGGGACCCATAATCTAACACATCAATCGTGTATATGATTCGAGTGCCAATTGATTATTGATTTGAACTACTCAATCGCACCACACCTTTTCATCGATATTTTATTGGTCAGTTGAAATTGCACTGCCTATCCCATCGGGTGCAAATCCACAGTCCCCAATCATAGTCCCCTCAGCCTATCTACAAGCACGAGATGACAATATATGGCGTTTACTATAGTTTCATCTGTACTAGATAAACAGATGAAAATCTAAAATATAATCCTCCCTTGTCTCTTCAACAATTGCGTCATCTCTGCTACCCGAGTTACCGCAGCCTCCGTTTTTCCCCGTCACCTTATCGTTGCAGCCGTGCCCAAAAGGTGAGTTCGATTTTCCTACTTTCGTCCTTGCAATCTTGTCCCTCTGTAGTTTTCCCTCTGTTTCTGAAACTCTCTGTTTGTGCTCATTGCTGTTGCTGTTGGCTGAGCTTGGTGCGATGTCAAGCTCTTCCCGGGCCAAAGATGATACTGCTTTAAATCTAGCGACGACGACGGCGGCTTGTCCATGGCTTCAAGTCTTAAGGATGAGGCTGAGATTTTACCAATGAAGAACTAGCTGTCAAGATGAGAAACAACTGTGAGCTTAAAAGAAGAAAAGGAAAGGCGAGGAGTCAGCCTCAATTTGGATGCACGGGTAGATAGAGCAAATAAAAAGATTATGGAAGGTGATTAAGAGTGCGTTTGATAATTATTCCATTCTCAAGAACAATTTCTGCTCATAAATGATTTTTTCTAATTCTGTTATCTAGATGAGTTTCTAAGTATTTAAAAGCATTTGATAATTATTCAAAATTTTTATACCCGAAATAAAAATATCTTTGATATGATCCTTAAATTCTTTTGTGACTTAAAGTTTCTTTAATTTTTAATAATTTTGTTATATTTTTCTTTTTTTCCTTTTCTTCCTCTTCTTATCGACCATGGTCAAGGCTGTAATTGGTTAAAGGAAGAAGAAGAAGAAGAAGAAGGAGGAGAAGGAGAAGAAAAGGAAAAAATAAAATGAAAGAGGAAAAAAGAAAATGATTTGGTTGATCAAGATTATTAGTATTTTTGCTATTAGCATCGATATTTTGCTTGTTATCAGTAAAAATTAGTACATGTTTGGTTTTTTTGGAATGAATCTGATGATTCTCTACCAAGATTTCTTCATTTTCTCCCTCTTGTTGTTCTAAATTGTTGATTAATTTGTATGACCATAAAGGGATTTTTTTACTTATTTCTTTTATTCCAATAGATTTTTTTTTTATTCTTTTCATCTTGGGATCAATTATAATTGCGTTGAAGAAAATTTTCAAAATTTTTATTTGATCTTCTGAATTAATTCTTCCTTGTTCGGTTTCTAGAAATGGAAATAAAGAAAGTTTGATTCTTGACTTGTTTAGAGGAACAAAGAAGTAATTTTTTTTTTTTTGGTAACTTTTTGATTCTATTCCAAATATATTCATAGGAATAAATTTGTTTTCGAGAATAAAAAAGTTACCAAAATGATTTTTGTTCCTTTTTTTTTGTTTAGTGAAACAAAATAATAGAATTAAGCACTATTCGACACATTACCAAACATACCCTAAATAGCTTGGTGCACAACAATTGGTTGTCCTGTTTATGGTAGCAGATTCATTGATGGCAAGGAGGCACAAAGATTAGGCTCAAAAGCGGCTAGGGGGATTTGAATTGAGTATGATGCAAATTAGAATTGAGTAGACACTTATCACGATCTCAAAATAGATACAACGAATGGATCCACAATAGAACAATAGATATGCATCCCCTACTCAAATGTACCATACTCTACTTCAATTGTTTTATTAGTTGAAAATGCACTACCCATCGCATGTAGCAATATTAATGTGTAATAATTCTCCAATAGAGTGGAATTCTTTTGATAAGCTAATCATATCAAGACGAGATTGTGGTACATATTTTATCCCTAACACTTAGCTACATCGGCCTACTTTCTTCTTCATAACAAACGCCGCAATTCAAGAATTGGTTAGAGATATACACCTCACAACCTTTCGTATGTTGTCGCGTTGAAAAGTTGGTAAAGCATAATAAATTTCATCCTCGAACAAGAATCTCTCCAATTAATAATTTATTTTCTCAATTATGTCTATCATTTTATAGACCGATACATGAGAAGAAATCCACAGCAAACGGTGTAGCCTGGCAAGAACAATTTAATTCTCAGTCTCATTAAAATCTATATATTGTAATATTCTCAATAATTAATTCTTTACATATATAATGAACAGCGCCATTTAATAATAATATCTTTGTCCTTCCCGAAAAAAATCTTAAATTGGACATCCATCGTGGCTGGGCGTCGAGGACAAAAACCAAGGAAAGCCGCGGGACCCACTCGCTCCTGCTTCACTAAATTTCATGCGACACGTTGTGGGCCCCAAAGTGCATGGTCGGTGGAGGCTACTTGGATTCCTCTCCTATTTAATTCTCTGTCTTCTGACACTTGCTGTGTTTCTTTTTTTATTTTTTATTTTCTTCTATTTATTCCTCATGCAACAAAAAAAAAAAAAAAAGAAATAAAATTAAATGGAAAAAAAAAGGCCTTCCCATTCCCACTATCAATAAATAACACTGGGCTGATATAAGACATGAGGCAGTTCATAATTATATAATGTGGTTAGGTTCCCTTTTTCTTTAAATTTTTTTTCGAGATCTGTTGTTCTGCATGGGCAAACTGTAATGTTATTCATTAAATAATACATGGGTTTTCGACAAGCATGTGATATTTATTATGCGACAGGGACCACGCCGGATTTTGATCAGTCATTGGTCAAAATATTGATAAAAATTCATTTTTCTTTACATATTCAAGTTGTATGGTTTATAAATCTTTGTTACTTCCATTTTTCTGTAAAGAAGTGAAGATTGACTTTATTATATTTCTATGTACGTGGGTTTTTGATGAAATTGAGTGCTAATTCTGTTCACAAGTTCATTCGATGATTGTAGAAAAGACGTTACAATTGAACTTGAACTTATTTTCTTTTTCTCTATTGTGATTGAACGGGAAGACGCAATCGAGTAGAATATCATGCAAAAAGTAGATAATAGGCCAAAAGTCGAGTGGTTCATAAACAACATGGAATTAGCTTTCAATATTCAATTCTATTGTAATTAATAAAATGAAGAAAGCTTTAGAGTATATTTGATAACCATTCTGTTTTAGAAAATAATTTCTACTCATGAATAATTTTTTTGATTGTGTCCCTTAGACGAGTTTCTGAGTATTTAAATACGTTTAGTAATTATTCAAAATTTATATTCTCAGAATAAAAATGTACTTGGTATGACCCTTGGGTTTTTTTTTGTGACTTAGAATTTCTTTTAATTTTAAAAAAAATTATTAAAATTTTCTTTTATTTTTCCCTCTCTTCTTCTTCCTCTAGCCGGTTGCCATAGACTCTTGTCTAGACCACATGGCCGGCGATTGGCTAGAGGAAAGAAAAGAGGAAAAAATAAAAGAAAGAAAAGGAAGCAAGGAAAAGAGAAAAGGAAAAAAGAAAATAACTTGGACTTGATTTTAGAGTTGTTCTCACAAATAAAGAAGTAACTTTTTCTTATTTATTGATTCTATTCTAAATCTATTCCTAGGAATAAAAAAGTTATCAAATGGAATATTGTTATGTTTTTATTCCGGAGAACAAAATAATATAATCAGGTATTGTTCGTCATGTTATTAAATAGAGTCTTATCATCAAAGTTTTCATGTTTTTGGCTTTTATATATTTGTTTTTTTTTTAAAGGTTTTGCACATTTCTTGGCGCTTCAGCTAAGGATAGAGTGCGATGTGGTTTAATAATCTGAGAAATTCCTGTTAATTAAAAAAACCGCATGGCCTTGAAGAAAGTTATTCATTGCAAATCCAGAAAGGTGCGCTTAAACTTGAAGGTGAAACTTTGGAAGCCAAAACCTTCAGAAGGCACGTCTCGTTGAAGCAGAGCAGGGCAAAAAGGTGGGGTGCTGTACCGAAGTGAGAAGAAAGCATCACTCCAAGAATAGCCTGTCTTTCTTTCATATGGCCAAAGCACTCGAAGATGGATTATGTTTGGAGAAAGGTGAGATGCCGCAACTTTACTAGAGTACCACGATCGCTGTATTGTGTGGCATCTGAGATTGGTCGTGGTGATTTTAGGTTTTTCATTATTCTTGCATGTGCTCGTAACAATTTATTTTGTGACTAATTCTTTGAAAAACGGATTTCAAAATAAAAGAAGGTGAGATGACACATATTTATTGGATTAATCGAGATTTGACTCAATGTCTTTTAAAATTGTCTTCCATTTTCAAAAATGGAAAGGCTTTAGATCGAAGTCTTGGAAGAATCACATCCTTAACGTATGAAGAGTGCAAAGGCCAACAGATTCTCATGCTCGTGACCAGAAAGTTTGCAGGAGTGACCAATGACCATGTACCATGAGCCAAGTGAACCTTAGCTTGATCCATCATGCATTATTCAAATCTATATGTTTAATGTATTTCTCTTTTTCCGATATCGAGGAAACCATCTTTAAATAAGTAAATTTTAAGCCTATCAAGCACCTTACTATCTTCCCGAATGACATAAAACGCGAGCCAAGACTCTACTGGGCGGTCCAAAAGTAGAATTATTAGCATCTCGTGGCACAGGAAATTAACCTGCCGGGTCGTGAGCCTGATTTACATGGACAAATCGGTTGATTAATCGCTAAGCTAACCGGGTCCGAGTATATTTCTCTGTTGGCTTTTGACCAAAGAATCATCTTTTTCACTTCGACAAAATGGAAACTGAGGCTGTCCGCTGTGTGACAGCAAAGCCTGCTCCGATCCTCCTATAAGTTTCAAGAATCAACAAAGCATAAAGGGGAGTTCGAGGTGCAATTCGCTTTGCTATAAGTAGAAGCAAAGTTCTCAGACAGCATTCACGCGACACGATGGGACGAGAAAAGAGCCTGGCTCCCGTCATTAGAAGGTCGCTAGGGTTTGTGAAGATCATCGGTTTCATAGGACTCATCGCTGTCGCGGCAAGAGTGAAATCCGAGGATGCATTTGGAGAGCCGGCGTACGGGATTCTGTGCATAAGCGAATGCCCGACATGCCCCACCATCTGCTCCCCGCCGCCGCCTTCGCCGTCGTCCAAGTCATATCCCACTCTTCCTCCCTCTCCACTATTACCGTTGCCGTCGCCGCCACTTTCTCACTCTCCGCCTCCATATGTCTACACTAACCCACCATTGCCTCCACCGCGTTCATTGCCTCCGCCACCTACGTCGTTGCCGACGCCGTCGCCGCCTCAGGCACCCGAAATGAATCCCGTATGGGGTCCTCCCTCTTTGACGCCGCCTCAGCCACCCAATATATATCCCGTGTGGGGTGCTCCCCCTTCGCCGCCTTACAAGTCCGATACGCCCCCGCCGCCGTCGTCAAAGCCGTACTCCCCTATAATTTCATCACATAATAATATCTCCTCTCCTTTCTACTACTACTATTCCGCAAATGCTGCTTTCAAATTTTCTCTTCCTGCCTACTCATGTACCTTGTTGCTCCTCCATGTTCTTCTCCCTTTTCGGCCCTTTTGACCGGTTGGAGGTTCTTTTAGGGGGGGTGAAATCGTCTCTGTAATTACGGCGTATTGCTTTCGTGATTTTCAGCTTCTTTTACAATACGGGTGAGATGGATAATTTTTTCTGTACGTGTGGATTACGAATGAGCAGTATGTAAAGTACTACATTTTGATGGATGTTTTTCTGATTTATTCCAACGACTACCGTGTTGAATGGAGAAGAAGTTGCTTCTGCGTCTGGCAATCGGGCACCGAGAGATGTCGAGAAATGATGGCTAGGGAAACTCACATCGTGCATGATGTATTCGCGTTAACTTTGGATGACAAATTTGCTGGATATCAATTACCAAAAGGAAGTTATAATTTCTCTTGTGCGTCACGGCGCTTTATATAAAAGTTAAGATAGAATATATTAAACCGCGACTGGTTATATGGGTCAAAGGCGATCGTTGCCAAGTGTGAGCTGGAGTCGTTTGCTGAGGGAAGCTCCTGTTACCGACGAGTGGCTTGTCCGCTCTGCACGACGTAGAGTGTCCCCTTTTCAACAAGACTTGACATGACCGAGGAAGCATAAACCGATGAGCTTCAACTAGAATTCGTGACAAAAATCCATGCGTTACCACCTTCATATATACATAAATTTAAATAGAGATAAGTGCACTAAAAGTTATAAAACTTGTTAGAAAGTGTGATTGAGACCTAAAATTTTCAAAAAGTGCAATTAAGTCCTAAAACTTATTATGAAAGTAATAATCGAATTCTAAAACTTTAAAAAAGTACAATCAAGTCATAAAATTTTTCATGATAGTGAAATAAGTCCTAAAAATTTCAAAAAGCGTAATCAACCTGAGGACTTGATTAAACTATTTTGATAAGTTTTATGATTTAATTGTATTTTTTGAAAGTTTTAAACTCAATTGCACTTTTGTGGTAAATTTTAGAACTTAATTATATTTTTTGAATATTTTAAAACTCAATTTATATTTTTGTGGCATATTTTTTAGGATTTTCCATACATTCATCCCATTTAAATACGAGTCCACAAAACGAGCTAGACAACTTGAACAAGAATTTCAAACCCAAAAGAAAAAAAAGAACAAGAATTGACAGGCCCAACTGGGACTATGTGTTGGGCCAATTAAACAAGAGTCGACAGGTCTAACTGGGCCTCCATGGTGGGCCAAAGCCCAATTTTGAGCCCACGTGAGAGTCGCCAGAAGAGGCCCATGAAAGGGAGCCCATCTCGCTCCTCCCAGCCTCAACCATGGCGACCAGAACCAGCAAGGCCACGGGACATCTCAAACCGGTTCGTCGCAGAGGAAGAAAGCTTCAGATCCGTCGTCAATGGAAGCTCGAGTCTGAGCTGGTTCAGTCCGCCCGCCGGATCGCCGTCCTCGCTCGCTAGATCCCCATCGACGGAACCTCCCTCGATTCCGAACCGCATCGTCCGAATCCCGATCCGCCGGAGCTCCGAGGAAAACCCCGGGGCACAATGGAGCCGGACAACGGGGAGGAGGCGGAGGCGGTGGCGGGCCTTCTCCTCCCGCTCGCCTCCGCGGCGCAGCAGCCGTACGTCTCCGAGCTCCTCTCCTTCACCCTCGACCGCCTCCACAAGGTGCCCGTCTCGAATGACGATGATGATGATGATGATGACGATCTACGGCCCGTTCGGCGCCGGACGCGATCGCTTTTGATCCACGGAAGCGGCTGATTCGTCGTGTGTGTGGTCGAAACTGCAGGAACCGGAGCTGCTTCGGGTGGATGCGGAGCGGATTCAGAGGCAAATGCAGGAAGTCGCGGTCGGCAATTACAGGGCCTTCATCGCGGCCGCCGACGCGTTGCTCGCGATCCGGGAAGAAGTTTCGTCTATCGACAAGCACCTCGAGTCTCTCGTAATTCTCGCTTTCTTCTGTTGATTTAGCTTCGAGCGCTGTCGAGAATTGTGCTTTGTGTACTGTGGTGACGCGCTCCTGCTTCTGCACTTTCTGTTGTTTTAATACTTGCTCGCATCCGAAGTTTTGCGTTTTTGTTGAGAAATCGTGTTTTGACCAGTATGGTGAATGGTCGTTGGGGATGATGGTGTTCTATCTGTTTGCAGATAAGTGAGATACCCAAGCTCACTTCCGGTTGCACTGAATTTGTCGAATCTGGTGAACAAATTTTGGAGAAGAGGAAGATGAATCAGACTTTGCTTGGCAATCACAGTACATTGCTTGACTTACTCGAAATTCCTCAACTCATGGACACGTATGTGTTTGCCAAATTTATAAGTCAATCATTGTTTTGATCTCATTGTACGTGTCTCATGGGACATTTGGCGAATCACTTAGTATGTTGTCCTTTAGATGGCTTGTTTGTTCTCTGGCTATGTGAGCTTTGTTAGGTTGTCATAGAGTAAAGAGTTGTCTGCATGCTGTTTCAGTTTGATCCAGTTTATTGATATGGAGATCAAAGAATTTTGAACTTATTTGTGAAGGACATGCACTACAACCTATGGTCTTTTGTCATTTTGGGTATCTGGCGATAGGCATTTGAAGAACATGATCAGTCTTATTAGAATAATCAAAGCATCTAAGTTGGAGGTCTAGAAGGTTTGACTGGAGACTACCACATAATAGGATGCTATCACAGACTATTGCCGAGAGAATTGCTGGATAGCTTAGACCAACAAAGAATTCCTCATTTCTTAAAAGCAAGGAGTCTGACATCTTAACCTTTTGGAAGGGGAAGTATTTGTTGGGTATTCGATAAATTTGCAATCTGAAGACAATTTAGCCTTGCCTTCTGTGATAGCATTGGAGCTCTTCCTTTGCATGGCTTCTCTTTGGAGGGTAGTAATTACAAATTTTCTGAGGAAAGTATATGCTGATATGTGAACATTAATGATATGCTGGGAAGCACCATGAGAGAAGAAAATGCAAAAAGAAAATACCCTCTATTTTAAATCTTTTTCTCCTTTCCCTTCTCACAAACGTTTTAATTTTTCAAAACTTTCCACTCAAATTTTCATATCCTTCATTTTCCACCATTTCCCAAGCAGAGAATTACTGGCCCTTGAGTGGCTTGCCCTCAGAGAATGTTATACCTCGCCCCTTGACTAATTAGTCTTTGATAGCCACTTACTCTAAACATGCTGCAGATGTGTGAGGAATGGAAACTATGATGAAGCTCTTGATTTAGAAGCATTTGTCTGCAAACTTTCAACGATGCACCCCAAGTGAGTTTTTCTCATCACTTTGCGGTGAGTTATGCCTTAAGTATCACTTTTATCTAATTAGCTTGCTGTGGCTTTGTGCTTCTGTCCAAGATTACCTGTGATTCAATCATTGGCAGCTGAGGTTAAGCAAACCACTCAGTCTCTTCTTTCACAGCTCCTACTGAAACTCAAGTCAAATATTCAGGTAACCTTGCCTATTTGGTATTGAGCATATCTTGCTTCACCTGGATATCTACACATGGATTTAGCATTCTGAATTTGATTTTACCCATTTTCCTTGACAGTTACCTGAATGCCTCCGGATTATTGGATATCTACGCCGAATAGGAGTTTTTAGTGAATATGAAATGCGGTTGCAGGTAAAACCTGTTCTGCATTTATTACGAGGGGATCATTTCATGTTGCATTTAGATTTTTCACGACGTCTAAAGTTTCACAAGGGGCATGTCAAACTCAGCAGATGAAATATAGCGGTTCTATTAATTCTGTTTTGCATGTTAGACAATTTACTTATATCTCACTTCTCTCTCTCTTCTTTCTTTCTTGTATTTCAGTTCTTACGATGTAGAGAGGCTTGGCTTACTGGGATTCTCGAGGACTTGGACCAGAGAAGCCCTTATGAGTACTTAAAAGGCATGATAAACTGTCATAGGATGCATCTTTTTGATGTGGTTAATCAATATCGGGCAATATTTGCTGACGATACGTCAGGAAGTGAAGAAAACTACGATGGTGGCCTCCTTTTTAACTGGGCAATGCATCAGATTACCTCGCATCTCAAAACTTTGAAAGTCATGCTACCCAAAATAACTGAAGGAGGGTCTTTATCAAATATATTGGATCAATGCACGGTGAGATATATGATAGTTTGGTTTTATATGCATGGGCTGGCAATTCTTTATTTATTTTGTTGATAATTCTCTTACGTACCTTTGTTATTTGCCTAAAAAGATAAGTAACACAAAGAACTGCTCATGAATGGTGAATTCTAGTTCTCTGCTATTCTTGATGATCTTGTACAAATAGTCAAGTTCTATTGCATCCCAAGTTGATGATAAGTTTACTTTTGCTGCAGTACTGTGCTATGGGCCTTGGCTGGGTTGGGCTCGACTTTCGAGGCTTACTTCCATCACTGTTTGAAGAGTAAAATATATCTCATCTTTGTTTCCTGCTGCTTATTGGCTTTTCACTAGCTTCATGCAAAAGTTTGACTTTGGTCTACCATGCAGGGCGGTTCTTAATTTGTTCTCGAAAAATATGAGTACTGCAGTTGAAAATTTTCAGGTGCATAATTGAGTATGATGTTTGCAAAACACACATTTAAATGTACTTATATGTTATTACTGGAGATATAGTGAAAGTATTAAGCGCAGTGATTCTCATCTTAGTGTTGTTGACCCAGTTGGTCCTGAATTCACATCGTTGGGTTCCTCTACCAGCTGTTGGTTTTTCAGCCAACAGTGTCACAGAAGATGGTCAAGAGGATGTCACTCCTCCATCTCATCTGATGGAACATCCACCTCTTGCTGTATTTGTCAATGGTGAGTGTTTTTTAGGATGGAAATATGTTTGAAGAATGTAAACAGATATTTGTAGAGGTATTCCGGAGTTTGTTGCCTGTGCTAACTTCTCGACTATGGTGGTTGTAGGTGTATCTGCGGCAATGAACGAACTACGCCCTTGTGCCCCGATTAGCTTGAAGCATATCATTGCTCAAGAATTAATTAAGGGATTGCGAGAAGTGGCCGAGTCTCTATTAAGATATAATGCAACTCAGATACTGAGAGAAAACGAATCTAGCCTTTTTCTTTCCCTTTGCCGAGCATTTATTGAGGTATTGACACTAGTGTTCATCCACCCCACTGTTAAAAAATTACTTTTGCACCTTTGGGATCTAATCTTCTTTCTTTTCCTTTTCAGGTTGTTTATCCTCATTGTGCCACTTGCTTCGGGCGATGCTATCCAGGGGGAGTGGCTCTTGTCATGGATGCGAAAGGTTTGTGTGATGGACTCAGCCGTCTGTTAACAGTTTCTCCTGCAGTAGAAGTACCCAAAACCTCGACACCTGTTGTAGAAAGAACCACATCTGTGAATGGTGAATTACCCATTCTAGAGAATGGAGCTTCTCCACATTCCGAGGAGGCCCGGTCTAGCAACGTGGACGAAACAGAAAAAACAATTTTGGAGGCTGATCCAAAAGATGAATGAATAGATTGAGATCCAAGTCTCGTAAAAAAAGGTGCCTGTTGTTTTTGCAGTTCTATATTCTTTCCATTGTTTCAATATGGGTCTCACAAGTTATATGTGGTCATAGAATTAGACTTGTCCATATGTATTCAAAGCTTCTCTTTTTGCCATAATAGAAGAAATGTAGCAGGAGATGAGATTGCCTTATAGTGAACATGCAGCAACTTACAGGCAATACATGGATTCCGTCTAGCCATATTCTCTCCTTTGTTCACGTCTCATTCAGTTTTGGATTGCTTACTGGACGATGCTGGTGGTAACCAGTAACCATAAATGTCTGAGGTAGCTGAAACTGAAGAAGTATTTGAAGCCTCGTATCAGATAAGCTCCGTCTGAACCGGTTTTACTAATAGAACGGGAGATTGTTGAGTTTGATTTACGGACTGATGGATTGTATGCGTTCGAGAATGAAAAACCGCATGAGTTATTTTGATGCGATGAAGCAAACTGAAAGAGGGATCGCAGTGAAAAATCCTTTTGCTTTTGCTTGGTTATGAGAAAAGTTCTGCTGAGTGGACTGATCATCTTAATGTTCAGAACGCGGCAACTGTTGCACCGATGGTCCAGAAAAGAAAGCCCTTGTGTCGCGATCTGACTGTTATATAATGAATCAAATCTCTGATCACGTCTTGGACCTACTTTTTCGAGGCATGGCATCTCAATTGTTCTTTCAATTCGTTAAATCTGACAAAAATGATTCGAGTGGTGGTCGTATCTTAGATGGTCATGCTGACTCGAGCTCGGTTTTACTTTGGGACGACCCACTAGGGGTATGACTCAGATATGTGGAAACGTGAAGAACGAAAGCAGAAGATACCAAAAAATATTCTTGATTTTCACTCTTATTACAAAATATATAATTCTATCTGTAAAATTACGAATTACATTCCTCACTTCAGCAAAATTGTTCATCTATTTACGACTTTGCCATCTCGCTTGCGTGATGGAGGTTGAAAGCACGAACGGTTGATTACGCAGTTCAAATTTTCTTTGTCAACTCCTAAATGATGGATGTGGCTAAAGGGCATATATTCAACGCGGAGCTGTTGTCGATCAGCACTCGCAACAGCCGTATCGTGATATCTCACAGAAATATACAAAACTTTCGTACGTCAACGAAGGAAATTTGGTCTTTTGACAATATGGATCCAACGAGCTCCCCTAATTGACCAGGTATCTGTACTTCGTTAAGAATCTTCAGCAAAGCATCCTAGTGTTTTTCGGAAAATTTTAAAAGATCCAACAAAAGAGATTTTGAGCTGGGCTTCGACTATCCGCAAAGCTCGAACTAGTCTCCGCTCCTCCATCGTTCCCACCTCCCCATCGATTTCGACTACTTCGCCACTTGGAAGAAGCTCTGCTTCAGATTTGCTCTGTAGGAAATGATGGAAACGAATTCCTCATTACATATCTCGAATTATTGGGAAGAATTGTCCAAAAAATTCTAAATATATTATACTTTTACTAATTTAGTCATAAACTTCTTTACTTTTTGCTAATCGAGTCCATCCGGCTAATTTTAACCAGAAAATGCTGATGTGGACGCTGGCGGTGTCATGAAGAATCGCTAGCGCTAACGTAGATAATTTTTAATAATATTTTAATATTTTAAATATATATATATATATATTTTCCCTTTTTGGCTTTATTCTTTATCTTTTTCAAGTAGCCGGCTGTCCATAGCAATAGCTGGGTGAGGGTGAGCCCTGGCGAGGGGAGCCCTCGCCTAGGCATAGACTGGGAAGGGTCACTTGGGCGAGTTCGACCTACGCTCAAGCTAGGGCGGCCTTGCTAGATCTGGTTTAGGTGAGGCTGACAATTGCTTGGGCAAAGGCGAGCCCCAGTGAGGGCTCCCCTTACCAGATTTGGCGAGGCCAACCCTCACCCAGGCCAAGGCGGCCTTGCCCAGTGTTGTTGTCGCTGACGAGGTTGCCTTGGCCTGGGCCTAGGTCGGCCTCGCCTAGCTTGGGCGTAGGTCAATCTCGCCTAGCCAACCTTGCCTAGGTGACCCTTGCCGAGCTATGCCTAGGCAAGGGCTCCCCTCATCAGGGCTAGCCCTCGTTGGTCGAGCCTCCCCGTGGCGGGTGAGGCTAGTTGGTTGGCTATGGCTGGCCATCGGCAAAGGTAAAGAAGAAAGCCAAAAAGAAAAAAAAAAGACAAAAAAGGGAAAAAAACATAAAAAATAATAAAAACTCAATAAAATAAGATATTATTAAAAATTGTCCATGTCAGTGCCAGTGGTCTTGTGTGGCAACGTTAGCGTCCACGTCAACATTTTTTGACCAAAATTAACTGGATGGACTCAATTAGCAAGAAATGAAAATATTTATGACCGAACTAGAAAAATTAAAATATTTATGATTGAATTGGCAAAAGTACAATAGATTTATGACTTTTTGGACAATTTTCCTCAAATTATTGAGTAACAAAAGAGACACATTCGAGAAACACGCCGAAGATGAAAATAAACACTCTTATTTTCAAGAGTTTTATATGGTTTAAAAGTTGGGATCAAAATTTTTGCCTTTTGCCAACTCTTATTGATTATCTTATGTATACGTAAGATGAAATACATATTATGGTATTAACTGCTTCCTCATAGAGCATTTGTCTTTATATTAAATATTGTACATGTGGTAGTTCAGGCATTCACAATGTCTACCAGAGTTCACCATTCTACTTCTTTTAAAGAATTCATTAGACTAACATCTAGCATCAATGACAGATAAAATAAAATATGTAGGTCATTTACTTTCGGACATAATAAATCGTATGACCTCATTTTAATGCTCTGTTAATGCGACATTTATATTTTAAGCTTGAACTTTCAATTATTTTTAAGTGTTAAGCTTAAAATTCTCCCATCTCTATTTATCATGCACTAAATAGAGGCGATTATCTGTGAATGAGCTAATTCTCTTATCTATTCGACATACTTTCTTAACATAATGCACTAAGCATTAAGATGTATAAATATCAAATAAACTCATATGCATTAATAATGATAGAAAACTTCACTATTTGTGAATATATAGGGAAATTATGATATTCAATACATTAACTTCTACGCAATCCTAAAGATTTTACATGACCATGTAAAACATTTCTAGGAATTAGCTTCGTCATAGGATCTACTATCATTTTATGTGTAAATATACATTGTAAATTCATATATCTTCTTGCAATCATATCTTTCATAAAGTTATACTTAGTATATATATGTTTGGTCTTGCAATGATATTTCGAATTTTTGGCGTAAGCTATTAATTAACCAACAATGAGTTTGTAGTATTCTTAACAACATCTAAATGATTCAAACTTAACTTCCATCGTGGTTAAGACTATATATATTTGTTTTCTTTTGCTCCAAGATATGACGTTATAATTCAATAAAATTACAAATCCATAAGTAGATTTCCTTTTATTTAAGTCTCATCCCTAGCTAGTATCTGAATAGCCTTTAAGTTGCAGATTCCTTCTTTGATAACTTAACATATAATAAATAGTACCATTCAGATACCACAATATTCTTTTGACAATTGTCCTATGTACTTGACCTAGATTGGGTTGATATCCACTTGCTAATTTAACTGTAAGACATATGTCAAGTCTTATACATATTGTATCGTACATTAAACTTCCAATAGTATTAGCATAAGGAACATGTTTCATTTGATCCCACTCTTGTGAAGTCTTAGGATGTAGTTTATGACTCAATCTTTCATTTTTTGCGATAAAAGTATATATGGGTTTATAGTCTTGTGTACGATAGTTCAAATATTTTGTTTATATAAGTCTCTTGCGAAATAGACAATAATCTCTATGAACGATTTTTTGAAATTTTAACTCCAAAAATATATGTAGCTTTACCTATATCTTTTATTTCAAAATTGAAAGATGACAAATTCTTAACAGTATTAACAAATTGCATATTATTTTTAATAATTAGTATATCATCCACATATAGTGATAAGACCATAAATTGATTTTTGAATCTTTTGATATATATACAATGATTTTCATTAATCATTGTAAAATCGTATGCCATTATGGTATTATGAAAATGTATGTATGTATATATATCATTGTCTTGAAGATTGTTAAGGCCATATATTGATATTAAAAGTCGACATACATTTTGTCCTTACTTTTAAAATAAAACCAACGGGTTGTTCCATGTAAGTTTTTTTTTTTTCAAATTCTCCATTAAAAAGAATAGTTTTTATATTAATTTGATGTGATTTAAAATCCATACTTGTCACTATTACTAGAATACGGCGAATTGAAGCAAATTTCACTATATAAAGAAAAATTTCTATAATGAATTCCTTCTTAGTGCTTACACTCTTTTGCCGTAAGGCGAGCTTATATTTTTATATTGAGCCATTAAATTTACGCTTTGTTTTGAGAACTCACTTGTTCTCAATGGCCTTACGTCTTTTGAAAGATCAACAAATTCCCAAACTTGATTTAATTTCATTGACTTTATTTCTTTTTCCATTACAAATATCCATTTTTTTAGGAGAATTATTAAAAAAGTCATAGACTTTTTGCAATTATGCCAATTTAGTCATAAACATATCTTTTTGACCAATTGAATCTTAAATCTTTTACAATTGTCCCAGTTCAGTCCTTCCGGATAAAATTAGCTGGATGGTGTCGACGACAATTTTTTTAAAAAATATATTATATTTTAGAATTATTTTATTAACTTTTAAATCTTTTTCACATTTTTTTCTCCCTCCCTCCTTCTTCCTTTGGCTTCGGTGACTGGGCTGAGGCAGTTGGGCAAGCTCGGCGACCCACTGGCGAGGCAAGCCCCTACCGTCGCTGGGTGAGTGGGCGAGCTCGCCCTCGCCAAATTTGGCGAGGGCTTGCCCAACGGTGACGAGGGAGTCCTTGCCCCTTCAGCGATGGCGAGGTGAGCCTTGCCAGATCAGCGATGGCTCGCCCCACTTGTGGTTGGGCGAGCTCACCTTCGCCTAGTGACGATGAGGCAAGCTCGCCCTACCGCATTAGTCTGGCGACCGGCAAGAGTTTACTAGTCACCGAAGCCAAAGGAAGGAGGGAAGAGGGAGGAAATTCATGAAATAATTCAAAAATATAAAATATTATTTAAAAAATTGTCGCCAGCGTTGGCTGGTCAATTTTGGCTGAAAGAACTAAACTTGCACAGTTATAAAAATATTTATGATTCAATTGGCCAAAAAAATAATTTTAGAAATAAATTGGCACAACTACAAAATGTTTAGAACTTTTTTTCTTGGCTCATCTTCATCTTGTGAAACGACAATAAAAGTTTTCATTTTAATGTCAGAACGTCGATAGGGAATGCTTTTGCAATTTATTCATCATATGGGAAATTGTATACTCAGTACATTATTTTTCATTACGCTCTCACTTAAATTAGATAATGACGATATTATTTATTTAGGTGATTATAATTGACATTGAGTATAATTTAATTCCTCACTTCTCACATTGCTCCCGCTTGGGGGAACTTCATAAAGTTAATTATCTTGATCTAATGTTTCAAACAGTGAGTAGTTTATGAGTATAGATAGCACATTCCCAGGTTTAAGAAAACTCAAATCAGGTTTTTTACTTGTTTATAACGCATATGGAGTAAAAATGACTGATTTTGAAGATGCATGATTAAGTGTATAGGTAACAATTAACAAAACATCACTCTACAAAGTGATTAGTAAGTTAGCTTGTACCATAATAGATTTAACAATTTCTAATAGGGTCATATTTTTCCTTTCCACATTATTTTTATTGAGAAGTATATGGAATAGATAATCGTTTTTCTATTTTTTTCATCATATAATTTTTTGAACTCATCATATAAATATTTTCAACCTCAATCAGATCTTAACTCTTTTATTTTCTTATTTGATTGTTTTTCAACCAAGTTCATAAGTTTCTTAAAAGCAACTTAATGCCTTAGATTTATGAAAAATCAAATAGACATATCCAAATCGAGTACAATCATATGTAAATATGATGAAATATACAATCCCATGTCTTCCTCTTACATTCATTGAACCATAAATGTTAGAAGATATTAATTGTAAAGAAAACTCAGCTCTTGTTCATTTTGTAAATGGTTTTCTTATTATTTTTCTTGCTAGCCAATGCTTACAATTAGGTAGGATAAGAACAACATAAGTGTCATAACTTTTATATGACATTCACTTAAGCGTCATAACTTTTTTTTTAATCTATTAAGTGTCAAATCAGTGAAAAATCGTTCACTTTGAATGCCAATTCCGGTGAATTGTCCTACATCACATTTCAAATTAAATTTTTATTACCACATGGCTTTTTAAAAAGACATTTAAGTTTGACTTGAATAATCTTCGATTTATGTGGCAAGAAAGGGCAAAAATGATGTTGTTTTGGCCCTTTCTTCCTCACATTCATTTTACAATTAAACCCTAATTCTAGAAAGGGAAACACTTTTACAACAAAGAGTTTCAATCTTGAGATCAACAATGGACATTTCAAGCTTATGAGATAGTAAAATGGGGACTAGTCGAATCGGCTTAGGTGAGATTGAGATGATGATAAGTGTAACAGCGTGATATAAGGAGTTACACTTGATTTGGAGGAATCGCAAAGAAATTGTTAGGTTTATGACATAAATCGCCATGGTATTTGCTGGAATCTTGCAAATCACAGAGAAATAAGGTAATGGAGAAGCCATATTAGCTGCATTAGGAGGAAATTCCCCAGCATCAAAGATCTCTTCTCAAGTAATACTGCTTTTTTTTTTTTTTTTTCCATCTATTTTGCCAACTCATTTTGTTCCTAGTTCAGCCTCTTTTTGATTTTCAATAACCTTTCACTTTTAAGCTTTCCTAATTAATCAACTCCTTCTCTCAAATCACGTGTTCCCCTATTTTCAAGCACCTCGCTTGAACATCTCCTCCAAAATTTTTGCTCCTTTTAAATCTTGGTTGAGAAACCACGACTCAACCATGGAGAAGAATAGAAAAAAAAACAGAGGATTTGGCGAGCTGCAAATCATTTTCTGTATATATATTGTATAATTTTTACCAATAGAGCCAAAATGATCCCGTTTCATTTAGTATTTGCTAATTGGATTATTTTTGGCAGTCACGCTAGCCTATATATAATAAATTAATGGCACGTTGGATTTTCCGACTATCTAAATTGCCGATGGCACTCAAGCGATAAATAAAAATTATGGCACTTAAGTGAATGATATACGAAAATTATGGTACTTGTACTGTTTTTGTCCTCAAATAGACAAATCAACTTTATTAAAATTGTCTAATAAGCTCTCTTTGGCTAATTTATTCATTTGTTATTGACCAATATGATTAAGTTTAGCATGTGTCGTACATTTACATCATTATTATAGGAGTTAGAATATGTAAAACATTACCACAGTTAACATCTAATACAATAAAATCATCAAGAAAATATCTAAAGCCATTGTAACTCATATTTAAATACAAGTCCACACTAGTATTATAAAAGTTCAAAAAGACAGCTGCGTTTACTCCATGTAGCATATGCATCTTTTCCTCCTTCACTAATGGGCTCATTATGAAATTGTTGATGGACATCCCAATTATTACTGCTCGTATAGTCAAATTTTAGGGGCGATGTGTTCCTTCGTCCCCAATTAGAGAAATTTATCACAAATTAGTCTTCGGATTGATGATTATAAATATAAACATCACTTATATTTACATTTAATTTAATTTATATGTGAATGATATTCATATATTGTAACCCATCAATAAAATCGGAGCGATAGAAACTAGGCTTTAGTGAGAGTTTTATGGATTGGAATTTGCAAAAAGAGTAATTTGGTCTTTTCAAAGTAAGAGGTTTTGTCTTGGGTAAAAGCATATTTTTTTTGCCAGTAGATGAAATTTGAGGCATACTTTTTTGTATTTTTTTTTAGATAAAGATGAAAATTCGAACCAAAAAAAAAAGATGAAAATGCTAGGACTTCCTTGAACGACACTGCACAGTGCACCGAAGCCAAACCCTGCCTCCAAACCCTCACGCCCATCAGATTCCGATCCTCACCTGCGAAGAAAACAGAGCTTTGCTTCAGGCAAGTGCCCAGCTAACCATGTCATCCGATGCCCAGGCGAGTCCAGAGCAGCAAGAACCCGACCCCAAGATCCAGATATACTCCACTTCGGCCACAGGAGTTTCCCCTTTCTGGAGAGGTCTCAAACGCTCTGCCATTCTCCTCAATCTGCGGCCTCTTTTTTTCTGATTGGAAATGGTGCTAAAAGATGCGATCTTTCTCTTCTGGGTTCGTTTTGATTCTGCAGACAAGTACGAGAGAGAGGCTAAGAAGTATTGGGATATCTTCTACAAGAGACACCAGGACAAGGTTTGCTGGCTCTGGCCATAATTCTTGTGCCTGCTTTCTGATTGAGATGGACTTTTTTCTTTTTTATTGTTTTTGGTCTGATTTGAAGTTTAGATCTTTTGGGTGATTGATTGGTCTGCAAGTAAATTGATAGGAGCATTGGTGCTGCTTGTTAAGTTATGACTTTGTTTTTTTCAAGCTGCTCAGTTCATTCTTTGTGCCCTTTGCTGCTTTAGCTATTGTTGCTTGTTTTGTTAATGTCACCTCCCTCCCTCCCTCCCTCTCTCTCAACAGTTTTTCAAAGATCGGCACTACTTGGACAAGGAATGGGGCCACTATTTCTCTGTGAGTTGAGAAAGCTTTTGCTATCTGTAATTCACTTTGCAAAGTTGGAGTTTTATTGGATGGTGTAGATTTTGTTTAGTGCTTTTCATTCAACAGATTCTTGTTTTGTCAGGGAGCAGGGAAGAGGATTATTTTGGAGGTAAGCAACTGGTGCCGTGTTTATTTTCTGCACACGGCGTTACACTTATTACATACGATAAATTTTCCAATCATAAGATTACTCCATGGTTTGTATGGAGAAAATCTTTCACTTTTGTGTTGGTCTGTTATGTTGAGAACTTGTCTTCATTGCAGATAAATGGTGTTTGTTGGGTCTAAATTATTGGTTGCATTAATCAAGATTGATGCTAATGGTCTGTGCAGGTTGGTTGTGGAGCTGGAAACACTATATTTCCATTGGTTGCTACATACCCAGATGTTTTTGTTCATGCCTGTGATTTCTCACCACGTGCTGTTAATTTGGTTAAGGTTTGATTTCTTCTTCTTGTCATCATCTGCGTCTTTGTTTGCTTTAAGGTCTGATCGCTGTTTTCTGAGCTCACATGCCACCTGCTGGACTGCTGGGCTGGACAATTTTTTTAATTTTTTTTTGGAGGGGGTGTGGGGGCGTGAGGATCAGGTTCTTGGGAAAAATTGGATGTCAGTGCCAAATTACAAATATATGATCCCTAAACCTACATTTGCTAGCTTCTTATCATCGATAATTAAGCCCTGCTAGTTGTTCCATCCAAATATGAGTTCCAGAAGGTCTGATGTACAATTTGGATGTATATGTCATTGGATGTGGTTAAAATTTGCATTTGTTAGATTGACATAGTTCAGGATACATTTGGCATTTCTTTAATGACAGGACTTTTTTTTTCCTCATTACAGATGCATAAAGACTTCAAGGAAAATCAAATTAGTCCATTTGTCTGTGATTTGACCATTGATGACTTGAACCAGCAAATTCCACCATCTTCCATTGACATTGTGACCATGGTAATTAAAAGGAAGTAATGATCTTTCTTAAGTACATCTTGGTAGCTTAACGAGCTGCTACTGCTATCTCATATTTTGTGCTATCAATTCAGAGTTTGCTTGGTCAGTTAGTTATGCTGTTTCACTAGCTGATTGTAAAGCAGATATTTGTGCTATCTGCAGTGTCTCCGGAGAAGATGCATCTTGTATTGCAGAATATAAGAAGGGTTCTCAAGGTACGACACCTCCCTCTTTGTAAGAATAAAACTGCTAATATGCTGATTTTAATCAGACAAAGTACTATCACTGGAGGAGATGTAACTGCAATGTACTGTTTTTGCTTCCAGCCGAAGGGCCATGTGCTGTTCCGTGATTATGCCACCGGCGATCTTGCTCAGGTTGCTCTTTCAGTATAACCTTTTATTATTTAGAAATTTCTTTTCTGCTGACAATTTATTAAGTGCAGCTGCTCACCCTTTTTTTGCTCTATCTTATGCATTTTCCTGTGTCTAACTGCTTGCTGACAGGAAAGGCTTACTTGCAAGGATCAAATGATTAGCGAGAACTTTTATGTCAGGGGTGATGGCACTGTCAGTTCCTGTGATCTGTTTGTGGATGTTATCTCTTATTTTTGTCCTCTTAATTAGCCAATCTTGATGCTGTTTTCCTTCTTCTTTTTTTCTCCTCAACACAGCGTGCATTCTATTTCTCTAATGAATTCTTAGCAAGTTTATTCAAGGACAATGGATTTGATGTGAAGGAAATTGGTCTGTGTTGCAAACAAGTTGAGAATCGATCTAGGGAGTTGGTGATGAATCGGTATGTTTTTAATTTTAATTTGGCTTCAGAAAATTTTCCTGTTGCTTTCGTTGGTATGACTAATATCTTGTTGCATTTGACTTCAGACGATGGGTCCAAGCCGTATTTTGTCCTTCAGATTCTGAGGACCTTTCTAGCAGCAATCATGCTAGTACTGAAGTTGACTTGCCAAGTCAAGAAAATACTGAATCCAACATATCATTGAAAGCTTCAAAGGAGCCTGTTGAGAATATTGAGGTTGATATGTCTGAGGGTGTTGCAGCTGACGTGTTTGGAATTTCATCATCTGTTGACAACGAGTTAAAGGTTTCTCTTATTGCTAATTCTGTCTATATATTCATATTATGGATCAAGAAATGAGGTATTCTGCCTCTTTTCATTGCATATGATTTCAGGTTTTTTCACCTTTGAAAGGATTTATTGGCAGACGAAGGTCTCCATATCTATTGTCTTGAACGGTGACACTAGTTTTTGTTATTATTTCCTCTCAGGTAATTCAGGTCAGTCTTAATGAGGAAAACTTTAGCATAAGAGTATTGTCCGGAGAGTATCAACACACATGCAAGTCGACTGGGTTGATGCTTTGGGAATCGGCCCAAATGATGGCCTCCATTCTGGCCCAAAACCCAAACATTGTTTCAGGAAAAAAGGTTTTGGAGTTGGGCTGTGGTTGTGGAGGCATCTGCTCAATGGTGGCCGTTAGATCTGCTGACCTCGTGGTAGCAACTGATGGAGATAAAAAGACCATTGACCTGTTGATGCAAAACGTTGCTTCAAATATAGCTCCACCTTTCCTTGATAAATTGATTGTTAAGAGCCTGGAATGGGGAAATAGGGGTCATATAGAAGCAGTAAAAGAAGTGAACGACAAAGGTTTCGACATCATCATTGGCACTGATGTGACATATATTCCTGAAGCAATTTTGCCTCTTTTTGCCACTGCAAGAGAACTGATCTCAACCAACAGAGGCAATGAAGAGGACCGGGCATCGGCACTTATTTTCTGCCATGTTTTTCGCCGAGTTGATGAACCATCTATACTCTCTGCTGCTTCCCGGTATGGTTTTCGACTAGTAGAGAGGTGGCCAGTGGGAATTTCTGGTAATTCATCTCAGGGAGTTGTTGGCTCTTGGTTTGCTGAAAGTGGTATTGACAATTATAGTTTTAGTACAGCATTAAGCATCATGTATTTTCAGATTGAGTGACAATGATCTTCAGAGTTCATATTCTGTTCTTTTTGGATCTTGAGAAGACATTTGTTGAAGGTGGTACCGGATTTGAGCCATCTCCCTTCTTTTATTGAATTTTGTTTGTTGTTGGACAAATACGTGGTTTTGCCACACGAAACAAAACCAAGGAAATTTCTTGTAATGAATAGAATATGTTTGGCTTCGAAAGCAAAATGATTCAGTTGCATTGATTTGTGTTGCTGGATTTTGTACACGTTTATGAAACTTATGGTGATGTGCCTGTATAAGTACATTTAAAACGTGTGCTTTTTTAATTCTTGAGGGAATTACTTTTTAATTTGCCTTTTCTATACAATTTGATTTGAGTTGGACTGAGGCAAAGCCTAAAGTTGCAAATGCCTCGTTTTGGAGTAGAGCTATAAACAAATGTAAAGAAGTTTAAAGTAAAAAAAAGCTTCAAACCAGAGTAACGAGCCTCGGATCAAAGGCTCTAGACAAAGTCATGAGAAGACCAGGCATTGATACAAGTTAAACCCTCTTCTTGCCTGAGAGCTCTGACCTGACTGGACATAATGGATAGATTCCTTCCGTGAAAGCAATTCGATCATATACCAATAATAGTGGGAGTAGGACTTGCAGTACGTCTGGTCTCCAATTTGAAGTAATAGGGTCACTCACAGAAACCCCTGAAGATCTTGCCATGCATGGGCAGCTTTTCCTAGAAACATTTGAGAACAGATAATGTGAAGAAAGATCATTGATTACTTATTGGTGATAGGATTTTTTTTTTTTTGCTGCTAAAATGGCATGGAATATAACACAATGTTGTAAGAAATTCACGTAACAACCCACTTAAAAGGAGCTTATTGATTACTATTATATGTAAGGTTCTTTGGTTTTTTCAATATAGATCCATCTAGAATGACATTGTAGGTCAAGTTCAGTATATCATATCATGTTCACCTTCGAATTCGGTCATGCACAAATCATCCTTATTGCGACAAAAGAGACCCAAGACGAATGTATAACTCCTTGGTTATGCTGAGTTGGAATTGAACTTGCTGCTTTATGTTTCCCAAGGCAAAATTGACTCCGTCAAGTCATCAACTCGGCTAACCCCTACCATACCATGGACAATTGAAAAAGGTCGATCCAATTATATTGTCTTGTTCTTAGGATGGTCGAACTCTGTTTTCGCAAAACAGGTATTGCATTTCTTGATATTAGGAGCACTTTAATCTGCGGTGGGTGACTTCGAACATTAAAAAGATAAATCTGGCTTCAGTCAAAAGAAACTTCTTTGGTTACAGACAATGGAACAAATCGGTAGAAGACTTTGACAGAGATCTCAGTTCATTCTTCACTGCAAATACGCCAACTTGTGCACCCATCACCGAAACGTAAGACTAATCCCATCTCTTTCACTTCCACAGTTCACCACGAGAGTTTGGCCCAAATTGTCTCGTTGCATCTGATCTGGGGATATCATCAACCTGCTTCATTTTTCAATTCAAAGATGAATTAAAAAACAAGCCCTCTGTGACTGTAAAGTACAGTTAGGTCCCGATATAATAAGTATTTTTTTTTTTTTCAAAGTTGGACATGTTAAACAGGGTTAATGTAAAACTTAAAAATATTTAATGCACTGACTATTTGGGTGAGATGCATAATTGATACTTTGAAAATTGATTGTTTCCTTATTAAACATGTTCAGTAGAAGTCCTGAGACTAGATTGTTCACAACATTCTTTCCTTGTAGCATGAGAAAAAGGAATGAACACACACCAAACTGAGCAAAAAGAACGTTGGAAATTGTGATCCATTTTCCACAATATCTAGAAATTACTGATTAATCATGAAGAAAAGAAGACTCAAGATCGGGCAGACAAGCTAGACAATTATGTTAAAATTTTTTGGATGTATGCGTGCGAAAATATGGTTTTGGTATTAGTTATAGTTTTTAGTTAGTGACGTGTACAAGTGTATGATATAGTTTGTAGATGATGGATAAGGGACAAGATATGATAGTTCAAGGGATAAACACAAATTTTTATGGGACAATGATAGTTTCACTAGTCTATGAAAATAAGTAGAAGATTCTGGATTTCGCTGTCCGCATAGACTTCTCTAGCTTGTTCTAGGATTTCTTCTTCAACTTGGCTTCTGCTTGCTTGCATTTCTATGTGAATCTTCTAGATTCAGCTAGTAACTTCCATTCTCAACAATTCTAGACAATCTTCAACATGGATGCTGTTGCGAAGGTTTAGTAGTTTCTAGATAGTTTTAGAAAATAGATCATAATTTCCAACACTCCCCTTGATCCATTTTGGGATCCATTTTCGGGATAATCCGGACGCTCTTAGTTATAGTTATTAGCTCAAGCTCGGGCTCAAGCGTTGGCTCTTGTAAGCTCTGGCTTTGGCTCTAGCTTTGGTTTTGGCTCGAGCTCTGGCTCTTGTAGGCTCTGGCTCTGGCTCTGGCTCTGGCTCTGGCTCTGGCTTTAGCTTTGGTTTTGGCTCAAGCTCTGACTCTCGTAGGCTCTGGCTCTGGCTCTAGCTTTGGTTTCAATTAGAATCGCTCAGGCTCTGGCCTTTGACTCTGGTCTTTTTAGTTGAGGATGGTGAGGAAAAATGCCCATAACTATCCATATATGCCTAGCTTTGATACCATGTTAAAATTTTTTGGATATGTGCATGCAAAATCATGGTTTTGGTATTAGTTACTTTTTGGTTAGTAACATTTGTGCAAGTATATGATATAGTTTGTGCAAGTATATGATATAGTTTGTAGAGGATGGATAATGGACGAGATAGGATAGTTCAAGGGACAAACACAAATTTTTATGGGACAATGATAATTTCATTAGTCTATGAAAATAATTTTACAATAGTTGAAGAAAGTGTTGGTGGATGAGCTTCATGATATGGAGTATATTCTCATGCTATCAATGGGTTACGCCTTAGAAGATTCTGGACTTCTCCTCTGTCCGCGTAGTTCTCTAGCTTGTTCGAGGATTTCTTCTTCAACTTGGCTTCTGCTTGCTTGTATTCCCATGTGAATTTTCTAGATTTAGCTAGCAACCTCCATTCTCAATAATTCTCGACAATCTTCAACATGGATGTTGCTGCGAAGGTTTAATAGTTTTTAGATAGTTTTAGAAAATGGATCACAATTTCCAACAAATTACTTGTCAAAGTTGAAGCCAACTACATGGTAGAAAAATTTTCTAGAAGAAAAGATGAAGAGTCCAAGTTGAACTTGAAGACTTTGTGAAGAAGTACGAGAGAGAATCCTAGAACAAGTTAGAAAAGTTTACGTGCATGGAAAACGCGTTTTCATTGGCAAGCAGCTGAAAAGTGAAGCAAATTTTCTTTATCAAACTCCAGCAGTTAAGAACTTATTAGGAAGTCAAAGAGAGGCTTAGGCAGTGAAGAAGAGTCAAGAGTAGTGTCCAAGTTGAATAGAAATGTCTAAAAATCTAGAATTGTGTTGGTGAAAAACATGCGAAGATTGTCCCATGTCTAATATCGGTGGAGTTTCCCTATAAATAGAGCTTAGAATCATTCATGTAATGTGAGTATGAAAATCCATATCAAGATGCTCTTCCACCAACACCTCCATCAAACTATGTTGTTGTACTGAATAAACTATGTCCCTTTAACCATCATAACTCGGACCTTGTCCATCCTCTACAAATCATAACCCACACACACTTGCACAAATTCAAAACACAAACAACCATCCATATCAAAACCACATGCACCCACACACATACATCCAAATTTTTAACAAAGAAAAATACAAAAGAACATTAGTATAGAGATTGTTGCAGCCATTCTGAACAACCTCCTACAGATGGAATGGGATGGTGATGCAGCATGCAACACTAGTTAGTAACGGCCTGTGCAGTCCCAGAAGAGGTATCAGCAGTCAAAAGACACACATGTACAGGAAGCAGAAGACTTTTTTGGATTAAATCCAAGCTGCTGATCAATTTAAACCCTCTAATTGTTTCTGCTAGACCAACATATTCCCCCGGGGAACCAGTAAATACTTCTGGGACAGACTTAAAAAGCCACCTACTTACGCCCAATCATTCTGGATGGCCCTTTCACTCCCCATCACATGTTTACAACCTGTGCAGTCCCAGAAGAGGCATCAGTAGTCAAAAGGCATACATGTCCAGGAAGCAGAAGAGTTTATGATGGCCCCTTCACTCACTCCCCATCACATGTTTACAACTTCTCTCTCTCCCCATCGTTAGGGCTTACACTGAAGAACATCCCATCTGACTAAGACCAAGGTCCCTTGGATTTGCGTATTGTACAATATAATACTTTCTCCAGCCATTTTTGCTGATCAATTTGGTGCGAGAAAACTATAGCCGAATAAAGGACTGTTGCGAGTAGAAATATGAGCAATAAAGGCCTGAAAGCTTTGTTACATCCTGTTGAATATAGAGAGTCGGACATCGTTAAGCAACGATTTTTCTCCGTGAGATCTGTGAAGTGAAAGTTGGACTTCCTAATCCTAAAAGACAACCGTGAAGATTAAAACGACAGACACAGACACAGACACAGACACACCCGAGAGAGAGAGAGAGAGAGAGAGAGAGAGAGAGAGAGAGAGAGAGAGAGAGAGATGGGGTGACAGATAGAGAGTGAGCACACAGAGCTTCAAGCATGACCATGCAAGAAAATACCATGTGTGCTCACTCTCTTCTGTCACCTCCCTTACCCTTCAAAGGTTCAAGAGGAACAAACGCAAGAACCATTCAACCATCGATTGCTTGCTCCCTTCCTCACTTGCACAAAGATAAAACTAAAAACCCTAATTTTGACGCTGCACTCTCAAACTCGCCCTTGTTACCGTTCCATTAGTGTAGAACAATTAGAGGCTTTGGCTTTGGCTTTGCTGATGAGATGAAGAAGCTGTACACATGGGGTTTTATATAGATGGAGAAAGACGGGGAGGGAATAAATGTGGGTTCCCCTTCCCATTCTCTTCTTATTTTTTTTTTATTATCATCGTCCATGAGAGAGAGAGAGAGAGAAGAAGGAAGTCTTCATCTTTTCTGAATCTGATCTCTTTTCCAGAAAGATCAAACCAGACTCATTTACTCAGTTACCGTTTATCAATGCATCTTGTGATTCTAAATCTTATCTCCTCTCTCTCCAAACCCTAGCTACAACGACTGTATCCCTGCCTTGTCGTGGTCATCCTCTTACTTCATCACATCATCAGTTCACATGTATGTCTTCGGAAGCATACTCCATAACAATCCCAAGAAAGATTAATGGTGAATTAATCTGAAGATTTATTTTGGTGGGCACATATCGATAGAACAGGAATTTTAGATTCTTTATCATATTTTACAGTCTATTCAAATTAGAAACTGTGCAAATCTATTGAGATTGCATGCATGTGGCACGAATTGCAGCATAATAATGAGATAGAAAACCTTTATACATTATAATATTTCATTAAGCCCAACAAAAAATAGAGTAAGTAGTCAATCATCATTGTAATGACCGAAAAAAAAAATCAAAATCATTGGACTTGTATGATCTAGAAAGGACGACGGTCATGCATCATTTGTTGTCCACGCATTACAATAAAACACTGACCTAAGGCCAAACCATATGCCACAAGGCCCGATAATCTTTTGTATACTCCTCTTTGAAAATGGTTTTCGTTTTTCTTTCCGTAGCATGACCCATAAAACTTCAGTTGCTACTGCCTTTTAGTAATTATAGAGTGCTTAAAAAAGAAAATATTCTCAAATGATTATTGTAATTAGATCATTCACTTCTTTCCTTTTTCCATTTCTCCCTGAAAGCATCTTTTCGAGACCATGCGCATATACCACATCAAACGGTGAATTTTCACTGCTTGAAAGTGTGACCATCTTCAAGAATGTTGTACAACTTGATATATCTCTTAGCTATAGGGGCAATAATACCATGATTAATACTCAATCTTTCTTTTGCTTCCTCTTTAGCAAATTATAACAAAGAGAAAGGGGCAGCCCATGCAGAAAGAATGAAAGCTTCCAAATCCAAGTATACAAGTTGAAAAAATCTAGACTATCTAGGAAACTTAACTTATATATATGTATGTATGTAAGTCATTCCACTTGGGTGATCCCAAGCTCGAATTAAAAGAGAAGGCAAGGGTTGCATTGGGTAGTTGACAATTGACACTCCTTTTTCAACGATCTAAACTCTATGAATATTATAACATAAATAATTCAATTTGTAACTAATAGGTTTGCCTAACTTAGTAAAGTATTCAAATGCTACACCACACATTTTTCTAATAATTTAAGCTTTTAAAATTATTGACAATGGTTCACAAAATTTTGCATAATTTTGAATAAGCAGATTATGAGTTTAAATCTTTTCAGGTTCTTCCATCTTCTTTATTATAGATTTCCACACTTTAGTCATAAACTTTTAAAACAACCATCCTGTAAAATCTCCCACGATATTACGAAATTAAGATTTGTAGGTACTGCAACTATGATGCTAGGGATGCTAGCAGTGGCCCTGCTCACTAAATTAAAAAAAAAAATCATAAATATTAGGTAATATTTTCAAAATTTGTATACAGCAAAAGTTTTTGTCTTGCCTTGTTTTCGGTGGTTGATTTTGTTTGCTTTAAGCACTTTAAAATATGACTTTTACTTTGACATCCAACATCTAGATTTTCAGAAACATATACTTATATACAAAAATGTTTCTAAAAAATGTTTCTAAAACCAAAAACTGTTCTCAGGGGCAGGTTTTACTTTACATCGTAGTGGGTATCAAGAAATGTGCTTGAACTATCGTACAATAAATGTGCATTGAACCTCATAGCGGGTATCAAAATGGAAAGAGACCCATCTTTGGCACTCTGGGAATCACAAGATTTTCTCATCAGAATGTCCACTATATCCTTTGAATGGCTATTGCAAGAAAGATGCAACGTAAGGAATCGGATGTTCCCTTTCTGAAGGAACAACACGAAGCTATTGGGATACGTGGGGAGCAGAAAACAATAAACCAAAACATCCCTGACGTCGACCCGTCCCCACCTTCTCCAACAAAGGGAAAAGGGTCCAATCCCTTTGTTCAAGTCAACATATACTATGCGGCGCAGAATAAAGCGGCTGGTAGTATATATGCCTTCTGATAATTAAATGATTAACTCGTTTGGGAAATATAAAGCGTAAGAATCTTTGACATTGTTCCTACCAATCACAGCCAACGCGTGGCTTTTGTGGGACGTTTTGTCTTTCCTAAATTCCCTACACATCCTGAGCATCTGTTTTGTCCTCAGGATTTTATGCTTAAAGTAGTAAAGTTAAGAATTTAGGTGATCAAACACTCACTAGGCTTTATTGCATCCTTTCTTCCATCCGACTTTGGTACAATAGATTTACCAATTAGGAGATGTTGCATCATTTTTTTCTTTTGAAATTTATTTTGTCCCACTCCAATTACCTTCCATAGTTTCATGAGCAACCGTGGGGAAAATTCAACATTTATACTTTTCAAAACAAGAGATTATGGTCATCTTTTATCTTGACCATTTTTCCATCTAACTAGATTAAGATGGTCACTTACAAACATCGATAACGAGTATGAAACAAGTCCCTATCTGTTTCTAAAATTCATTTGAACTATCATATTCTTTTGATGATAATAAGTGGCACTAGACTATACGACTCATCAGATTTTTGTACCATATGGCAGGAACTGATTTTTCTTCTATAATGGTGACCGCAATAAATTATTATCGATCTTCAATAAATGCTTGTGTCACTTGATAAACAGCGCTCATAAAAATGTACTTTACACTAATAGTTGATACGAATTGCAAATCCCCATTGAGACACACTAAAGCAACTTCCCTCTAGCAAAGTGGGTAAAAGGAGATTTAGATTTCCCTTTTTATAGTGGAGAAATGATATGGAAGACCTTGCATAGCCTCAATCACATTGGGAATTTTCTTATTCTAAATAGATCCTACGCTTGCTTGCTATCACTAGAATTGTTTTGTTCGAGAAGGAGCAACAACACACACTCACACAGACACTTGCTTCACCAAGAAATTTAAACTATTGATAGAGATAAGCATCTGATCTTTTGCTTCGGCCATTGCAACTCCTTTAACCCTAGTCCAACATCCGGTGTGGTGATCATGGCATCATGGGCATCTTCTTCTCTGATTCTATCCTCTCTTATTTCTTTTCTCACTTTCGGCCACTAGCCAAGGATGGGCCTCTCTTGATGATGGCATGACCTTTGCAGAGTTAGTGTCCACGTGGCATCGTGGGGATAAGTCTCTTGTTGGCTTAACCCCAACCTTCCATGATCTGATATAAATGAAATCATGTCTTGCCAATTTAGTTGGAATGGACATATTTAAAAATTGAGGATGTTAAATTGTATTCATTGAACTTTGTCTAGTGGCTCTTTTGTCTTTTTGGTTTGAGAGCTGCATTCGCACTAGACAAAATGTTTTCTTTAGTATTTCGGGTGGTGGCGAAGGAATGGGGGCATGCACAGACAGATCCAAATATTTTGCCAGAAGGACACAGAAAAAACATTGGCCAAGGGAAAATTAACCACATAAAATACAGAAGGCCTATACAAATATGCCCATATTTATAAAGAATAATTGTATGCGTGAGATATTATAGATGTAGGTATAAAAAAAGGGCATCGATGTATGTGTATATACAAGAAGTATCATTATTCACCCCATTTACTTAAGTAGTTAATTAAACTGTTCCATGTAAATTATCGTTACATGTTTGGCTCTTGCTGGAATTTGTTAAGAATTTATATCCCAATTCGCGTTTGTTAACTAATAGTGAAAACTTTTGCAATTTGGCTTAAATCACTTTTTGTGAGGAAAGATCTTGTTTAAAGGATTTTCTAAGTTGACATTAGAATCAAAGTTTAGACCCAAATATAAAGAAGTTAATGATTAAAACAGGGTCATGACAAATACACTGCACCCATAGGGTCCAATTGATTGATGCCTACTAGACTCATAAATCTGCCGACAATTTTTTTAGTGCGGCCTCACGCTTCTTTTACTAAAACTTACACAGTTTCCTGTGTCTACCAGTTTTGCTGACAGGAAAGGTTCGCTTGCAAGGATCAAATGATTAGCGAGAACTTTTATGTCAGGGGTGATGGCACTGTCAATTCCTGCGATCTGTTTGTGGATGCTATCTTTTTCTTTTTCCTCTTAATGAGTCAATCTTGACGCTCTGTTCTTTGCTTCTTTTTCTTTTTCCTTTTTCAAAGCAGCGTGCATTCTATTTCTTTAATGAGTTCTTACCAAGTCTATCTGAGGCCAACAGACAAGTTGAGAATCGATCTAGAGAGTTGGTAATAAATCGGTATGTTTTTCACTTTCAAAGTTGATTTCAGAAGTGTCCTGTTGCTTTTGTTGGTATGATTGTCGTCTTGTTGCAATTCATTTCAGATAATGGATCCAAGCTGTATTTTACCCTTCAGATGCTGAGAACTTTTCTGTCAGCAATTCAGGCAGTACTGAAGTTGACTTCCCCAGTCAAGAAAATACTGAATCCAACATGTCATTGGATGCTTCAAAGGAGCCTGTTGAGTATATTGAGGTTGATATATCTGAAGGGGTTGCAGCTGAGATGTTTGTAATTTCATCTTCTGCTGAAAGGAGGTAAAGGTTTCTCTTATTAGTAATGCTGTCTATATTTGCATATTATCGATTAAGAAATGAGGTATTCTGCCTCTTCTCATTGTATATGCTTTCAAGTTATCAATGGATTTTCACCTTTTAAATAATTTATTTGCTGACTGAGGTCTCCATGTC